>NW_019168470.1:17959449-18472356 GCF_002303985.1 Durio zibethinus | reverse complement strand
TAGGTGATCGATCCCTTTTCTGGATTTTCAGACTTAGGGGGCATTCTGTTTGAACAACCGATCGATCCCTTGAAAGAGGGGATCGATCCCTTGCCATAGGTGATCGATCCCTTACGTAGGGGATCGATCCCTTTTCTGGAAAACTAAGATGATGATTCTATATGAAAAAGCGATCGATCCCTTCTAGAGGGGATTGATCCTGTCTAGTTGGGCGATATTCTCTTGTTCTACGCTCTACTTACTAATTTGATCATATCTTGAGTTACACAAATCTAAATTACAAACCGTTTGAAGATTTAGAAACTAGACTTAAAGATATTTCTATCCATATGAAAGTTTATCACCTAATTCATTGTATACGAATTATAGTGAATTTTCAAATCTACCTCTTGTGCAGTTTTCTGGATAACTGCAGTGTGTCTAGTAAAAATTCAAAATCTTTTCTTAGAAAATTTGGATTTTCATTTTGTTTGATCCGTTAGAAAGTAGACTTAAAAAGCTTTCCAACCATATAAAATTCAAATATTAAAACCTTGTGAATTTATACAAAAAAATAAAATAAATTCAATGTTGGAAAACTTTGTTCTTGTAAAATAACTTTCCTAAGTTAATCTATTTCCCAAAACCAATATTATCAAAATTGCATTAAGTCCAAAATGAATAAGTTCACTTTAAAAACAACAATTAGACTTTCATTTAAGCTTAAATAAATAATCTTTAAAAGTAGAATTGGTTTGAGAAATATGACACCAGAAAGGTTTGTTTAAACTTTGAAAATTATTTTATTTATTTAGTACAAAATATAAAATTTAAGAACATGTACTAAATAAATCTTTTTCAAAATCTTGATCAAGTTTATTTAACTTTCATGTTTTGTCATTTCAAAATAAGGATCAATTCAATGTTAACAATCTCCTCCTTTTTGATATGACAAAACTTAAAGATAAATTTGCTTGATGAAAAGCTTTCTTTGAAACATTTAGGATTTTGAAAAACACTTTGGAAAAACTCCCCCTTAATCAATGCATGGCAAAACTCCCCTCAATTTGTGCATCCTAATCCTATGGCAAAACTCCCCCTCAATTTATGCATCCTAATTCAACACAACTTAACAAACATATGCTAGTCAAATATATGAAATAAGCACAATCAAACATATGCATGTCAAGCACAAGCAAATTTGTCTATATGATATTTCTCCCCTTTTTTGTCATAGCAAAAAGGCATGAGCAAATTAATGAGCAAATAAATACAAAGAGGAAATATTAATTGCAATAAGCATACTATCTTTAAACTCTTTCCCCCTTTTTGTCATTTCAAAAGAAAGACAGATCAATTCAAGGCATAAGACAAAATGCTTGATACCAATAATATCAAGAGTATTTTGAATGCATGTAATTAAGTATAATATACACAATGAAGTTCACATACATGTATTCAAGCATAAAAGCATAAGTGTATCCAATTTTAGCAATTTAGCACAAGTCTTCAAATTTATAACATGAAATTTATGAGCAAAGGATAATGAATGATATGCAATCTACTCATAAATCATGTTATCATAAGATGTGCTTAGAACTTAAAACATCAATAGCAATTAAGCATAAATTCAAGCACATGCATACAAGCTTATACTAATTGTTATAGATATCAATTGTTAAAGATATGTTATCAAGAAGCATACCAATTGTTATCACAAAACAAATCAAGCAAAATTGTATTCTAATATTGCTCCTCATTTCAAAATAAAGATTAATCAATTTAAGGCACACACAATTTTGCATGAAAGGTATAAGCTATATCAAGGATAGGTACATAAAGAAGCATCTATGAAAGTTTAAAAACTTCTTTAGTAATTTTGATACCAATTGTTACCAATTGTTAGTAATTTTATTCAACAACTTTTGTAGAGCACACATACTCTAAGCATATGAAAGATTCATTCAATACATGCATAAATGATAGTAGTAATCTTTTATAAGTTATCCTATCCAAACAAGAACCAAAAGCTCATATGTATATAATAAAAGCATGAATACTAGTGAGCAATAAGGTTCAATTATCATCATGTCATAATAAGGATTATTCAAGCATTTTTCAAACATGATGAAAACATAAGCTATAGCAAAAAAATAATAAAAGTATAATTATTCAAATATATTTCAAATTATTTCAATGCATAGCAAAGTACTTAACTTAAACATATGCAAGTATTCAATCATATATTTCAATCAAAATTATACAAGCATATGCAAAAACATTTCAAATCACATATAGCAATATACCAAAAAAAATGCTAACATTTAGACACAATATGGTACATGTTATCTCAATGGAGTCAATCAATGAACATGTTTAAAGAAATCAATCTATTTAACTCATTTCCAGATCCAAAGATTCAAACGAATATTCATGCAATAAAAACTATTAATCAAAGCAATCAAGAACTAGGCATGAATATTAATGAAGGTGAATTAATCAATCCAAGCTTTAAAAAATATTAAGACAAATTTTATCAAGTAGCTTAGTGATTAATTTATGTAATGTGTTCATATCTTCAACCATAAGATCATATATTTGCACATATTAAAGCAAGCATGTATATGTATTCAAACTCATACATCATATCATAAAGTTGATACATTTACCTTCATCCATGTAAAGCTTTGTTATTGTGCTCATTTGATTTTGAATTCTTTAATCCACTTCATTTGAGCAAAACTAGGCTTGATTGATGAGGATGACATGCTTTGCTTGCTATACTTGAAATTCCAAAAGTGTAGCCTTATTCATGCTCATTTCAAGTTCTTCTAGCATAGACTTAGAAAAATTTCTTGACAAAGGATTTTCATTAGAAGCACTAAAAAAATCAATTGATAAAAATTATACCAATTGTTAGAAAACAATTTCATATTCTAAGTCATTATAGGCAAAGGAAAATTTATTCACTAAGAACAAGTTGTCAATTGCAAGGGAGATATATATACTTAAGCTAGAGGCCATATATCAAGTTAAGCATCAAATATCACAATTTTGGCACTAAAGCTAAAGTTCTCATCAAATGTGCAAAACATGAGTCCTTTCTAGATCATTTAGAAATATTGAACACAAAGAAGACATATTCAATATTCATATATATTTTAAAAAAAATCACTAAGAATATGCCAAAACAAATTTTAGGCCATATAAAAACTAAAAACTCAAGGAAGACATATTTATCATCCAAAACATATTCAAAAAAATATTAACACAAAAGCACAAATATGTCTACACAAATTATAGGCCATAATCAACAATGACTTAAGCTAAAGATTAGCATCATAAGAAATTCATTTACTTAAGTCATGTTGCAACCATGTCAAGTCAAGAAAAATCACATTTATCATAAATGCACACACTTGACAAGAACAAAAGATAAACTAATAGCATATATCATTAAACACAATTAGTTCATCAATACTTAATCCCAAACCAAAAGATAAGTCAATTAAGCACAAGTTCCAAAATATTTCACAAAATTAATGAATCAATTTAGCACAAGAGCAAGTATATTTGAAAATATTTTAAAAATTAAGAGATAAAAAATTTAAGTATTTTCAAATCATAAGCATTAAGGTCAAGTTGAACCAATCATCATACAAGCATATATCTTGACCAAGAGTAGAGATAAAGCTAGAATCAATATATTCCATTTAAGCACATAATGTTCATCAATTTTTAAAATCATAAATCAAGAGTTAAAACAATTTAGAACATAGCAGTCAAGGTTTAAAAAATATTTCACAAGATCTAGGCACTATAAACAAATTGAGCAATTTTTATATGGTCATTCATGCTAAAATCATTCAAACGAATATATATTTATGCAAAATAAATGCATGTTCAATTCAAGCTCACATTTTCTCAAGTAAAATTGGTATATTCAAGATATATCAATGAAGCATATAACAATATCCATTAAGCATCCAAATTTCATTAAGAATAGGTAAACAAATTCAAATCTTCTTCAAATAAAAGTTTAGAGGTTACCCATCTCCATTGTGTTTCTAAAGTATTTAATCTTCAATCTCACATTATAGCTCCTTACTCTAGCATACCTATAAGAGACAATCTCATTTGATTTTTGGTACCCAAATTACTTTGGGTCCTTGAGAGTTAGTTACCAAGTCTCTTGTTCCTTTAGGAACCCATACTTGCCTAATTCTAAATGGGACTTTTTTTTAATAGGACAAGTATGTATAGTATGACCATGAAAATTATAAAAATTGCATTTAATCATTTTAGTACCTAAGAAACTCTTTAAAAGCTTTTATTTTTCATTCATCAATTCATCAAATTTCTTTTTCAAATAAAAAATTTCTTTTTCTAAAAATTCATTTTTACTTTGAGAGGTTTTTAAATCTATTTTCAACTTTTCATTTTCTTTTTCTAAAGTATTTTTTGCATTCATCAAAAGATCATTTTCAACTTTCAATTTTGAAATCATTTTCTTATGTTTCAAATGCATATTTTCAAACTCAATTGCTAAATCATTGTAAGCATATCGTAACTCATCAAAAGTATAAGAATTTGAGTCACAAGAGTTAGAGATTACCTTTGATTCCTCAATGGCCATAAGGCATGATGGATGTTGGTTGAAAATTTATCTTTTATGTAGCTCATCCAACTTTCTCCATATCTCATTTGAGGTTAAGCATTTTGAGACCAAGTTGAAGTTGTAATCATCTAAAGCTCCATATAGAATGCACTTGGCCTTTGCATCATTTATCACTTATCTTATGTAGTTTGCATCATTTGAAGGAGTTCTAAGCCCTTTTTCAATCACATTCCAAGTTCGAAAATTTTGGGCCATAATAAACACCTTCATCCTCTTTTTCCATTCATAAATTTAAATTTATCATTCATAAGAGCTTTGAGGATTTCCTCACCATCTTGGAACCAAAATTGAACCATAAGATCTTTTCTCAAGGTGGTTAAACCTAAAAAAAAAAGACCAAAGCTCTTATACCAATTGTTAGCTTTATAGGTTAGATGGTGATCCAAGAAGGGGGGTGAATTGGATTTCTCGAAATTCTTTCCAAACAAATGATTTCAATATAGTTGAATGAAAATTAAAACAATAAGCACTTTTGATGAAAATATAATGCAAACAATAACAATTAATGAATCTAAAATCAAATATAAACAACAATAAATTATAAAAAGATAGGTATAGAGAAATCAAACAAAATGATTATAGAGGTTCAGTTCTTTTCCACAAGGCATCTACGTCCTCTCTTCTTGGTTGTCCACATCAAGGCTTCAATCCACTATTCTTGAATTGAAAATACAACCTATCTTTTTCTTTCTAAGGCTTAAGATAGAAACCTCTACCTTTTATAGTACTTTACCCAATCTCACTACAAAGCACTCAAGAGGATACCTCACCTTTTATTCTCTTCCACCTTTGTATATCAAAGATAATTTTACAAACAATAGAACAACCTCTCTAAGGCTAAGTGTTTGCTAAGTTTAAGTACAAGAAAATGATGAATGAACAACAAATAAAAATTGGATACAATAAATACAAAGATATGGACTTTAAAGCTTTAAAAACTTTTGATTCTTTGAAAGAATGAAAATGTGGCTTATTGGCTCTTGCTCTCTTGATTCATTAGTCCTCTTGGTGTGTTGGAATGCCTCATTTATAGAGAAATTGATGAACTAACCGTTGGAGAAGCTTAGAGTGAAGAAATGCCCGTTGAAAGCACCAAAAAGTAGTCGTTGGAGTTCTCACGGCCAGAACCGATCGATCCCTTGCTTGAATGTTATATTTTAAATTGTTATAACTCTATTTTTAGGATCAAGCACTTACCACTACACCAAAAGCTATAGCTAATAGTGAAGGTGCAACTATATTTCCTTATTCTCTTTTAGTAGCACAGAGCCTCGTACTAAACGACAGGCGGACATAAGGGGCCTCGCAAAGCCTTCATGGGATACCTCACCCATTGGACCTCGACAGGTTGGGTTGTCATACACCAAAATTTGATCCATCATGGGATACCTCACCTAGATGAATTGACATACTGAGTCCCTAAGGGAGATCACTGGACCCCATAATCCAACAATCTCCCCTCTAGTGATACCTAGGGAACTCGAACCTGTAACCTCGCTCTGATATCAGTTTTCAAAATGAAGTGCTTACCACTACACCAAAAGTTATAGCTAATAGTGAAAGCACAACTATGTTTCCTTATTCTCTTTTGGTAGCGCAGAGCCCTGTACTAAGCGACAGACGGACATAAGGGGCTTCGTAAAGCCTTTATGGGATATCTCACCCATTGGGCCCCGATAGGTTGGGTTGCCATACACTGGAATCCAATCCTCCATGGGATACCTCATCCAGATGAATCGATATACCGAGTCCTTAAAGGAGACCGTTGGACCCCATAATCCAACAATAATCAACTTTTTTAATTTATGAATTTGGATCATTTTATTTATTTAACTAAATATGCACATTTAGTAAATAAAGAATCTGAACCAATAAGTCCAAACTTTTACAATTTGTATTTTGGATTTTTCACTAATTACACTAACTCAGTTATAATTAATTATTAGATTTCTTTATTTGAATCATTAGGTGATACCATATATAGTATTAATTTGGATGATGACGATGATGATGATGATGATGATGATGATAATAAAATGATTATTATTATAAAAGTGTATATGTTTACAATAAGTGAGTAATAAACAATTTGTTAAAAATTTGCTAGAAATATGTCCCTTATGTTCCCATGTCCTTTATATAAAAACCTTTTAAAAAAAATCTAAACTTATTAAAACAAAACTAGTGAAAAATTTGTTCCCACAATTGTCACCTACATTTTCCCTCACATCCTTTAGTCTTTGCTTGCCCTTTCTCTTAAACCACTTCAATCCTCGCCTGATCTTATTCTCCCTTGCCTGATCTCACTTTGTCTTTGTCACTCATCTCTCTTTTTCTCATAGCCTTACTCAAATATTCCTTATTTCCCTAAAACCTAAACCCAAATAACCTTACATCGGTAACCTTATTTCACATCTGTAACCATTTTATTTTTATTCTAAGCTTCTTTCCTTCTATCTTCTGCCTCTTTCTTGCTTATTCAATCGAAACTGACCTTATGATGGTAACAAGTTTATCTTTTTTTTTTCCTTTCCCATTCAAAATTTTCTTATGAGAAAAAATGGCAAAGATGACATTTTCAGTGAATGTATATTAAAAGTGGGAAAAATGTTTTCTAAAGCCAAATCTCTAAATGTATCTGCATACAGTAATAGTTTAAATACTTTGAAAGCTTGCAAAACTATGATGAAATATTTCAATTATTGAATACAAAACATAGTCGACGTAAACCCCAGTCCAAAGTTATTGTTTCTACGCCTATCTTCGGGTCTTCCACAAACTCCTGTCCAAAGTAACCTTGCCTTAGTTAGATGTAGTTCTACGATAGTATCTTTAATTCTCATTCTATCACTAGGGATAATGTTTTTCTATTTTTGTTGATGGTTTTTTGAAGAGTCAAGTGAGGAAGGAAAAATCTACAATTTTGATTAAATATAGAATCTACTATCTATTGATAAATATATACCAACATTCGTAAGTAAATTACTTAATTATTTATAATAAAAATGTGATTTAAGGTGGCTGCATTTGTAATCAAATACTATATATATGGTGGCTTTTTTAATTAAATATATGGTGCCAACATTTGGCGGCATAATAAGTTTTATATAATTGTTTAGATTATATATAATTGTTTATATATTGTTTAGATTACATATAATTGTTTATTGTTTGGCTTTTCAATTAAATATATATAAGAAAAATATATAATTGTTTATACGATGGCAGCATTTGTAATCAAATGCTATAAATATGGTGGTTGTATAATTTCTAGTAGTTGGCTTTTTCAATTAAATATATGGTGCCAACATTTGGCAACATATTGAGATTCCTTTTTTTTCATGACATGGTTACATAATTTTTGGTACTTTGCTTTTTCAATTATCCCTATCCTAGTTCCTTCCCTCTTTTAGTTTTTTATTTTTATTAATTTTATAATTAATCCATTACAGGAAATTAGAAAAATGAAAACTATAGTTTTTAAAGAAGAAAAATATCATGATCTGTAACCTTAGCTCCATATATTCAAAGAGGTATCATATGGAAAAAGGCCACTAACTCCAAACAATAAATTGGAATTTTTCATGGATGACCAATAATAAATAACTTGCAAAGTTGTTCTTTGATTTTTTGATACAAGTCTTTTTTTTTACATAATATATTTATATAAATTAAAACACAAAATTAGATGCATGAAAACCATGAAATGGCTCAGACATTTTTTGAAACTAGTTATATTTTTTGTGCAGTATTCTAGAGCTTGTGCAAGATACAAAGCAACCTTTAGTTGTGTTGTCTATTTCATTGGTTGTGCTTTCCCTAAAAACACATAAGTTTAATTATAAAGGTACATCTAAAATATTATTCTTAATGAAAATGTGACATTATGCTTACATAGTCTAATTTTTTTTTTTTTTTAAATTAAATGCTATTTGTTTTAATCTAAGTTTTTAAATTAATGACATACTATGATCCTTTAAGTTTTAAATGCTATTTGTTTTTAAATTTGTTATTGATTATTATGAAATTAGTTTTTAAGGTCTATATTCACATAGTATTTTGAGTTCAATGATCATCTCCTTTGGTTTTCTTTGGAATCTCTTTGGTAAGAGATGATACATTTGATTGTGAATATTTATTATTATTACTTTAACTATTTTCTTGTCATTTAGATGCATGGTGCTATACTTTGCTTTCTTCCTAGTTTTTTTACTTTATTATTATTATTATTATTATTATTATTATTATTATTATTATTATTATTATTATTATTATTATTATTACTACTACTACTACTACTACTACTTTTCTTTGGAATTTGTTTGCTTTTATGGTTGTCTTTTCTATTAGGACACAAAGGTGGACTTATAAAACAAATAACTTTGATATTTAGATAACTTTGATTGGGTGTATGTATAAAACAAATTACTTACTAATAATTAAGTTGACCCTTTTAGATAACTTTCATTGCTATTGTCAAGTTTACTTAAAATTTTAAGTTTTTTAAGAGATGATACATATTGAGTAATTAAATATAATTTTATTACTAGGGCAAATTATCTTACATTCTATGGATAAGATATGGATAAATCTCATGTCAAAAGCTAATGAAGAATACATAAAAGAAGTTACTATTTTTTAGATTTTGCCTTTACAAGATCATCTGAAAATGGAAAATTTTGATGTCTTTGTGTTAAATGTGTTAACATATTTAGAGTTTGTAGGAGAGATGCATTTGATCACATAATATGTGATGATTTTCTCAAAGCATATGTTCGATGGGCATTTCACTAGAAGCTCTTGGATGCATGTTTACCTACAAGAATAACTAATGAGGAAGAAAGAGAGTTAGGTACTAACATTCATGATTTATTACATAATATGATGACTGAAAAAGCTATGAATGTTGATGTGGGTAACGTACAAGTTGGAGATACTAATGGGGAGCAACACTATGGTTATAGAATTGATAATGATAAGTTTTATGGTTTATTTAAAGATGTAGATAAGAAACTGTATCCAAATTGCAAAAACTTCACAAAGTTCTCCTTTGTAATCTATTTGCTCCACATTAAGTGTTTTAATGGTTGGACAAATAAATCTTTCAATACATTGTTAGAAGTTTTGAAACTTGCTTTATTAGAGGGTAATACATTGCCAAGGTCTTATCAAGAATTGAAAAAGATGATTTTTGCCTTAAGTTTGGGATATGAAAAAATCCATGCTTGTCCCAATGATTGCATATTGTTTTGGAAGGATAAGGCAAATGAAGAAATATGTTCAAAATGTGGTGCTTCTAAGTGGAAAGAAAGCTTGAATGATGTAGAAAGCAATCCCTAAGATACAGTGTTAGAAAAAAAGAAAAAAGCTACCAAGATTTTGCATTGGTTTTCTCTAATTTCAATACTACAAAGGTTATTCATGTATTCAAAAAATGCTTCCTTGATGACTTGGCATGAATATGAGCGTACTAAGGATGGACATGTAAGACATCCTACAGATTTTTTAGCTTGAAAAGAATTAGATTCATGATATCTTGAGTTTTCCTTTGACTTTCATAATGTTCACTTTATATTAGTTTATGATGGCTTTAACCCTTTCAAAACTATGAGTGTGACATATAGCACTTGGCATGTTATATTGATACCTTATAACTTGCCTCTATAGATGTGTATGAAATAGCCAAACTCTATTCTTTCCTTACTTATTCATAGTCTAAAAGGTCTTGAAAATAATATAGATATACACTACAACCTTTAGTAGAAAAGTTGTAGGAATTTTGGGAAGTTAGTGTTCAGACTTTTGATGCCTTAAAAAATAAAAACTTTCAACTGTACGCAGCACTAATTTGGACCATTAATGACTTCCTTACATATGCCAATTTGTCTAGGAGGAGTACTAGGTGAGAGTATGCATGTCCTTGTTGTGGATTTGATGCTACATCTAAATGGTTACAACATGGTAGAAAATATTATTATATGTGCCATCATAGGTGGTTACAACCTACTAATAGGTTTTGAAATGATAAAAACTCATTTGATAGGACTCAAGAATTTAGAAATGCTTCTTCACCACCATCTAGGAGTTAAGTGTTGAGACAATTGGAACAATGGAATGGTAATGAAGATGGGTTATGGAAAAGAAGAGTATTTTGTTCATATTACCTTATAGGAAACATCTTCTATGGCATCACAATCTTGATGTAAAGCATTAAAAAAAAGAATGTCTATGATAACATTCTTGGTACATTGATTAAGTAAGAAGAAAAGTCAAAATATAACTACAAAGCTTGACCTGACTTTGTAGAAATGGGTATAAGAAGTGTTCTTCATCTAAAGACTCATCTTGACACTAACACCCAATACTTGCCTCATGCTTTGTATCAAATGAACTTGAATGAAAAAAAATTATTTTTTAAAGATTTTCAAGGATATGAAAACTCAGGATGAATACTCTTCAAATATCTCACATTCGGTGTAACTTAAACAATGGAAGCTAATAGAGCTCAAAAGTTATGATTGTCATCCCTTAACACAAAAATTTCTTCCTACTGCAATACGATGGTCTTTACTTGATAAGGTGTGCTCACTTCTTATTAACTTGTGTACCTTTTTTTAAAGAACTTTATTCTAAAGTTCTTAAAGAATATGAGTTTGAATAACTTGAGTCTTGATTTGCATCAATTTCATGTGAAATGGAAAAGATTTTTCCTCTATCTTTTTTCACAATAATGGTACATTTAGTTATCCATTTGGCAAAAAAAGCAAAAATTGATGGTCTAGTCATTTATCGGTGGATGTTTCCTATTGAGAAATATATCTTGAAGTGTTATATATATTTTTAACCCTAAATTTCAACTATTATGTTTGTTGATTATCTTTTCTATTGAACTTTCATTTAAATAGGTTTCTTCTTACTCTTAAATCATATGTGCGCAATAAAGCTTGTCCTGAGGGTTCAATTGTAAAAGGCTACTTAGCAAATGAATGCATAACTTTTTGTTCAAGATACTTTGATGGATGAAAACTACTTTTGTTCCACCTATCCGAAATGAAGACAAGAATCCCTTTGCAGAGAAAGAAATATCTATTCTTTCTACTATAGAAAGACCATTGGAAACATTAAAACATAAAGGTTTTAATCTTAACAAGCGTAAAAGGGTCTCACACATTGTACTTGATTCTGTAACTATAGTTCAAGCATATTGATATGTGCTATTTAATTTTGATAAAGTTGCTCTTTTTATATAGTAAGAACACATATCTACATACATATTATACTTGATAATTTTTTTCTAGTATATTGTATAAATTTCTAAGAATTTTTTTCATGTAGAAAACATGAGCAACTTATTAAGAGGCGTAATCGGTCTCCTCGACTTATGCCATATGAGATACAAAAGTTGTAAAGTGAAACTTTTCATGATTGGTTTCATGATCATGTATGTCACACATCATGTTTTGGCATATGTGATCAAAGTTTTTATAGTTAGATAATTATTTTGACATAATATGCAATTGTATAGGTTGCCAATTTGGATTAACAATGAGAAGCAAATATCACGTATCAACTTAGATGGCTTGCTCTTGGTCTAACTAATACTATTAAGAAATACACTGGTTATATCGTTAATGGTTTTAGATTTCATACCAAGGCACGTGAAAACTACTTGAAAACTAAAAATAGTGGGGTTGTTGTAACAACCAAGATGATGAGTTATGCGAGTTGTTGTAACGTTTTTAGAGATCGCTAGATGAATTTGAAAATAAAAAATAGAGTTGCAACCAATTTTTTTTGCTAGGTGTGATTGGCCACCTATTAAAACTTACCTTCTTAATAAAATTTTAAAATTAATTAAAATTTATTAAAAAGATAAATTTTGGGTCTACAAAAATAGTTTGGGTTCGATAATCAGTTATGTATAGGGAAGGATTAGCACCTTTATAGTGCTCGTTCAAAATGCAACTAATTAATTATGTGTTATCTTTTAATATTGACTAAAATGGTTTTTAATTTTAGTATTTAAAAATTAATTTTCTTAATTTTCTTTAAAATTTTTTTAATTTTAGTATGCTTGAAAAATAAATAAGAACCTTAGATGAAAAAATTCTTAAAAATATTCCAATACTCTAGTAATATTAAAAGGAACCATTTCACCTAAGGATTTTTAAGAATCGCAACTTGAAATTATCAAAAATCCTATCCTTGGTGATTCATATTTATTTCCATAAAATATGATATCTATAATTTTAAAAATAAATAATATTTTCTAAAAATTCATTTCTATGCCATTTATCAAATAAAGAGAAAATTTTATCAAAAATGAATCTAAATATTCCAATATATTAGCGAAATTTTAGACGAATTTTCTTACTTAAAGATTTATAAAGAATCCATAGTCGAATTTCTTTAGGATCTTATCCTTGAAGATTCTTTGTTTGTTTTAAAAAAAATTAAAAATCATGTAATAATATAATTATCTACAAATATATTTATTTCCTAAAAAAATCCACTCTTATTTATTAAAAAACTATTCAAATTAAAGAAAATAATCATAAAACAAAAATTTCTCATATTGAAAAGAAACTCCTAAATATTCTAATACTTTGGTAATTTTTAGAAGACTTTTCTCGCTTAGAGAATTCTCGAGAATCACTATTCAAACTTTCTAAAGTCCCATCACTGAAAATTTTTATTTACACATAAAATCATGTAATGCAAGATAATAAAGTAGAATATGCATACGAAAAATGTAACACTTATTATTGTATTATACATTTTGTTATTCATTTTAATTATTATAATTATTTTTAAAACTTTTGAAAGAAGTAAAGTAAATAAAAACTTTTTTGAAAATTTTCCTAGATATCCTGATACTTTGGCAGTATTTTAGAAAAATTTTTTTACCTAAAGATTTCTTATGAATCTCTACTTGAACTACCTTAAAATCCTATCATCGAAAATTTCATTCACTTTTTCCTTTCTTACTTAATTAATGCTCTAATTCTAATATTTAGTTTTGATTAAAATTTGTAATAAATAAAGTTAATTGGTCATAGTATTAATCATCACATATTATTCTCAATGTACAATAATCTTAGAAAAATAAATAAACAAAATTTTTTCATATTAAATATTTTTTTAAATGCTCCATTACTTTGAAATATTTCACGTAAAGACTTTAAAGACTCACTACTCGAAATTCCTTAATATCTCATCATCGGATAAAAAATTTCCTCTATCCTTATTATTTTTTATATTCCATGAACAACCAATAAGTAATAAGCATGAAAACCTTGCATTTTTCTTCATCCATAAGTACATTAAGAGCAAACAAAAAATGCAAGGCAACTTACTGCAAAAAATGAACAAAAAGACATGGAAATAGCCCCCCTTAAAATCATACATTCATATGGAAGATAAAAGGAAAATAAATGAAATGCAAGTGATGAAAAGGGAAGCTCCTAAACTATAATGAAACTATAGTAAAATAACATGAAACTAAATTAAAATAATAAGTAAATAGTAACCAAAACAAGCTTAATAAATAATATAAACAAGGGCTGGGCAGAAAATAAAAGCAAGTAGAACCATAGTTAAATGGCAAAGAAAAAAAATCAAACATTCAAGAGTCAAACTATTTTGATGCCCAATGATGAACAAAAGTCCATCTAGCCATCAAAAGCCACCTTTCTTAACAAGAAACAAGCTCAAAACAAAGTAATTTAAACTTGAAAAAAAATAAAAGAAACTAAGCTAAACAGAAAACAAGAAATTTCATTGATTTAGATGTAGTAAACAAAGCTTAAATGAAGAACAAAATACAAGTGTTAGGAAAATAAAATAAGGCTAGAATTAAAAGCAATAAAATGAAAAAGAAAACAACTAAAATGGAGCCAAGAAATCAAAACAAAGTTAACAAGAATGCTACTTGCTATGGTGTCATTTACAAAAAAGAACATAAAATACAAAGATGAAAAGATTGCCACAAGTTTTAGCTCTACCTTTTTTAGTAAACCTCTTCATTTTTACATCTTTCTCTCTCCTCTCTACCAACCTCCTTCTTCTTCTTTGGCAGACTTTCTCCTTAGCTATTTGGCAAACTCCTCTCATTTTCTCTTTTTTCTTCTTCTTATTCTATTTGACTTCCCTTATTTTTTTTAGCAACCTCTTTTTCTTTTATGTGTTTAGCACCTTTCCCAGTCTTCAAGCTCCTTCTCTATCCTTTGACCGAACTCCCCTTTAGCAGACTCTTCCCTTCCTTTTTAATAGTTAGTATCTCTAAGAAAATCTCATTCTTGGTGAATATAGCCACTTAGATGAAATCTCATCCAAGGGTCAAACCTTCTTTTTATTTTTCAAGGAACCACCTTTAGCCATTAGATCAAAATCAATAAAAAATCCAATGACTCACATTATTCACTGCAAAGGTTGGATTTTTATAACCTCTAAACCCATGAAAATACCATTTTATCTCTAGTGTAGAGTTTTTGGTATTTAGGTCATTTTCTTAGAAATCAATGAAATATTATAAAATCAAGATCTAAAAAGTTTCATGAAAATCTGACCTCAAGAAGGTCAAATTACGAAAATACTCTTACAAGGGTATTTTGATAATTTCACACTTTTTAGGATACTATTGTGATTTCAAATGCACCAAAAATCATGAAATATTATGAAATTAAGATTTAAAAGGTTTTATAAAAAGTTGAGATCGAGAAAGCTAAATTATAAAATACCCTTATAAGGGTATTTTTGTAATTTTATATTTTTCAGTGCTATAAAAATTTTGTGTTTTACAAATCACCATATTTAATTTTAAACTACATTGATTCTAATTGTGAATTCTGAGGATCAACCCCGGTTCTATTCAATTTGACTAAGTTTTGCGTAATTTTGACTTTAGTTGACTTTGGAGTTTACTCGTTTTCTTTTATTCTTTATTTTGCATACATCCACATGAAAAGATATCATCCATAAAAATAAACAACAATTTTGTCCAGATGATGCTTTTGAGATTTTTTTTTTATTTTTTCTTGATTTGATTTTTTTGTTGATTTTTTTTTTGTGAATTAATAAACTTGACCATTTGTAATCAAATTTAAACGAAAACTCAATAGTGTTTGGAAATAAAATAAGAGATCATGCCTAAAGGTCTTACAAATCTTGAAATTAAAATAGATTTAGCTCATAAGACTTACAAATCTTACTTGGAGGGCTTACAAATCTAAAAAATCTTTAAATGCTCATTGTAATAGAGGCGTTGAAACTTTGAAAATTTAAATTGGTTTGCCCAGAGGTCTTAAAGATTGCACCCAAAGGTCTTAAAAATCTAAAAACTCTTTGAATGCTCCTCATAATAGAGGTGTTGAAACTTTAAAAATTTAAAATGTTTTGCCTAGAGGTTTTGAAAATTATGCTTGGAGGTTTTAAAGATTATGCCCAAAGGTCTTATGAATCTAAAAAATCTTTGAATTCTCCTTGTATAGAGGTTGAAACTTTGAAAATTTAAAAATGTTTTGCCTATAGGTCTTGGAAGTTATGCCCATAGGTCTTAAAAATCTTTGAATACTCCTCGTAATAGAGGCATTGAAATTTCAAAAATTTAAAATATTTTGCTCGAAGGTCTTGAAAATTATGCCTAGAGGTCTTAAAAATCTTTGAATGCTCCTCGTAATAGAGGCATTAAAACTTTAAAAGTTTTTATTTGAAAATGGCATCCCCCTAATCAGAGCTTCTGAAACTATAAAGGTTTTGTTTGAAAAAGCTCCTCCTAAATAGAGGCTTTTGAAATCTTGTTTGAAAATGGTTCTCCTTAAATAGAGGCTTTGAAACTTTGAAATCTTGTTTTTCTTTTCTCTCTTTCCTTATTTTTATTTTCAAACTGGTTTGGAAATTACTCATGATGTTATGGCTTAAAGGTTTCACAAGTTATGATTGTTTCAAAATCATTTTTCATCCTTTAGTCTTTTATTTGAATGATTCTTCTTAAAAAAACAAAGTTCAAATTTTTCTAAAAAATATATTAATCGTAATTCATGAATGCAATGAATGTAATACATCTAATGCAAGTATTATTAGAAACCAATATGATGCATCCAAATTGTGGTAACAAGGTTTCCTAAGTTAATCCTTTCTAATTTTCATTTTTTCTAAAACAACCAATCTCAATCCAGGCTTGCATATTTTAAAAGATGCTTTCTTGTGAACTATAACAATCATTTGTTGATATCCTTATCCAACACTACTTCCAACAAGTTTTACTATGATTTGATGAATTTGAAAATGGGTGCTTTTCCAAATCTTTTTTTTTTTTTTTTGTTTTTGGCTTTGTTTTTTTTGACTTCGTTGTCCTTAATTTTCACAAAATAATGTAAAACCTTTTACGAATATTAACAATCATTTATCGTATTTCATATTTCATGAATAGCGTAATATATTAACATTTCCTCTATTTGAGAGAATGAAGATTATCAAAAAGTAAGATCAATTAGAGAAAAATGAATATTTATTATAGGAAGGTACAAGGATATGTTTAGTGAGAAATTTGAACACTAGTTTAAACAAAGAAAATTGTATTCAAATAGTGAATATTCAGACAATCATGAATAATATTCCAAAATTTTTCCTCTTAAAAACCCATTCTATTAATGCACCTGATCTTTCCAAGTTCGTTGTATTGGACATTGCTCCCGTGTACTTGGATATTTCCTTTACATCTAAGCCACCTTTCAGGTTTTCAACATAGATCATTCTTTTTCGCTCAAACTGCCTTTTTTGGGTTTTTAATTATAAGTCTTCTTTCATTTTTTTCTTTTTATTTTGTTTTGTTATGTTTTTTTATTATTATTTTTTCTTTAGTTTTGTTTTTTTCTTTCTTCTCAAGCAAAGTATTTTTTTACAGCATTCGAATTTATCAAGTTTGGCAAGTCATCCCATCATCTCTGCTAGGATCAGTGCTCTACCTGAAAAGCCTTTTTGACTACATATTTTCCCTCCCAATTTGGCATCCATTTTCTTCGATTGTCATGTTGATTCAAAAGAATTTTCTTTAAAACCAATTCTCTCTCATGAAAATGCCTGAATCGAACTCTTTTGTCTTATGCTGGCATCATTCTTTTTTGGTACAACTGACTATGGCAAAGAGTTGTGAACCTTTTCTCTTCAATGAGTTTCAGTTGTTCATAGTGATTTCGAACCCATTCTACTTCCTTTAAATCTATTTCCATCAAGATCTTTAAAAAATGAATCTCCACCTCGACTAGCAGCATAGCTTCATCTTATATACGACTAAAAAAAGAGTGACCTCAGTAGATATGTGCACTGATGTTCTATAAGCATACAGTGGGAAAGGTAACTTTTCATGCTAATTCTTATAAATATCAGTAATTTTTTCTATTATCTTCTTAATATTTTTATTGTTAGCTTCTATTACTCCATTCATCTTTGGGTGATATGGAGCTAAATTATGGTGCTTCACTTTAAAATGAGCACAAATATCTACAACATCTTGTTATTCAAATTGCAAGCATCATCATAAATGATCTTTTTTGAAAGGCCATACCAACATATTATCTCATTTTTTTATAAACTTGCATACCAAGGTCCTTGTCACATTAACATAAAAAGTTGCTTCGACTCATTTTGTGAAATAGTCAATTATTACAAAGATGAATCGATGTCTTTTTAAAGCTTTTGGAGTAATGGGTCCAATTACATCCATCCCCCGCATAGAAAATGGCCATAGAGGTGTGAGAACATGTAAAAGGATTGGAGGAGCATGAATTTTATCTATATAAATATAACATTTATGTCATTTTTTGGCATAGTTGATACAGTCACTCTCCATTGTCAACAAATAATAACCTACCCTCATGATTTGTCTAGCCATCATGTGGCCATTTGCATGTGCTTCCACAAGTTTATTCATGCACTTCTTGTAGTTTTTTCTTGGCCTCAACAACATTCACGCATCTTAATAACATTTGATCCTAACTTTTCTTGTAGAAAGTTTCTCCATCAAAGGAAAAATCCCATAGCCAATCTTTTGATAATTTGTTTGTCATTTTTTGATGTATGTTTTGGGTATTGTTGGTACTTGACATATTGCATGATATAGTAGTACCAAGGCAGGCCATCAATCTACTCTTCAATAATTGAACAATATGCCAGTGATCCTTGCACATTTAACCAGGTAGATTGGATTTCTATCTTATCACCCATTTTAAAGATTATAACCAATATAGCTAGAGCATCAGCCATTTTATTATCTTTTCGAGCTATATGATAGAATTGGACCTGTTCAAATTGTTTGACCGAATTTACCACATACTTTTGGTATCGTATCAACCTTGAATATCTTATTTTCCATTCACCACGTAGTTGATAGATTACCAAGGCTAGTTTTCATAAGCTTTTAACACTTTCATTTGCAGGCCCATTATGCATGCTTTGTATCTTGCCATATTGTTGGTGTAATTAAAATCCAACCTTGTAGTGTTTGGATAGTAATTTCCATCAGGGGATATCAAAATTGCTTCAATCCCATGCCCCAAAGCATTCGAATCCCTATCAAAGAACATTTTCCACGGCTTTTTGATTGGTTCTTGTTTCTCCACTTAGGATATGGTCATTAAATCTTCGTCAGGAAAGTCCAATTTCATAGGCTCATAATCATCAGTTAAATGCTTTGCAAGGAATTCAGCTATCATACTTCCTTTTATCATTTTTTATGACACATATACAATATCATATTCAGAGAGCATGACTTGCCATTTTGCTAACCTTCCTAACAATGATGGTTTTTCAAAAATATACTTAAGAGGATCCAACTTTGTTATTAACCAAGTAGTATGGTGTAGCATTTATTGCCCGAGTCTTTGGGTTATCCAAGCTAATGTATAGTACATTTTTTCTAATTGGAGATATTTAGACTCATATTTAGTGATCTTCTTATTTAAGTAATAAATGGCTTGCTTTTTTTTGCCCATTTCATCTTGTTGCCCTAACACATAGCCCAAAGAATGGTCATACATCATGAGATATAACATTAATGGTTTCTCCACAATAGGCAGTACCAACACTGATAGGTTTGATAGTACTCTTTAATCTTTTCAAAGGCATACTAACATTTTTCATCCTATTTTTCGAGATCATGCTTTCGAAGCAACTTGAAAATTAGGCACATTTAGAAGTAAGTTGAGAAATAAAATTGGAAATGTAATTCAACCTTTCCAGAAAACCCCTTACTTCTTTTTGTATGCATAGGGGAGATAAGTTTTGGATGGGAAGTACTTTATCTAGATTAACTTCAATGCCCTTTTCACTAACCACAAACCCTAACAATTTTTCTCACTTAACACCAAATATGCACTTAGCTAGGTTTAGCTTGAGTTGATAATTTCGTAATCTTTCGAACAACTTCCTAAGATGGGTAAAATGGTCTTCTCCCTCATGAGATTTTGTAATCATGTCATCTACATACAACTCTATTTCTTTTTGTATCATGTCATAGAAGAGGGTTACCTAGCTCTTTAATAAGTAATTCCTACATTTTTTAACCCAAAAGGCATAACTCTATAACATAATGTGCCCTACATGGTAACAAACATAGTTTTTTCATATTAGCCAGGGCCATTTTGATTTGGTTATATCTAGCGAAACCATCCATGAAATAAAATATAGAAATGTTTAGTAATGCTATCCATAAAAGTATTAATGTGGGATAAAGAAAATTATCTTTTGGGTTAGCTTTATTCAAATCTCTATAGTCTACACACATATAAACTTTCCTATCCTTCTTTGGAACAAGGACCACATTAGCTACCCATTCTAGATATTTGGCTACCTCCAAAAAGCCTGCATCAAATTACTTTTTTATTTTTTCTTTGATTTTTAACAACATGTCGGGCTTCATATGCCTCAATTTTTGTTGTAGTGGCTAACATTCTGGCTTCAATGGCAATTTGTGATATACAATATATAAACTGAGTCTTAGCATATCTTCGTATGACTATGCAAACACATCAACAAACTCATAAAGTAATTCTTCAAACCTTTTTCTTTTTGTGTGTGAAAGGGATGTGCCTATCTTAACCTTTTTTTTGTTCTCCTCATCACTTAAATTGATTATGCTTATAGCTTCTGCATGAGGTTCAATTTGTTTTACTTTTTTGTTCCATTAGTCTTAATAAATCAAGGGGTAAATTGTCCTTATCTGAATCTTCTTCATTATTAAGTCCATCAATGTGAATAAGTTTTTCAAAGTCAAATATTGGATTGTCATCATGATTATCTCGGTATTCATTATATAAAAACCTGAAAATAGGTGAAATTGAAAAGATGTAGGCTGATGTGTGGGAAAAGAAAAAGAAAAGGAAATTGTAACTTTCAATGAATGAAATAATAGAGGAAATGCAAATGTAAAACACTAGTCATTTTATTGAAATGATAAAGAAAGATAAGCCCGTACAAAACTCTTCCAAATGCTTTTGGGAATAAGCATTGAAGGAAATTAACTCATTACATTACTTTGTGAAAAATTTAAGGATAACTAACAACTTCATTGATTTCCAATTGTTTAGCTCTTCACCCGAAAACATGGATAAACAAGAGGCTTATCTTTCTAAACTGTTGTTGTTGCATTTCTCATCATATAGATATGGAGTTCTGAAAGGCTTCTTCTATGTTTAGCATAGGTTGCTTTTGTGTGACCTTCAGTATATTAAGCTAGAAATATCTACCTAAATGAAATGTATCATCTAGGTAAGGGATGATCATTCTTGTATACTCTGACTCATATCCCTTAAGTCGTGCTAGTCTCTTTCTCTTCTTTTAGCTATGGCTCTCTTTCTTTCTATAATAGTGACTTTAAATCCCAATCCAAACCTTTCCCTATTTTTAAATACTTTTGGCTACTCCTTGATTCCTTGTAAATTCCTTCCATATCCATATCCAACACATCATTTTACCCATTGTTTGTTTAACAACCATTCCAGTGGTATTTGATAAGCGTGGAGTGCATACTTTTAATCCTTCCTCTACATAAATTGCATTAATAAATTCAAAGGATGTAAAAGAGCACTCCAATGCCTTCTTTATAGCTTCCACATATGGAATGGTCATGTGTTTGGTCACTAATAAGTTTTTTTTTCTAGAAACACTAATTAGTTGATCCTAACTATAAACTTCACTTTTGATGCAAAAATGATGGAACAGCTCTACCATCTGAATCCATAATTATTCAGTAGGCAATTAAAAGATGTCAAAATTTCCATGATTTGAAATTCTATAAAAAAAATGCATGGCCTTATTTGCATTAGTATTTTAATGTTCCCTAACACTTCCTTCGAGAGCCGTCAAAATCCTTCACTACCATATGGCTCATCTTTATATATGATACATTAATGGGTAATTTTGTTAGGTTGATCATGGGCATGACATTGATTGAAGAGTCGTTGTCAATAATAACCTTAGCTACAATATGGCTTTTGCACATAATAGTGATATGAAAGGCCTTGTTATTACCCCGTTCCTCTAATGAGATTTCATCATCATTAAAAATTATAAAATTTGAAGCCATAATACTACCCATAATATGGTCAACATTCTCAATAGAGATATTACTATCCACTTGTGCTTGATTCAACACTCTCAGTAGGTATTTCAATGCGGTTCAAAATTCAATAATAGTGACAACAAAGAAATTCAAGCAGGCATCTTGTTCAACTACGTTATCACGCTATATTCATTATGTTTGAGCAACTTTAAGAATTCACAGGCTTCTTTTTCAATGATAAGTTCCTTATATTATGCATCTTAAGCCATTAAAGAATGAGTCTTGTCTCCTTATGCCAATATCTCTTCTTTACCATTTTAAGCCTTCTCTATCATTTTAAGAGTGTAACGTCTCCCACTCCTCATCATTCTACCACCCTAGTTATATTGGTAGTACTAGTGGCATTTAGGTCATTTGTAACCTAACAATTATTTAATTTTTATGCCATGACATTATAATCATATTTCCATGGCATTACCATATTACTCCAATAAAAAAATAGGTTAGGGACTCGAATTGTTATAGGTTCATGGGAAAAAGAATGGACTATTTTTTCATTGAGCTTGGTTTTAGGTTACAGAAGATAGTTATAAACTTGAGGAACATACTTTTCTAAGATCCTCTTCTTTCTTCATTTATCAAAGTTTGCCCTTGCACCTCACTTGGTTTTTCATTACAATAAATCATCATCGGCTTAAGCATAAACTTAGAACCCATACTCCTTAATGACCCTTCTTCTATTGAATTCATTATGTTTTAATCATTCTCTTCATAAAACTCTACCAAAGATAACTCCATCATTGTTTGTAGCACTTGACGAAACACACCACAATTCTGAATTGAGTGTCTTACCATATTCATGTGATAGATACATGCTTGGGCTAGATTAAAGTCTCTTGGATAGATCACTTGTTTTAAGGGAATTGGGTGAATCATGTCAACTTTGACCAAACTTTTGAACACTTGACCCATCAAAGTTTTAACTTTATCAACACTTCTTTTAACATGCCTTACCAAACTACCTTTTATTGCATTGATTGTTAGCCCAACATGGTTTGGTAAAAGATTTTCATTAACATTTGGCTTCCCACTGGTGTCAAAATTTATGTATCCTTTCTTGATCAAATGCTACACTCTACACTTGAGAGCTGTGCAGTTTTCTATAGAATAGCTCGAAACCCATCATAATAATCACATCAAGCATTTAGATCATACCATCTAGAGTGTGAAGGCTTCAATGGTTCTATGGGGTAAGGTGTAATGAGATAGTTTACTACCAATTGAGGGAATAAATTAATGTAAGACATAGGAATAGGATCAAGGGAAGTTTTCTCTTAAGTGGCCTTTGGACCTCTAGGATTGTTTGTTGAACTATTTAACTAGACAATAGGTTGGGCTACGAGCCAGGAGCATAAGTAGGCATCGAGGGCAAAAGCATTGTGGGAATCTCAGTAGTGGTATCGGTTGATATGGGTATGGACCTTAGGAAATGTTATGTGTGGTAGGGTAATAAGGTGGGTAGGTTGGGTAAAGGTGATGTGGGATAAAATTTTTGGGTGGTTGATTCCCATAAGCCATAACATGTGCCTATCCATATTTCTTCTTAGGTGGCATTACTTTCTTGGAACTGGAGGTATCACCTATCTCGATCTTACCATTTTTAATGACATTTTCTATTATTGTACCAAAAATCACCATATATATAAAATTTTTCATTGCATTACCAACAAGTTTATCGTAATACGGTGCCTTAAGAGTATTAATGAAAAGCACCATTATCTCTTTTCCATCAAAGATGGTTGTACTTAAGTGACAAGATCCCTCTATCTATGGGCATATTCCTTAAAAGTTTCATTGGCTTTCTTTTCCATATTTTGCAATGACAATCTATCAGGAGCCATGTCTAATACATACTTGTACTGGCCAAGAAAAGCTTTAGCGAGGTCCTTCCAAGAATGTATGTGACTTTATCTAGTTGGACATACCACCTAGCTGTAGACACAATGAGGCTATCCTAAAAATAATGGATCAAAAGCTTATCATTGTTAGTGTGACCTGTCATCGTATGACAGAATATGGTGAGATAAGTCGATGGGCATTCAGTTTTGTCATATTTCTCAAAACTAGGAGTTTTAAACTTTAATGGAATTACTAGATTCGGGACCAAACTAAGGTCATTTGCATCAATAACACTAAAGATATCTCTTCCTTCAATGGCTTTTAGTCTATTTTCCAACAAGTCATACTTGTGTTGAATTTTTTTTCTCTCATGACTCAGACATGCCCCTTAATTTCTCTTGCTCTCCAAGATCATCCAAATTGGGAACAAAAATTAGATAAACTAGATTACATCCTAGATTATGCTTGAATTGCCTCTGATTTGGTTATGGGTTAACTAGTAAGTTCACATTAAAAAATGGATAAGGTTACCCACCCATATGTGATGGATACATCAGTTGAAGAGTTTGAGCATGGGGTGATGTATACCTAGGTGGGTAAAATGGCTCTTCTCTAATATTGTTATTTTCTTGGGGTCGATTTTCCTTTCTATAGTAGAGGCTTTAGCAGCACTTTCCCTTTGGCCATGCCTCTCATTAACTCCCTCAGCTTTATCATTTGTCTTTACATCTCCTTTTACATTTTAACCATCCGTTTTCTCATATCTTCCTTAGCTTTTTCTATTCTATCTATCCTAGCTACCTGTTCATTTTCCATAATTCTAACTTGTAACTGTGTATTGTATAGGTGGTGAGCAAATCGATTTCAAACTTTCAATGGTTGAGCTATCCTTAAACCTTTCATTACCACAATTTAAAAAATTAAGACGCCATTTTTTTTAGTGAAAGCAAAACAATTTTTATTTTAATTTTGAAAACATCATTTTAATGAGGTAAAATTTTGAGAAAAAATGCAAAATGTATCCATGAATGCATTGAGAGGTATTTACTCTAAGACATAACTCAAACATTAGAACTTTTCATTGATTCCGACGAGTTTCTGATTATAGGGAGTCTATCATTTTAACATTGTAGCCATAGAAACATTTAATTTGCTTATAGTGATATTTGGCTTCAGTAATATTATGGGATCCATGAAAAATAACTTTCTTGAAAGATGTCTTGGAGCAAATACCTCACTATGTTATTGTGTAATGCCAATGTAATTTATGTAAAAAAACACAAAAGAAAAAAAAAGGTTGTTAGTACGCAAAAGAGAGAAAAATAAAAATAAAAGCTTGAAAAATGAAAGAAACAAGAGGGAAAATTTTTTTTCTTAAAAAGGAAATGAGACAAAGATCTTATTATATTTTTGAAAAATCAAAATAAATATGAATGCTTACATTTATTATTATTTTTTTAAAAAAATCAGAATACAAATGTTCCCTTTTTTATTCTAATTCATGGAGATGGTCTACGAAAAGGGTGGATATGGCTCTACCTTGGACTAGTTCTTATGGTTTACTATAAGTTTGGTTGAATTGATTTACATTTAAAGATTCCCAAACTATTCCTCACTAGCATCCACTTTGGACTAGTAAGGCACCTTGATCATCACCTATTACAGGCTACGAATGAAAATGGTTCAATTTGAGTGAGAGTATTTCACTTGGCATTACGGAGGTTAGCACCTCACAAGAGCATAGGCACTTTACTCCCTCTTAAAAGGGTTAGAGCTCAAGTATAAAGCTTATGCATGATGTAAATGTGTCATGTGTAAACAAGGAAACAAAATATTATAATCTTATTCTAAACACTTCATAATAATAATAATACATATGAAGCATAAAATAAAAGAGCAAATAATAAATAAATGACATGGGTAAAATACAAATTTTCATTTCCCTTTTATTATTATTATTATTATTATTATTATTATTATTACTACTACTACTACTACTACCATTAAAAAGAATTAAAATTAAGAAAATTAAGATTAAATACCAATTAAGACCATTAAAACAAAATTAAAGATAACACATTATTAATTTTTGGCCTGACTCTCTAAAAAATGACGATCCCAGTGGAGTTACCAATTTATCGTAATAGTTTTGGGGACCGCTAGACGAATTTGAAAATAAAAAATGGAGTCGCTACCAATCTTTTTTGGCTAAGTGTGATTGGTCACTTATTAAAACTTACCTTTTTAATAAAATTTTAAAATTAATTAAAATTTACTAAAAAGATAATTTTTGGGTCTATGAAAATAATTTGAGTTTGAAAGTCAGTTACCCATGGGGAAGGATTAGCACCCCCACAACGCTCATTCAAAACAATTCCAATTAATTATGTATTATCTTTTAATATTGACTAAAATTTTCTTAATTTTGGTATTTAAAGATTAATTTTCTTAATTTTTGTTAAAAACATTTTTAATTTTAGTACGCTTGAAAAACAAATAAGAACCTTTTATTGAAAATTTCCTAAGAATATTCCAATACTCTAGCAATATTAAAAGGAACCATCTCACCTAAGAAATTTTTAAGAATTGCTACTTAAAATTCTCAAAAATTCTTTCCTCAATGGTTCATATTTATTTTCATAAAATATGATATCTGTAATTTTAAAAACAAATAATATTTTTTAAAAACTCATTTCTATGTCATTTATAAAAGAACAAGACATCTTTATTGAAAATTAATCTAAATGCTCTAATATATTAGTGGCATTTTAGATAAATTTTCTTACCTAAAGATTCTTAAAGAATCATTACTATGATTTTTTTTAGGATCTCATCCTCAGAGACTTGTTGTTTGTTTTAAAAAATATTAAAAATTATGTAATAATTTAATTATCTACAAATATATTTATTTCCTAAAAAAAACCCATTCTTATTTATTAAAACAATGTTCACATTAAAGAAAATAATCATAAAATGAAATTTTTTTATATTGATAAGAAATTTCTAAATATTTCAAAACTTTGATAATTTTTAAAAGACTTTTTTCACCTAAGAAATTCTCAGAAATCACTACTCAGACTTCCCAGGGTCTCATCATCAAAACTTTTTATTTACACATAAAATCATGTATTGCAAGACAATAAAGTAGAATATGCATAAGAAAAATATAACACTTATTATTGTATTATACAATTTGTTATTCATTTTAATTATTACAATTAATTTTAAAACTTTTGAAAGAAGCAAAGTAAATAAAAACTTTATTGAAAATTTTCCTAGATATCCTGATACTTTGATAGTATTTTAGAAAAATTTTCTCACTTAGGGATTTCTTAGGAATCTTTACTTAAACCTCCTTAGAATCTTATCCTCGAAAATTTCATTCGCTTTTCCCTTTATTACTTAATTAATACTCTATTTCTAATCTTTAGTTTTAATTAAAATTTGTAATAAATAAAGTTAGTTGATCACAATATTAATCATCACATATTATTTTCAATATACAATAATCTTAGAAAAATAGATAAACATAATTTTTTCATATTAAATATTTTTCTAAATACTCCATTACTTTGATAGTATTTTTAGAAAAATATTTTCACCTAGAGACTTTAAAGAATCACTACTCATAATTCCTTAATATCTCATCATTGGATAAAAAATTTCCTTTATCCTTATTATTTTTTATATTCCATGAACAACCACTAAGTAATAAGCATGAAAACCTTGCATTTTTGTTCATCCATAAGTACATTTTAATTAACAACTATGGACCCTTAAGAACAAACAAAAAATGCAAGGCAACTTACCACAAAAACCAAAATAAATGACATGGAAACAGCCCCTTCAAAATCATACATTCATATGGAAGATAAAAAAAAATAAATGAAATGCAAATGATGAAAAGGGAAGCTTCTAAACTATCATGAAACTAATTTAAAATAACAAGCAAATAGTAACCAAAACAAGCTTAATAAATAATATAAACAAGGGTTGGGTAAAAATAAAAGCAAGTAGAACCATAGTTAAATTGCAAAGAAAAAAAAATCAAACATTCAAGAGTCAAGCTATTTTGATGCCTAATGATGAACGAGAGTCCATCCAGCCATCAAAAGCCATATTTCTCAATAAGAAAAAAGCTCGAAGTAAAGTAATTTAACCTTGAAAAAAATAAAAGAAACTAAGCTGAACTGAAAATAGGAAATTTCATTGATTAAGATATAGTAAATAAAGCTCAAATCAAGAACAAAATGCAAGTGTTGGAAAAATAAAATAAAGTTGGAATTAAAAGCAATAAAATGAAGAAAACAACTAAAATGAAGCCAAGAAACCAAAGCATAGTTAGCAAGAATGTTGCCTGCTATGGTGCCATTTACAAAAGAGAACAAAAAATGCAAAAATGAAAAGATTACCACAAGTTTTAGTTTTACCTTTTCCAGTAGACCTTTCCTTTTTTATGTCTTTCCCTTTCTTCTCCACCAATATTTACCTTCTTCTTTAGCAGACTTTCTCCCTAGCTATTCGGCAAACTCTTTTCCTTTTTCTTTTCTTTCTTCTTCCTCTATTCAGCTTTCCTTATTTGTTTTAGAGCCTCTTTCCTTCTTTTTTTTTTACATGTTTGGCTCCTTTCCTAGTATTTCAGCTCATCCTCCCTTTTTTGATCGAACTCCTTCTCAGTAGACTTCTCCTTTCCTTTTTAATAGTCAGCCTTTCTAAAAAAATCTCATTCTTGGTGAATATAGCCCCTTGGATGAGATTTCTTCCAAGGGTCAAAGCTTTTTTTTTTCTTTTCAAGGAATCACCTTTGGCCACTAGATCAGATCAATAAAAAATCTAATGGTTCATATTATTCATTACAAAGGTTGGATTTTTATAACCTTTAAACCCATGAAAAGACCATTTTACCCCTAGTGCAAAGTTTTCAGTATTTATGTCATTTTCTTAGAAATCAATGTTCCAATGCTTATTTTTTAGATTTTAAAACACCAAAAAATCATGAAATATTATAAAATTGAGATCTAAAAAGTTTCATGAAAATCCAAGCTTGGGAAGGTCAAATTATGAAAATATTCTTTATGGGTATTTTGGTAATTTCACACTTTTTTGGGTATTGTTGTGATTTCAAATACATGAAGAATTATGAAATATTATGAAATTAAGATCTAAAAGATTTTATGAAAATCCGAGCTCGAGAAAGTCAAATTATGAAAATGCCCTCATAGGAGTATTTTAATAATTTTATACTTCCCCAGTGTAATAAAAATTTTTAGTGTTTTAAAAATCACCAAATTTAATTTTAAACCATATTGATTCTAATTAGGTCGTGAACTTTGAGGATAGACCCTAATTTTTGTGTTACCAACTTGAATTACTTAATTTTATGTGTGATTAAGTAATATATTAAATTATATTTAGTGTTTTATATGGTTTGCCACTATTAAGTTTTCTTTTATACTATACTTAGTAAATTTTGTGTATTATTAGACTTGAGATGGCAAAGCCTAGACGATTGAATATTTTAGGGCAAATTGCACCTCTAGTTCTCAATTACAAGCACAATATGAAGAATAACATATGCCTCTAGAACCAAAGCTTTCACAACATGAGCCTCTATAAGAATCTCAAGAATTAATTTTTCAATCTACAAATAATGAAAATCAAGATGAACAAATGGAACATTTAGGTACAAAAACATTATATTCTGTTAGTATAATTCTTTATGTGTTATAATGTTGTACAATTAAAGTTTTTAATGAATTTAATTACTTTCTTTGCATATAATTTTTCTATGTAGGAAATGTTTAATGTAAAAAAGCTTGAGGTCCTACACGTATGGCTAATATTTGAGATTTAGAAGAAAAGGGAGCATGTTATTGTTAACGTTAATGATGATGTTGTACTTATTAGTTATGAATCTTGCTCTTTAACTCGATTTATTGGTAGCATGGTGAGAATACCTAGCTTTGCACCAATTAATTATACAAATTGGCATGAAATGTCAAATGATAAGAATGAAGAAACTTGGAAAACATTAGAGGTATCAATATTATAATGGTTTAGTTGCTCTTTAATGCCATGGCAATAATCTTTTAGTTAATTCATATAATATAAATTGACATTTACTTTTCAATTACCTTTTCGAAATTGTAGTCGAAGTTTGAATTTCATAAGTTTGATTCAAATGATTTCATTGACAAATAAATAATTCAAAGAATTAAGTTATGGGCAATAAGAAACATGGGTGCTAAGTGGAGGTAATGGAAGAACGAATTGAAGTCTAAATTTTATGATGAACACAAGAGATCGAAGGAAATGGTTGCAAAGGTTGATGATCCTTAAGTAGACAAAGATCAATTCTTATTTCTTGCTGCACATTGGTCGACTAATAAAGCAAAGGTAAATGTTTACAAAATATACCATTTACTTTTTTCTAACATTATGATATAATAATGAGTTATTATAATACATCTTTTCTTGTTCATTGAAGGAACAAAGTGAGGCAAATAAAACAAATCGCTCAAAACTAGATAAGCCTTATTGCACAAGAACAAAATCATTCGTGAGGATTATTGAAACCTTGGTAAATATATCAATTTTTTTGTGGCATTCAATTAAACAAATATAAAGTTTACTTTTTATGTGTGATTTTGTTATTATAATAATGAATGCTATACCTTTGTAGAAATAATAAGCTAATAGAACTCCACCATTACGTGCTAAAATGTATATTTTTTCTTGTACACATCTTGTACACGCCTTGTACACGTAAAAATAGAAGTGTTGTGAATGAAAAAGTAGCTGAAATTATGGTATTTGATTTAGTTTATACTTACTTTTACTTATGTTAATTTAGTTTATTTATGCTAAAATATTTGTTTACAATTTTAAGAACTCATGAAAAAAGGTTTAAGTGAAATAGTGCTAAGAATTTTGAAGGGAGTTCATGGAAAGATTATGTCTATTCAAAAGTTAAAAGGCTGAAAAGAAAAGGACATGTAAGTTATATGGATACAATATCTACTTCATCTAAATAATATGGTCCTTCATTTTTTTAATAGGTACAGCATAAGAAGAGGTACAAGAGTTGAAGGCTAAAATTAAAAACTTGAAAGAAACTTTAAATATCATCTTGTCATTACTTCAAAGATAAGTCATTACTTCAAAGATAATTTTCTAACAAGAATATTGATATCTTGAATATTGTTACTCACATGGTGAATAGAGAGGTATATGTAACATCTATTTTAGTTTATATATAACATATATATGTAAATTATCATCTTGTTCATGAATCTTGAACCTTATTCAAATTTCTTTTGAATTATTTTTAGGCTGCTGATGCTAGTAGTGCTCTAAAATCTCACATGGAAATAGTCGGTCCTCAAATTCAAGTCACCAACCTAATTAAAATGAAAATGGTAAACTCATTGACAAATGATGTATATGTGAAAATGTTTTGCTTGATACTTCTTTCCTAGATAGAATGTGAAAGTTGGTGTTTTAATCTAGGTTTTAATCTTATAATTGTGAAAGTTTATCATTGTTGTAATTATGTGCTAACGAATTGTTATATCAGTGGATATGAACCCAAAACTATGTTTGTTCTAGTCGTGGTTTTTCTAGTTTCTATCATTATGCTTATGTAGTGCCATAATTATTTTGTTAAACCTATGTCTCTATCATAGTTATACATTATTATCTCTTCTTGTCCATGCTCATTTCTCAGACTCAATAGGATATTGGCTTTGATATGTGAAAATGACTTGAAAGTTTGTCATAACTATTCTAGGAGGTGAATAGATTAAACATCTATTAATGAGACAATATTGATAGAAACCAATAACTTTAACTGAAATGATCCATTGTGTTTTTTGGGCATCTACATTCTACAGATACTAATTCTTTTTACTTTTAATTTAATTATCTAATTGTGTTTTTTATTTTATATATGCAGATGCTTTTATGTAGAAATATATGATGGCATCATTTGCTTTGGGAAGTTGTTTATTTACTTTGAGCACCATGTTTGTAAACATCTAATGATGTTTGTTTTTATCTAGACTTGGTATAATGACTTTAGTTCTTGACTTATTCTAAGTTTGCATATTATAAAGTAATTTGCTTGTAGTTATCTTTGAAATGTTATTAAATATATTTTACTTTGTTGTGTATTTTAACTTTATATGAAATAATATCATATTATGATTATAAATAAATTAATATTAATAATTGAAAATATAAGTCAAAAGAAAAGTTTTTACCAATGCTTTTACATTTATACTGATGCCCGTTTTTGTTGGAATATTTTAGGCTATATTGACACCACTAATCATCAACCATTAGTAAACCTCATTTTATTGGAATATTTTAGGCTATACTGATGCCACCAATAGTCAACCGTTGGTAAAAACTTTTTTTGTTAGAATATTTTAGTCTATACCGATGCCACCAATAGTCAACTATTAGTAAAAGTAAAAGTACATGAGGCTATACTGATGAGCATTAATCTTTGGTAAAAAATATAATTTCCAATAATACGTTGGTATAGGTAGGAAAAATTAAACCATAGAAGTCTATACTGATGAGTGTTTACCATCGGTAAAAGGTATAATGTTAAAATATACAATAGATGCTATACAACAGATATATAATTACTGACGGATTCAAACCATTGGTATATTTCTGCTACCTATTTAGACACTTTAGAAACCTTTAGTATAGGTCTATACTGATAAGGGATATATCGATGGTTAAAAATTCATCGAAATATACATTTTAACCACTGGTATAGGGTTTATTGTGCTATACCGATGAATTTTTAGCTTTTACTAATAGTTTTTTTAGCATTGGTATATGGTAATTTTCTTATAGTGAAAAAGAAACAATTAGCAAGAAAGAAGTAATCACCAAGCAAATAAAAAACCAACGAGACAGTTTTAGTGAAGAGTTAAGAGAATTGACACCAATACAAAGGCAGTAATCAAGAAATCCATCAATTTAGAGAGAATTTGCACCATAATTGGAAGCAATTTGCAGCAGTAATTCCTAGCCTCAATGATACCCATAAAAAAAAGTAACCTCCAAACAAAAAACCCAACAAACCCATACCCAAAATTGAACCCATCCACAAACTACCAATAAATTTTGACAACAAAATTTTGGGCATAACTTTATGGTTTTTATGAATCCTAATTTCCAGCAAACAACTCATTAGCAAATCTTAAACTTGGTTCTAAAGGCTCTAGTTTGTTAGTAAAAAAAAAACCAAAAATGGAGACAACACATACAGCAAATTCAATTAGCCACTTGCAGGAATAAACCCAGTAAACAAAACCCAGATTTCATCCTCAAGATACATGAAACCTAGCAAAAATTTCATTCCTCAATGCAAAACCCAAACCCATAAATCAAGTCAACCCAGGTGTAATCCCTAACAAATTCTAATTTCCCATATCAAGAATAAAAAATGAGGAAACAATCAACACTTGCAAAGAACATTGAAAACAGAAACATTTTAGAGCAAAATCAAATTTTTAGGTCTTGGATTTGATTTATTCTAAGATCACTTTTTTTGGATTTTTTATAAAAAAGGAATTTTTTGATGGTTTCAGATTTGGTTGTCTTCTGAGGTTTCTTTTTTAGTCTCAAAACTGAGGAAGAGATGAAAATATTGAATGGTTGTTGTTTGTGTTCAAATGCTGAAATCAATAGTAAATTAGGTGATGGCAATTCCAATTTTTGGACTCATATTGACAAAGATTTTGGATGATTCTTGAAAATCTGGTACAGTAAAAAGAATAAGAAATTAAGAGATTTTTTAGGCTTTCTAATACCATTGTATGATGGCAATTAACGAAGGCTACAATGATTTTCGATCAAAATCTAGATTAGGTGTTCTTGGTTGTTTAAAAGTTTAAAGATAAAGGAAAGGTTTGGGACTTGTAAAGAGAGAAGCAAAGAAAAAAAATGAAGCAAAGAAGCTAATTTAGGGGTTTTGTAACAATAGTGAAACGATACCATTTTGCATTAAGAAGATTTAAGGCTGGCTCGTGTTTCTGCCTAAGGCCAACTTGATCTATTTCTTTTTAACCTAACCAGATAGCAGGTTTTTATTTTTATTTTTATTTTTTTATTTTTTGATTTTGATTTTTTGATTTTTTATATTTTTTATATTTTATTTTTAATAGTGATTGAATTAAAAGTGATGAGAAAATAAAAAAAAAAACAAACTTTGGTAAGATTTTTATGGTTTTTTTTTACATTTTTTATGATATTTGGCATTATTTTTTTATATGTATTTTGCATAATATTTATATAATATTTTTGCATGAAACTTATAATTTATATTTGCATGATATTTTGCATGAATTTAATTTATTTGCATGATGTATTACAAAATATTTTACATGGATTTTTATTACAATGATTTGCTTGCATAATTTTTTGCATGACTATTTTTATATTTATTACATGATATCTTTGCATGATTTTTTGTATGGTTTTTATTATAATACTTTAGCATGATTTTTATTATGATATTTGCATGATTGCATGTTCTAATTATAATATTATTGCATGATATTTTTTATAGAATTATTTTATGACAATATTTTGTAAATAAATAAAAGGAATTTGAATTTTATGAGATATTTAATGAATCTGATGATGGAGTCTCTTCAAGTGAACAACGAGTTTATCTTGAATACTCTTGAGGTAAGAAAATTTTACTTTTTAGTGAAAGTCTAAAGACTTTTTTTTCAATATTTTAAATATTGAAACTAATAAAAAACCATTTTTGATTAAAGCTTAAATAAGATAATATGTGATTAATTTGGTACCAATTTTGGGCATAATGGGATGCTAAAACCTTTCCTACATGTAACCAACTCCTAAACTTAATTTTATTGATGTAGACCAAAACTTATTATTTTTAAGGACCCTTAGTCAAGTTTAGGATAATTTTAAAAAAGATAGATTCACATAGATGGCTAACTACACCTAGATAAAAAAGATTGGTTGTGATTCCATATTTTTTTTGTCTAATGGATAGGTTCTCAAACTTAAAGGTTATGACAGTTTGGTTACTTTATGGAAGACATTAAAGAGTTAATCCATTTGTTAATAATGTGTTATCTTAAGCCTTATTTTGATACTTTTTACTACGTGATTATTTATGATTTTATGTGCATTAACCCATTTGTTTATTTTTTAGCTTATGATTTTTTTATGTGCACTAATTTATTTGTTTATTTTGTAGATTTCGACTTTTCATGTGCACTAATTTATTTGATTATTTGGATTGGCATATTCCTTCACACACACTACACATGCATTTATCCATAAACTTTAAACCCAAGTTTTATCCTTTCTTAGGAGGAAACAATTACCTACATTCTTATAAGGTGATAACCTCCGTATGAGCTAGCAAAATCTTACACTCCAATTGAACCCTTTTCCATTTAACTTAAAATGGTTGGTGAGCATTGAGATGCCTGACTAGCCTATCATTGTCAATGATGTGAGGAACAATTTGAGAACCTTTAGATTGTCAAACTTTTAAACCTTGCATGTAAATAAACCCTAAGAATCCAAGCCTAAGTTAGAGCCATGCCTTCCCTTTTGTTAGAAAACCCTAAAATAGGACACATGAAGGGACTTTTTTTTTCCTATTTTACTTGTAAAATTATATATTTCTCTTTGTATATATTGTATTTACAAACCTTTTTCTTTTACTATAAGTGTATGCATTTGCATCATTAGATTAAGGAGTGATTACCACAAAATAATTTTAATAAAAAAATCTTAATTACATATATGGAAAGCCTAGAAAAATCCCTTATTAGCTTGAAAGAAAAGCTCGAGGAGTTAAAGCTTGCAAACAAAAACTTAAAAGAAAGGCTTAAGCATTCAAACAAGAAAATGATGGAAGAGTCTATTCTCTAACCTTAACATAACACAATCATCCACCACCTGTGAGCTAGCACAACTTATGAAAGAAAATAGACTATTACAAACAAAAGTGCAAGAAAGTGAAAAAGCTCTCTTCGAGGCACAAAAGCACATCCAAATGCTGAATGGAGTGATTGTTAAAATTAAAACACAAATGGGTGCCTTTAATGAGGAATATGAGCAAGCAAATGAAACATATGTAAGAAAGCATGACCAATTGGAATGCCTACTTGATCAAATCACTTTGGTTACTTATAAAGCCAAGGATATGGTAAAAGAGATCAAGGAGTAGAAGACAAGGGTGCCACTAGTTGGAACACATAGCTAAGGACTATTAAATTTTTTCAATAAAGTACAAGGCCAATATCAATAGATTAGATATTTCTTTTCACAATAAACTTTAGGCTACCTATGGATGTAATTTTGGATTCGATTAAAAATAACTTTTAATTCAATAAAAATTTTTCTTGATAACAATTGTTATGTGATAAATCTTCATTAAATTCATTCATGCATTCATTCATTCATTCTTATGTATAACTTACCTAAATTTGAAATGATTTCATAATATCCTTAAAATTATGGTAAATCAAGGTTCAACGATAGCTCAATTTTCAAATAATCTGAGGCATTATGATACCATATATTAAGCAAAAATCATGGGAGAAAAGCACACTCTTCACTTCCAAAAGCTAGAAAAGGCATAAAATGAGTTGAATGGACAATTGGAAACTATCATTGAATAGTTAACGAATATAAACATAGGGAAAAAAGTGGTGAAAGAGATGGTTATCCAGAAAGAAAGTGATCCATTATCTCCACTAGTTTTGGCCCATAATCAACCAAGCATTTCAATGGGTCCAATATCAAATGCAATTACTGAAAGTTACCCTTATCTGTATACTAATATACCTTTAACAACTACTCTACTAATTTCTAAGAACACATCACTCACATTTCTGAGGTCAAAGCATCTGATCCACCTCAAGTTCCCATTTAGATGATCCAAAAGAATAGGGAAGTTGAAAATAAGCATAACAAAAATTAAAAAAAAAAAGACTTTGGATTGTAAAAAAAAGATAAACCTCATAGAAGAAAGGCTTAGATCTATTGAAGGGATATATTTTTATGAATCAATGGATGTTGATGGACTATGCCTAGTTCTTGGTGTGATGATTCCACCAAAGTTCAAGGTGCCTGAATTCAAGAAATACAATGGAACTAAGTGCCCCATAGCACATGCCACAATGTATTGCTATAAAATGGTTGCATATGCACATGGTGAAAAGTTACTTATCTATGTATTCTAAGATAGTCTCATTGGTTTTCTTGTCAAATGGTATGTACAATTGGATAGGCTTCACATTCATGACTGAAAAAAATTAGTAAGGCCTTTCATTGCCTAATATAAGCACATCATAAATTTGGCACCAAACAGTTTGTCTTTACAAAGCATGAAAAAAAAGATAATGAGAGTTTTAAAGAATATGCCTAAAAGAAGAGGGATGCCATTGCCTAAGTTTAACCATCGTTTACTAAAAAAGATATCACAATTTTGTTTATTAATAATATAAAAGCCCTATATTATGAAAAAATAATTGAAAATGCTACTAAAAATTTTACTGATATGATAATTTTTGAAGAGATAATAAAAAATGCAATTAAGAATGGCAAGCTTGAAGATGGTGATGCAACTAATGCAAAGAAATAGGATATACTGAGAAAGAAAGAAGGAAATACTCAAGCTATAATTCGTGAGGGGCAATAAGTTGGAGGTTTCACCCTTTATTATCCTTGTTCGATGCATTAACCTTATTACCCAGCCATAAACAATATCTCTCCAAGTCCCTATGCTTATCAACTAAATTTTCAAGCACCTACACCAATATTGCACTTATAAATCAACCAACTGCTCAACCTAAGAACTAGGTGGAAAGAGAATGCTTTTATAGATCCAATCCCTACAAAATAAACTGAATTATTCCTTCAACTCAGTAAGAGTTACTTGGTTACACCAATCTATTTAGAGTATTTTAAAGCCTATTTACCCCAAATGGTATAATGCTAATGCTAATTATGACTATCATCTTGGGATTGTTGGTCATTCTACATAAAATTGCCAAGCATTAAAGTATAAAGTGCAAAGTTTGGTCAAAGTTGGTATGGTGAAATTTGATCATGAAGATGGGCCAAGTATCATTAGAAACCCTTTGCCTAACCACATAGGAGCATAACTTTGAGGAAGTTTTCATGAACGCTTGTCACTTTAACATTATGTTTGGATTGAGAAGAGGAAAAGAAAAGGAAAGGAAAATAAAAAAAAGTAATGGAAACAAAAAACCTTTCTTTTGTTTGGATAACTTTTAATTTAAAAAAAATGAAAGAGATGAAAACTCAATAACCTTTAATTTCCTTTGTAATCCTTATTTTTTTTAATACCTCAATTTAGGGGAAAAGCTAAAGAAATAAAAGTTGAAAAAATTTTATTTTTATAAAAAGACTATTATATCCATATTTTTATTATGATATTAAATTTGATTATATAACTAACACTTTCTAGAAAATAATTTTCTTTTATAAGTATTTTATATAACATCACAGTTTATAAATATTTTATGATTTTTCAAGTCTTAACAATAAAACAAGCCAAATTATTGTCAACATAAATTAAAAGACTGAATTAAACACAAAATTAAAAGTAAATCAATAAGTAGCTAGTACATTTTACCATATTAAACATTTTCAAATTTTTTTAAAAAGATTTGTTTATACAGGTTAGGTAGTATAAAGATATATTTTTATATTATATGTTACTTTTATAAAAAAAAAAGGGTTATAATTGGAAAAAATAATATAATGAATTATTTCTTTTCCTTTTCACTATTTATCCAAACAATGGTTGTTAAAATTCATTTATTTTCGTTTCTTTTATTAATTTTAACTATCCAAACAATGGGAACATGTACCATTTCCTTTCTTTTAAAAAACTTTTCTTTCCTTTCCATTCCTTTATTTATATCTATCCAAACATAGCATAAAAATTTTAGAAAATATTGCAAGTCTTTAAATGCTTATGAATATTTGAAAATTCTTTTATGTTAGTCTTTTATTTATCTTTCATCATTTTAATAAAATGACAAATGCATTTTCATTTCATTTCCTCTTTTATTCCATTGCCTTTATTTTACCCATTCTTATATTCCAAATAATAAATATTCAAACAATCATGATAAAATTTAGGATTCAATTTTGAAAACATCATTCATATTGGTAATTTGAGACTCTTAACATATTAGGATTACTGAAGTAAAAGCATGCAAATTTTATGAAATGAGTCAAATCTGGCAAAAAATTTCACTCATTAGAAGATGAAAGTAATGCAATATGTAGTTCTTGTGATGGTTCATTCCCAGGTTTGCTTTTAGTTAATAAAAGTTGTTCATTGAAAACATTCATGTTTGAAATGAGAAATAGCCATCTTTCTTCTCCTTTCACAAAAAGAAAATATCCATTTAGTACCATTTTTAAGCCTATTGAATTCCTTTAGAAAAAAACCCTAACCAAGAATCACCATTCACATTGGAGGACAAAGTTTGAAAATTTGAAATTTTGGATGTGAATCCCTAAAATTTTAAAATGAGAATATTTAAATTTTAGATGTGAATTTTTAAAATTTTTCAAATGAAAATTTTTGAATTTTTGGATATGAATCTCTAAGATTTTTTAATGTGAATATTTAAAATTTTGAATGTGAATCTCAAAATATTTTTGAATATGAAATTTTGAATTTTAGAAGCTTCATTTGTAAATCTTTAAAATTATTTTTGAATCTTTTGCGAAATTTTAAATCTTTTATGAATTTTAAATCTTTTGTGAATTTTTGAATCTTTTGTGAATCTTAAATCTTGTGTAAACTTTTGAATCTTTTCGAATATTGAATCTTTTACGAATCTTTTGTGAATTTTTTGTGAATCTTTGAATCTTTTTGTGAATCTTGAATCTTTTGTGAACCTTTAAATCTTTTGCGAATCTTAAATCTTACAACCCTTTAACTTCTTGCGAATCTTTGAAATCTTGCAAAATTTTGAATTCTTGTGAATCTTTCAATTCTTGCTTTGACTTTTTTCAAATATTTGAAATCTTATGAACCTTTGAATTTAATTATTAAACCTTAAAATTCAAATTGTGAACCTTTGAATTTCAAGTTGGGAACTTTTGAAAAGTATGTAAATTATGAGTCCTTATTTCAAATGAGAATTTTTGAATTTTTATTTTGAGTTAAATCTGGATGTATTGGGTGTTTATATCTTTATTCAATTTCTGTTTTATAAAAAATGTGCAAAGAGGATAGCTGTAGATACTCAACTTTATCCTTTTTTTAAATATTATTGGGTCTCGAATTGCATTTTAATATTGGGTTTTAAAAGTTATTTTTTAAGCCTAAATTTAAAGGCCCCAAAGTGTTTTTATTTTTATTTTGTTATTTGGTAAAAAAAAACATAAATTTTGGTTTTTTATAAGATTGTGATTTTATTTAGATTTTAAATTCAAAGGCTGATTTTGATTTTGATAATTTTTGGGAATCAAATTTTTGCAAAGAAAAAAAATAAATTTTGACATGATCTTGATAGATTCAGTTGGCATTAAAATTTCTAAATTGAAAAAGAGATTTAATCTTTATATAAAAAGTCCAATTCTTAATAAAAAATCACCAACAATCAAAGAATCAAGAAGCAATTGAGACAATCAGAATCATTAAGCAACATAGAGTTTTTAGTTTCAAAAAAGAAGTTTTTAGGTTAAAGAAAAAAAAGAGAAGGACATTATGAAGGCTTTGATTTTTTTTTTTTTTTACTTGAATATTGAGAGCAAATCACACTATTTGGAAAAGGCTCAACCTACACCTAAACCCGCTTGACCTGCTTCTTAACCCAACCCGATCATAGGTTTTTTTTATTTTATTTTTGATTTTTGATTTTATTTTGATTTTTTTTATGTTTGAGTTTTTTTTATTATGATTGAATTAAAATGATGATGAAAAGAAAAAAAAAACTTTGTTAAGATTTTTATAGTTTGTTTGCATTTTTTTTTTGCATGATTTTTATGATATTTTATTTGCATGATATTTATATGATATTTTTGAATGCATAATTATAATATATATTTGCATGATATTTTGTACAGATTTTATTTGCATGATTTATTACTATATTTTGCATGATGTTATATATAGATGTTATTTGTATGAATTATTTATTTTTGCATGATTGATGATGATATTATTTTTTTTTTGCATGATTTATGATATTATTGTATGATTTTATTATAATATTATTGTATGATTTTTATTATGATATTTTTGCTTGATATTTTGATAGTATTTTTGTATGACATTATCTTGTAAATAAATAAAAAGAATTGAAATTTGATTTTTCATAATATATTTAATAAATTCAACAATAGATACCATTCAAGAGAATAATGAGTTTATGTTGAATACACTTGAGGTGAAAAAATTATTTTTTATGAAAACTTAAAAAAATTTTTTCGATATTTAAATATCAAAAGTAATAAAAAAAATCATTTGTGATTAACTTGATAATAATTTTAGGCGTGATGGGTTATCAAAACCTTCTTTGCACGTAATCGACTCTCGAATTTAGTTCTATTGATATAGTCTAGAACCTTTTTTTTTAAAGACTTTAATTTATGCATAGGATAATCTTAAAATGGATATATTTATTTAAGTGATTAATCAAACTTAAATAAAAAATTAATGATGACTCTATAATTTTTGTGTCTAATGGATAGGTTCTTAAATTTAAATATTATGATATATTTAATGTTAAAATTTAAATTTTTTTATAAAATTAAAGTTTTGTAATTTTTAATGTCAATAAATAAAAACTCATAAAAATAATTTTAAAATATAAAAAATAAAAATTTTAGATATTTAAAAAAAGAAATATGATTTAATTTTAGGACATCCAAAAATGAAAGATGGACAAAAAAAAAAAACTGAAGAGAGGGAGTATATAATTATCATTTAAATATAAATAAAAATTTATACGTATCGATAACAATATATTAAAAAAAAGCTACAAGTGAGACTATGGCTGGTGGGAGGCTGAGGTTGAGAGGCTGACAATTGTCCCATTTTGGCTAAGTTATGAACTGAGTTTATCGATCGGCGAAACAATTTAATCCAATAAATTTTGATTTGTTTCGACAGATTAAGGTATTTTTTAAATTAAGATCGAGTTAAAGATAGGGTCAATTTTTTTTTTAAATTAAGTTTGGGTTGGAGGCATGTTATGATGCTCCATCTTGAGTTATTTGAATTATATTTTTTATTATTTATTTAATTATATATTATATTAATAAAATTATTATTTAAAATTTAACTTAAGAGATTAATTTAATAAAAATATTATATATATAATTATAATATAATTTATATTAAAAAATAATATTTTTTTATAAATATAATATAAAATTAAAATTATTAAATTAATTTTACATTAAATCATATAAAAATTTAATTATATATATATATAATTTGAGTATACAAATCATAATTTGACGTTGGATTACAGCCGGATCGGATGAAATTATTAAAAAGCAGGGGCGAACGTAAACCCAACCCAACCCATTGATATCCTTACCCGGGTCAAATCATTTGTGGGCTGGGTAGGATCATTTTTGAAAAGAGGGTTTTAGATTAGCTTTTTGACCTTTCGTTGAGCTTTTTAGGGTTGGTTTCTTTTAAAGTAGTGGCTTCCAAGCTCCAACCCACTAGGATGCTAAAAAGTACAGACAAAGTCTGGTGTTCGACTGTTCGTGCTCAGCGTCGTAGCCAACAGTAAACTTTGTCTATAGTTAGGGTGACAAACTCATTCTACCGGCTTGGGCCAACAACTAAACGTAGACACTTTGGGGCATAAAAAATGGCAGTGGCTACTATCTTTGTGGATAATCTTCCTATAGAAGTTCATTGGAAATGGTTGGAGAGAGCCTGTTGCAAATATGGAAACGTGGTGGACATTTTTATACCTGATAAGAGAAGCAGAAACGAGAGAAGAATAGGTTTCGTGCGTTTTGCATCCTTGGCTGAAGTATATGGGATATCAACGACGTTTGGCCCCTGGATAGAAAAACTGAAGTCAATATAGTTAGGTTTAATCCTAGGGTAGCTTTTTGGAAAAGATCTAGGAGGAAAGGAGAGGATGTACGAGCAGGGGACGTGGAAAAGGGTTTTTAGAGGAAGAATCAAGATGTTCATTGCAACAATTCTAGAAGTGCGAAAGGTCATGGAGTTCATAACGATAGTCAAAAGCACAATAGAAAAAAATTCTAGGAGATCTTATTTGTAGGTGTTGTTGGAAGGAGGAAAAAAATGTTATTTAGAGTAATCGACGTGAGAATGTTTCACTGTTTAAAAACGTTGATAAATAGAGTCAAGAGATGGCGTTGGAAAAAATAAGTGGTGCCCTGGTATGGTGGATGAAGAAATCTTACGCTGGTTGGAGAGAAGCGTAGTGGGAAGAAGCAAAAAGCCTATAGAGGTATGGATTCTAGCTGAAGACATTCGAAAAGAAGAGAAATGTGGTCTAACTACCAAAAAAATTTTGGATGTTATTTCCTTGTTAACTTTGATGATCCTGTGCTGTTGGATGAAATGTGAAAATCAAAGTGGGATAGATTATCAAAATGGTTTGAGAACATTGATATGTGGTCTGATCAGATTACTCAATCATGTAGAAATGATGCATGGAATGTGGCTATGTTCCCGAATATTGCTAGTTGTTGGGGATAGCTCATCCGTAAGCATGAAAAGCCATTAAAATTAAGGTCGTTCCTTTTTTAGAGGTATTATGGAAATCATGAGAGACTCCATGTTCAAAATAAAAGAAATAATTCAGTTAAAAGTGCGAGATAAAGCATATCGAGTTAAAGTGTCAGATGTTGATCCAATTTCTCAACAATGGCAATGGTCTGACTTGAACCAAATAAGGGAGTTAGAGGTGGGTTACAATAAAGAGGTTCTTTAAGAAGAAAAGGATGTAGAGGAAGTTGAGGAGGTGGGGTTCAGTACAAACACAGTACACACATGGAGGCGATAATGATCATTTCTCCAAATCTCTCGAGTTTGACAAAGGAAACAGAAGGTTTGTGGAAAACAGTGAATCATGCAAAGAAGTGGCAGAGGAGTTCAATGAGGTCGTTTGCGAATCCCAAATTTCGAGCAGGAGGACTGAAAATTCATATGGCTAAAAATGGCTGTCTCGTGGTGCGGGATAGGATGGTTCTGAATAAAAATGATGCGCCCGAGATTAGGAGCAAGGTTGGACTCACAAAAGAAAACAAGAAAAGCTCAATAGAGGAAATATTATAACAAAGGTTGGTGAGGAAATAGAGGGCTTGTATCAAAATGAAGTGGACCCGGTATGGCTTAACAAAGAAAAGGAACACTCCTTTATGGCAGAAATAGGCGATAATAAGTTGGGAAAGAGAGGAGATCCTGTTCATCCTAGGGCAAAGAAATGGAGTCTCTATAAGGAGATAGAGGAGAAATTAATGGGGTAAAGTGAATAGAAAATGAAGGAAGATCACAAAAAGGTACAAATAGAGGATCGAAAGGGGGCTTCGATTGCAAATTGTTCTATCAGAGATAGGGATATTAGAAACAGGAATAGAGTAACTTGCATAGGAGATGAGAAGACCAAACTATTGAAGGAAGCGGAAAAAATCTAGAAAGTGGCAAGCAACTAGGAATATCATCAATAGAAGATGTGGAACTAGTGATTAAAAAGGATGGAAAATCTGATGCCTGAATGTGCGACTGAATATTTTTCTTTCTGCTGGGGATTTTATTTTAGTTGGGGTCTGGTGGCTGGTTTATTTTGCGTGTTGTATATGGACTGTGGGTGTCAAAATGGAGGATTGTTTCTTGGAATGTTAGTGGCATTTTCTGGCAACATAAAAGTTTTAAACAGTGAAGAGAGACTAATTAGATCTCTAAATGTTGAAATGGAGCGTCTTCAGGAAACGAAATTGGTTTCCTGAGATGTCAAAATTATTGAAAGAATGCCTCCAGGAGAATGAAATGTTCTTAGAGGATAGTAAAGCAGACAATATGGGGATTAGGAGGCCTAATGAGATCAGATGCGAATATTAATTTTCAAGTAGAAGTATGATAACTAGAAATGATAATAATGGTTGTATTTTTGGTATTGATGGAGATGGCTCAGCCTGGCCTAATAGAGACATAGAATATATGTTTTCTTTTGTTGTTGTAACAATTATATAGATATAGTGGGTGATGACATGTTCACTTTCATCCATCAATATCTTTCTCGTTAACGTCGAGTGTAGCTGGTGACTGGTGATACCGAGGGAGACCGCCACCAGTTGTGCTTGCATAATAGGGGCACTAAGTCACTAACTAGTACTAAAGTGGCTCCCTCTATATATATAGATATATTTTATCGCCCTCCATACACCATATAGACTACTATCACTACTACTATCACATCTGGTAATATTAAATATGGCGGTAAACCATGACTATACATATTAAACCTTAGAAAAAAAAAAAAAAGCAATAGCTTCTTTTGGGTTTAAGTGGTGACTAATATATATGTATAGGTTCATTTGGTTTGCTCACACGAATTTTGAGTGTGGCTTATTTCTCATCTACTGCTATCAAAGCTAAAAATTTGAATTTAGATGCAATGAGGGTAGTAAAACGTCTTGAGACAACCTATAATGGTGTGCAAGCTTGGGACAATTGGATATGTGATTATGTGAAAGAATGCAAGCTTAAGAGGCATTGAAACAATCTGAATATATGATTGTGCAAGATTAAGAGGCATTGAAATAATCCGAATGCACAGGAGATGCAAGATTATTTGATCTAATAAGATGTATTGATAAGATTTACTCACATAAGAAAATTAATAAAAAAACTTATAAGTGAACAAATGAAAGTATTTAGACTAAAAATGATGCGTTGATAAGATTTATTCATTCGAAGAGTTGATAAAAAGCTTACAAAAGAGATTGTTGTGACTGAGTTATATATGAAAAAGAATCTCACATCACTAAAAGGTGATATATATATATATATATATAGATAGAGTAACTAAATGTCCAATAACTTAAAGATTTTAAGTAGTGTACAATATATATAGACTTCTTTAATGTGCTCTTACAAACTTCCAAGTGTGTCTTACCGCTTATGTCCATCAAAAGTGAGCGAAGCAAGAGGATGCATTGCTATGCATACTGTAACTGTAAGCAATGAAAGAATTAACTTTTGTTAATTTCCAAGTTCCAACACTTCTAATTATAGCCTTCTTTCAAGGAAGAAAGAAAAGGATGAAGTAAAAGATCATAAAAAAATTAAAAAAAAAAAAAAAAACGCTTGTTCTGTACTGGAGATTTATTACGTAGAAGTAGGTTCTTAAACCCAGTATTTGCTGTAAACAAAGATTTTCATTGTTAATATTTAGAGTAGACAAATGTTCAGAAACTTTTTACTTTCAGGCGCTGAAAGCCTATTTTGTTGCTTCTAAAGCCTTGAGCCCCGCCCTCTGTTGCTATCTTTGCGGCCTGTCTTCCGTCGGTTTTCCTACCTTTTCCTTCTATTTTCCCTTCAACTCCGGCTGCCCCACATCAGCCAGCTTGTTAGCCCTTGAAAAAAATAAAGGATTTGCAAATCATAATTCTAATACCTTAATTATTAGTAGTAATTACTAATTAACATTATGGTCAGTCAACTTCTTTTTCAAAACTGATTAATTTATCTATTTTTTATATATGCTTAATTTATTTCAGATTTTTTTACTACAAAAAAATAGTAATTTGATAATAAAAAATTATAAATTATTAAAATTTAAATTTCAAATTTAGTGATTTATTTCAATCGGGAGTATTACGGTTTTTAACTTTGGACTTTTTGTTTCTATATGTACGGAGTGATTAATTTGAACAAGAATAACTTCAATTCCTGTCTCTGGAAAAACCTAAAAGACAGCATGAAGAATGAAAAGAAAAAAATGATGAAGCTATATTGACATATAATGCATGGTATCATGTTATGGATGTGAAGATCATGTACGAGAACATGAACATGGGGAAGAAAACAAATCAGAAAATGGAAAAGGAAAAGCAAAAGGCAAAAAGAAGGGGACATTGGTCATTTGGGTTTGGGGCAGGGAGGGTACAAAAAATACTTTAACTTTGGTAGTGGTCCATAAAAGAACAGTATCCCTAATTGCTCCGAAAGACTTACACAGTAAGTTTAATTGGCGAAATGAAATAAATAAATTAGGTAATGGCTCCATATGACATAAGCACCCCACATTTCCTACACCCATTCGTCACTCACAGCCATACGGAAAAACTTTTTCTTCTTTCTTTATGGATGTCTAGACAATGGCGAAAAATGGAAAAGCAACTCTATTTTATCCTTTATTATTTTATACTATATTAATATTATTATTACGCACATTTATACAATACATGAAAATAATTTTTTAAAAAATAATTCAAATGCTCTAAATTTTATTTAATAAGAAAGTGACAAGTGTCTAAATTATTATTATATACTTATATTATAATTATGAATATATATTTTTTAAAAATTATTTATTAAATAATTTTTTAAAAAATTATTAAAATATCATTACCATTATTTGATCAAAAATTAACATATGATCAGATTGATTATTATACCATCATATTACAATTACGAAAATATTTTTTTTATAATTATTTACCATAATACCTCTCATATAAAATGATCAAAATACAATTTCCAATTATCAAAATGTCCTTCCATTTATTTGATAAGAAAGTGACACATTACTAAATTGACTATTATGCTTTCAAATCACAATTACAAAAACAATATTTTTTATAATTATTTATTAAATAATCTCCTAAGAATTTATCAAAATGCCTTTTTCATTATTTGGTAAGAAATTGATATATGGCCAAATTGATTATTATGTCTTCAATCATAGTTATCAAAATATCATTTCTCTTATAATTATTAACCATAATACCTCTCCTATGAATTTACTAAAATACCATTTCCATTGCTTGATAAAAAATTAACACATTGCCAAATTGACTATTATGCTCTTATACCATAATTATAAAAATACTTTTTCTCTTACAATTATTTACTATAATACCCTCATATTATAAGTATGAAAATACTCTTAAAAATTTATAAAAAATACCCTTTTCATTGTTTGATAAGAAATTGATATGTGGTCAAATTAACTATTTTGTCCTCATACCATAATTATAGAAATATCCCTTCTCTTATATTTGATCAAAATTACTATAATACTATGCTAACATAATTTTGAAAATACCTTCTTCTCATAATTAATGAAATTTATTATAATATCCCTCTAACCATAATTACAAAAATGCCCTTATAAATGCTTAATAGGAAGTTTATATGTGACATTTTGTTTCAAAGTCAATAACATTTACTAAAATAATCTCCTTGGAAATTATTATAATAGCCATTTGTTTATTTGATATGATGTTGACACGTATCCAAAGTTATTATAATAATCTTTATTATAATTAGCTAAAAATTACTACAAAGCTCATTCTACCAAAATTATGAAAATACCCCTAACATAATTAACCAAAAATTACTATAATACCTCTATTAAATTATATATTAAAGTTTAACATAGTATAAAATTAATCACATATTAAATTATTAAAATATCCTTACCATTACTATATAAAAATTTGACATGTAACATGTTATTTAAAATTACTATAATATTCCTATTAAATTACATATGAAATTTTATATAATATAAAATTAATTACATATTAAATTATTAAAATCCCATTGCCATTGCCATTGCTTCATAAATATTTGACATGTGGAACTTTGTTTGAAATTTACTATAACACCCTTATTAAATTATTTTTTAAATGTTAAATAACATATATTAAAACAATTTCTATAGAAATAACTATAACGCCCTTTTGTTTAGTTAATATGATTTGACTTGTATTCAAATTTACTAGAATATTTTTCTACCATAATTATGAAATTACTTTTTTTTTATAATTAGCCAAAATTATTATAATGTCATCTTGTCATATTTATAGAAATGTCCTTCATACTATAATTGATCAAATTACTATAATACTTTCTTACTATAATTATGAAAATAACCCTCCTATCATAATTAACCAAAATTATTATAATACTCCTCATACTATACTTACAAAAATGTCCTCTATTGTAATTGGCCAAAATTATTATAATACTTCTTATACTATAATTATATAAATACCTTTATGAGTATTTCATAGAAAGTTGACATGTGATATTTTGTTTTAAAATTACTATAATGCTCTTACTAAATTACATATTAAATTTTAACATAATATAAAATTAACTACATATTAAATTATTAAAGAACTTTTATCATTGATTTACAAAATTAGACATGTGATATTTTATTAAAAATAATAAAAAACTAAATGATCAAATAAGCTAAATAATTATATTTTTATTAAAATAAAATTGAATAATTTATATTTTAAAATAAAAGAATTAATCCTCGATGTAATGGGGACCACATACTGGTGTGTATATATATATATATATATATATATATATATATTCAAGAATTAAACCCTTTTGGGTATTTTAGTATAAATATGAAAAAATTTTAGTTTGCACAAAAAATTTTGGAAAAATATTTAGATCCAATATTCCATATATTAATATATTTAGTTCCTTTTTCATGCTAAATTATGAGTAGAATATTTTTATTAATTAGTTAATATATGTATGATTTTTTAATTTATTATAAATTATAGTTTTTTTAATAAAAAAAGTTACAATAATTATAAATTTTTGTTCCTGTTTGACCTAAGTATGATGTCCAAGGCTATCTAAAGTGAGTTCGGGATGGATCAAATTTGGCCCGACCCATTTTCTCTTTCCTTTTCTAACACCTAAAACGTTTATTTTGGGAAACTCATAAAAATTTAATTAAACGGTTAAAATAATAAAAAAATTTTAAAATTAGTAATTTTATTTAAATAAATTTTTATATTTTTATCATATTTAAATAAATTTTTAATTTTTAATTTACACATAAATAAACTCTTAATATAAATTATTCTTTCATTTGTAATAAAAATTTATTTAAATATAATAAAAATATAAAATTTATTAAAAAAATTGAAATAGTTTAAGAATTTTTTAATATTTAAGCCTATTTAAACCTTAATTTTAAAATCTTGTTTCGTTTCTCTTTTTTCTTCTCATTTTAAACCTACCAGCTGACTCATTCTCTCTGCGACCCCATTTTAATTTCAATCACCATCCACAGCAATCTTCTTCGCCATCCGCAATCGTCGGTCATTGTTGGTCGTCGCTTATTGGCATGACTTTTTTTTTTTTTAATTTCTCTCTTCCTCTCAGCCTTTTCATTCCTTTAATTGATATAATTAAAAAAAATTTGTTTTTAAGAAAAAAATGCAAAAATTCAAAAGCTAAAACTCTAGATCTAGCAACGCCGTCTCTACCTTTGACCCTAAAACCACCTCTAAACATCTTTCTCTATCCTTCCTCATCATTCCATAGATTTAAAATCTATAAATCCCTCATGAAAGTCTAACGCGAAACCTAAAAGAACTCCCCTTTTTTATTTATTGTTTTTGTGTTGTTTGTAATGTTGTTTTCTTTTTTTTAATTGTTTGTGCATTTTCCCTTTTGTGTTTTTTTATTTATTTACTTTGAACCTTTTGGTTTTTCTTTGTATTTTTCCGGTTTTTGTTAATTGTTGATTTGTTTTCTCAATCAAAAATGGATTTTGTTGAAATAAAAGACGGAACGAAACCAGTTTATATCTGCATTGAGACGGAGTCAAAAGAAACCAAGCAAAAATACACCAAGTTACAACACGCTTCTTGAATGGTAAATTTCGTTAAAGCCTAACATTAAAAAGACAATGCCGGTCCACTCCTTTTTTTTCTAGCAAATTCATTGGCTTCCCAGTAGTTATGAACGAAATCCACCATTTCAACTCAATCCCCACCATTTAAAAACAATTCAAAAACAAAAATATTACAACAATTCTTATCCATCTGTCGACTCCATTGACGTAAGTAATGTCTTTCATAAAAGACAACTCTTCTAAAGAAACGCCAAATCATTTCAAAGAATCTAAACTTACAGGTAGACAATTTAGTTTCCTGCAACATCATCATTTCAAGATTGAGCGATCTTATCAGCCTTCTTATAGTTTGAGCTGTCATACTTCCAGAGTTTCCATGAACCTTCCATGAAGCTAATCTCATTCTGTATCCACAACTAAAGACACTAGAATCACCCAGATTAATTAAATAGATATCAGAAAATACCACTTGTACCCAAGAATCGATAAAACAGAACACCAACAATGCTCCACCGTAAACCCGCCACAAATTCTACCTGAAGAAATAAGAAGAAAAGATATGGAAAATTACCCTCAATAGTCAAAGCAAAGGGCGTTTTTTTTTCTCGAACCCATCAAACAATTGTATTCTTTTAATTATTGCTTCATTATCACCTGTTGAAGTAATATCAGGTTGTTTACCCACTCTCTAGATCGCCTCCGCTTTCTTCGTATATGTTTCTCTTCATCTCCTTTAAAATAAATCTATTCTCAATTCCTAAAATCGCCATGTGAAATCGATAGTTTGCAATCGGAACTTCATCTTTTGACCCTTTGCTTACATTCGTCTCTCTACTACCCTACTTTTGTGATCTTTTCCTTTTCTTATTGACTTCACCCATCAATTTCTCGTCTATCTCCTCATATAAGCGCCATTTCTTGGCCTTGGCCTTATTCGCTTCATCCTTTCAATCCACTCCTATTTCGTTTAATATATATATACATGGCCTAATTAAGCATGATATGATATATGATCAGATCGAATATTTCAAACCTCAAAATTAAGCTACTTTGCAATATATATCACCTAAAAACATGAGTACCATATGCATGTCAAAAAGAGTTTGTTCGCTTGAGAGTGACACATTTTTTTTTTGCCAGTTTTGGTGGTAACAGCGCGTGCAGAGATCAGCTTAGTCCAAGGATATTTACTTTCATGATGGCCAGCTTATATATATATATATATATATATATATGTTGAGTTTAGAGATTCCAAGAAAAGTAACTAAAACAACAACTTTATTAGGAAAAGGGAAAAGGCATATGGGGAGAAAGAAAGAAAGGCAAGGCATATATACCAAATACTATTCCCACATCCAGTGCTTTCTTGTTAGCAGAGAAAAGAAGACTTTTGGCACTTCCAATCCAACACAACGCATATTCTTTACTTCGTTAAATATATCATCAGCTTCAGCCTTGAGCCCCACAAAGCTTTAAATTGCTTGCTGCCATAATTTCATTCATTCTTCACATATAATTCTGTTATTGTATCTGCATCGATCGTTATCTCCCTCAAAATTTTCATCAGCTTTTATTGATCAAAGTCCAAAGAGACGAGAGCTAGCAGATCATCAGGCTACAGCTTTGTGATAATATGGGTTTTCTTACAGTAATTGCTAAACGTCTAGATGCAATAGTCGGGTACTAATTATTTATTTACATGTTGAAATTATCATCTGTTTTACAGATCATGTCTAATTATAGTAATATATTTTCTGTCATCAATTCGTCATATCTTTTAAACTATATATCTAACTTATTACTCGAATTTAAATCAATATATATAATATATTAAAGGTCTAATAAATTTGTTTTTCTGTGTGACCCAGGCCTGGTGTAATGCTTCTTTATCCATTGTAAGTACGGCATGTGTCAGAATTCTCAGAAAACCAAAAAAATGCTTTCCAATAAGAAGAAAGAGAAGAAAAGAAATAAATTAAGAAACGACTGATATGGATTTAGTTTTGTGTATATGAATGAACAGATATGCCTCAATCAGAGCAATAGAAAGTCCTTCCATGGTAGATGACCAGCAGTGGTTAACCTATTGGATTATATATTCCTTCATAACCCTATTTGAGCTCTCATTTTGGAATATCCTCGCTTGGTAAGTAACTTTTATAGTACAAGATTAAGAATAATGATATTTAGCTTTTAATTTTTTTAATAAAAAAAATTGTAATGATTTCAGGCTTCCATTTTGGTCATACATGAAGCTCTTATTTTGCATGTGGTTGGTGCTACCGATATTTAACGGAGCAGCTTATATCTATGAAAAACATATTCGAAAATACATAAAGCTGGGTGGGTTTGTGGGCTCAAATTATACAGAGTATCAAAGGAAGATCCTCCAGATGATCAGCTTTGACGCCAGGAAAAACGTAGCTGAATACGTTGATAAGCATGGATGGCCTGCGTTTGAGCGAATTATCAAAGTGGTAATTATTGTTTTGTTGCTCAACAATTCATTCACATAAGTTCTTCGTTGCTCAACCTGATTAGTTAATTGTTTTTCTGTTCTTTGAACTGCTTTTTTTCAGGCCGAAAGAGAAGCAAAGAAACCTTGAAGCCTATCATGTTAATTTGTTTAATATATCAATGTAATTGGCTTTCCATTTTATCACTAATGATTGTCAAACAATATTACAAGTTTAATTTGCATAGATATCAAACAAGAAATATGAAAAATTTGGCTCAAGGAGCATTGTATCTGACATTCTCAATAAAAAGCTAGCATTTATGGGGAAGTAAATAATTCTCTCGACCAGCATTTCTGCAAAATCCTGAACGCTTATGCAATTATGTACAATAATACCATTGCTGGACTTATCAGACCTTTCTCTGATGATCAGCTTAATTTTTTTCCTTGTCTTACTATATATATATATATTATATGGATAATTGGGTGCAAATTTACCATTGTACTTATGTGAATGATTCAAGTTTATTAACCGTTGCAATTATATTACTATACTAATAATTTTGAGCAAATTTACCGTTATTTCAAAATTTGGAGTAATTAAAGAATATTCAGTGTAAAAATTTGATAAAAGCTGTTTTGCAGTTCAAAAAATAATTTTGAAAATGCTATGGGTTTAAAAGACAACCATGAAGTTAAAATCCCCCTTTTTTCATTTTATTTACTTTATTATTTTATAATAATTTTTACTAAATATAATTTCACTTAATTCAATTTTTTAATATTTTTTACTAAATATAATACCACATAATACTTTTCAATTACTCGTAACATTTTTCCTTATCATGTAATTTCCCAAAGTTTTTTGTTTGAATTATAAAACAGTTTCTAACGAATTATTTTACAGAATATTTCTCAACCATTACATCTTGATCAAATTTATTTCAAAATTAGAAGTGTAATGGTAAATTTACTCCCATATTAAAAGAATAATGGTAAGATTATATGATCAATTGAAAAACTAATGATAAATTTAAATTATTCAAGTAAGTAGAATGATAAATTTTTACCTTATCTCTATTATATAACATAAGCTGTGAATCAAAGTATTGCCATGCTGAATTTCTTGAAGATTCAACTAGATAATATAGAATCAAAATGCAAATTCCTTTCAATTATATATTTTGAAGGTAAAAATTGTTACCTTATCCACAAAAATTTTATACTAGTAGATAAATAGTTAGACAAAATTTAATTTGAACAATTAATCTTTTTCTCACTGTCCAAAAAAACATATTAAAATCAATATATTTACATATATTTTGGAACAATTGTCACTTCATTGATACACAAAGACACCATCATGTTATCATAAGAAGTGACAAAATTCCAACCAGTAAAGTGTCTTATTTTGTACTAAAATTATGAATAATTTTGAGTTAAAAATTTTTATAGAGAAAAGAATAGATCAGAAGCAAATAACTAAACAGGCAACAGAGTTGTGAAAGGTTGCTATCATCAAAAGTCAGAAGCAGTGAGGAGCGATGCTGATACAAACGACAGGAAACGTGAAGGAAGGCTGTACATTGGTCAGACTCAGAACTTCTCTTCCAAAACCCAATTTCCCAAAATCACAGTGATAAATAATCTATAAATATACTGTTGTACCATGGAAGGCTTTTTTGACCTTTGACCATGGAGGTATATGGGTTTTAAATCTTTTTCAACGGACTAGTTCACTTTTTCGTAAACCAGCAACGTTTTGCCCAGCTTTACATGGAGGATTCTTTTGTTATACAAATATATTATAATAGTAGAAAATTATAAAACTATCGTTTAAATTTGTTATATATTTGTACTATATTAAAGTAGTAATTATTTATAAATAACATGAAATACTTACGATGTCATTAATATATATTTTATATATTAATATTTGCAATATCAAAAAATATATTAATATTTATGTTATCAAATTATTTATTTGAGAAAATTGATTTAATTATTAATAAAAAAATTATAATTTACATTTATATTATACTTATTTACATTTTTAAATATAAATATATTATTTTAAAAACATATACTTCAAAATCTATTAATATTTAAGAGTTAAATTCAACATTTTTTTTCTGTTCATTCTATTTCTTTCTCACGTATCCCACCCCTACTCTTTTTTTTTTCCTAACCCGCTGGCGCCGTTTATTCTATTTTCTTTCTTTATATAAAAGCCTTAAATTTTTTTTTTAAAATCATCTTACGAGAGATTGACTGCCACATGGCAACCAGTCACCCTCTCAATGGATGATTTATATATAAGGTATACATGTGAAAGGAAAATTTTGTAATCTAATCAACTGCGTTTAGGATTTACCATATCTTCTATCATGTTGTTATTATATGCTAATCATAATTAGATCAGAAAAATTTTATTAATGTTCATAAAATGGAGTAAGGCTATTTGACATATGCCAAAACATAGTGTCAAACGTTCATGTGATGAAATAAGATTAGTCCTACTTTTTTCCAAAACATATTTCATCTTTGGACAAAACAAATTTGTCTTTGTCTCTAATATCAACTTGAGGCCAAAGTTATTAAACAATTTTTAATTTTTTAAGTTTATAGTGCTTCACCTTTGGTTTCTAATAAAAGAATTTCTATTTATGTCATATTTCCTTGTTTTTCTTAGTTGGAATGCTTTGAAAAATTATTATGCTTGCTAACATATTTTGTAACACTTGATTTCATCCCATGTCTTACTATTTATGCCACTCATATTAGAAATTCTTGCAATAAAGTTTAATTTTATTATTATCAGTTTTTTTTTCTTAAAAAAAAGAAATAATAATTCTTTAATGAATTTATTTTTCATAGAAATGAAAACATAACCCCTCTCACTTATTTTTAATTTCATATATATTAGCATAAAACTTTTTTATTAACATGGGACTAAACTTACTCCACCTCATGAACATTTAACATAATAATTATAGACCTCTAGAGCATTTGAAGGCTTCAATTCCAATTTTACAACTTTTGACTATAACGACTAGTTTTGTTTCAAATAAGTTTTAATTTTTTTCATAAGGTATTTTTTATTTATAAAAGATTGTAAATGACATTTATTGAATTCCAAAAAAGATATGAATTCCATAAATGGAAAACTTAATTAAATAAATCAACACAATTGAAGAGTTATAACTATTAACGAAGATCTCTTTAAATAGAGATGTCAAGTTTTATGTCAAGATTTATCCCAAGAGACCTTTTTACTTACTTGAACATGCTCGTTCTGAATTTTTTTTCCTTTTTTATACAAGAAATTTAGGGTCAAGGTAGACTATAGATGTTTAAAAGGATTTATATTATATTTACAAATCGTCCTTCAAGAGAGAATTATAGCAACGGGATTCGATCTTAGACTTTACAAATGAAATATTCAAATCTTACCAACTCAACTAATCCAAAGGCATTTCTCTGTCATTTTTATCAATAGATCAAGTCTCTTATATATTACTCACTACAGAAAATAATATATACGGAAGATAATTTTGCCACTTATTAAAAGGTGTTTAGTGATTTGATTTCATTAGTACAAAATGAAGTAAAATAAGGGTTTTATGACTATTTGACTCACCATGTTGCACACCAAAAATGATGAAGATCAAATAAACCCAAAAATATAAAAAAAATTCTTTCGATTACTTTCCAATACAATATTTTTATGTGATTAGTTAGGTCTTATACTTAATTAGGATGCTCATAATTAAATTTGACAATTTTTTACACAATATGATCATATGATATGAAAAAAATATGAAAAGTGATACCGTTTAAACTTTTAACAAAACCTATATGAATTTGATAAAAATTAAAAAAATGTATTTTATATTTGACATGTTAATAGGAATTATAACACAAAAATATTCATATTTTATATGTATTATAAACAAATACGAAAACAGGAATTAATAGATCCACAAGATTATTTTCGTATAGAATATAAAAAATTATTAATGTAGTGAAGGTAATTGACAAAAAAATAGAACCGGATCTCAACCCCACATGACACACCGAAGTTATGCCTAAAGAAATAGACAAATAGTATTTGGCCAAAAAATTAAAATATTTTTTGAGGTAGTTAAAGGGAAAAAAAACCTAGAATCAACATCAAAACTAATCTGCATTCCTCCCTTTATTTTAGAAAAGTAAAATCCTTTTCCTCCTGAAAAGAAAGAATCATTAAGGAGAAATTATAAATATAGTGTAAGCATCATCCTTCCAATCAAAATGAGACATAATTCAGTTTTTACATATATAATTAGGCTTACATTGGGATAGACCATGCTTCACATATGGCTACTGACAATTTCAAGAAGAAAATGGTCAGTGAAACATCTAGTAATGGCTTCACTAAAGAACCATAAATCCACTTTTTGCAACATTGTAAAATCCAAGTACAGAAACCTCAAATTAAAGAAATAACTTTTTTCTTGTTGGAAAAGAGGGATTGGAGCTTAAACCATGATGTAGCAATTAACAGATCCTCGGCTCTCGGATTGTAATACAGGTGATTTGCATTTGGTTTTTGCTCTTTATGTCGATTATTATATAATCTCACTAGTTGGAGCTGGTAGCAAATGCATGAAAACTGAACTTGCAAGCGAAGAGCAGTCAAATACAAAAAGTCTTGTATCCTGCTGGGCTAGTAGACAGTCCTGTTACATTCAACACGCAAAATTTATAAAGCCTGGTTGATGAAAACTGAAACAGAAAACTAGCTGCTGGAGGATAAGACTCACTCTCAAAACCTATAAATCTTTGTTGATTTCTTCTGAGTCTCCAAAATGCTACCACAATCAGTCATGGATGCAAAAGGGGTAGTTGAATGGATCAGCCTCGAGTTATCCTGATCCACATTTTGGCTCGGTTGCAGGATGTGCTTCAACCCAGGACTCAGTTTAATAGGACCTGGTCTTGTCAAACCATCAACTTTAGAAGAATCAATTCCAGCCGAAAGTCCAAACCCATTGCATTGAAATTCATTTGGAATCCATTCTACAAGGCTTGCTTCATTCCTGTCAGGTTCAGTTTCAAGAGACCTCGTGTTACATTGAATGTCATCAATGAACTTTTCTCTCGTCAACCGAGTTGCAGCTCTTAATTCAGCTTCAATTCCTACATTAGGTATCTTAATGGGCTTCATTGGATAATCTTCTTTAGCTCCAGGTCTCTTCCTTGTTTTCTGGCGAATATCAGGGTCCCTAATGCCAACACTTTTTGACTTCATTCTGTCTTTGACCTTGATTCTGTTCCTGTGGCTCCTGTTAATAGAAGAAGTTGGTTTCATTCCAGGAAGGGCTGGATTGAGTGGGGAAAGAGCTATAGATGGTTGCCCAGCTGAACTTTCCATGTGTGAGTGAGAGATCATTGGATTGTAATCATAAGAAACCATTGGTGAATGAGGAACCAAGTGGTGGGTGTGAAAACTAGTTCGAGCAGCATGGTGATGACATCGACCACCCACTTCAGGAAATGGTTGAGAAGGTGTACTGGGTGCCTTCACTTGCTGTGTTGCTTGTAACAACCATGGGATCAGGCTCTTTGAGGAGCCGGAAAACCAAGATGGTTGGACATATTCAACATGATCTGGGTGCAAAAAGGGAAAGTTGATAGATGATTTTCCAGCATTCAGTAGATTCTGATTGTTTTTGAGTTCAACAGAATTCCTATTTATATTCTGATAGCTTCTGTGTGAAGTAGATGCTGCAGGTAGTTGTGAACTAACTCTTAAAGTTTCATTTCTGGATATAAAAGACTCCTGAAAGTTAGCTCTATTGTCAAAAACAGCACGGGAAGTGGGTGGATGAGCGAAATGGTGTGAGTTTCTATTAGGATCTCTTGCAACTGTAAGGCTGCTATTATGGAATTCAGGATTTGCTTGCCAGTTAAGGCCCGGCTGAAAGAAATTAGACTCAAGAGGCTTCATGAGTACATTGCTACAAAACTCCTGATTGCTCTCTATTTCAAATTGTTGAACAGGAGTTTCTTTAAACTTTCCTGATGCTGGATCCAAAAGAAAATGTCTATCAACATAGGAATTCTGATGGACAGTACTTTGAGGATGGTGCTCTTTTATGATTTCCTTATCAGTCCAGACCTTTCCATCTGCAAATCCTTCTCTCTCATCACTACTTCGACAAATTGTAACATCTTTTCCCATCAACCTCATTGTTGGAGGGGGACTATTCAGGAGCATCTTGTCTGCATTTTCCTTTGCACGAGTAATGCCTTTATCCTTTTGGTTCAGAAACCGGTCATATTGCCCACATCCACTAAAAGACATGTTCATCAAATTTAGGTCAGAATCCATCAAGCAGACAGAGGGGCTGCATCTCGTTTCAGAATTTAGACAGTAGTCATCTTCTTTCCTATGGCCTTGCCATTCAGTAGCCCCCAATCGAGCTGGTAAATGTTTAGTGTCATTCTCTTTCATGTGATTCTGTGCAGGAAACAAACTTAACTGATTATTTGGAAGAACACTTCCAATAAAATGTTTCCCTTTCAGAATTGAATGATCATCCATGCTCCTCGGCAAGACAAGATTGTTAACACTACTGGAAGAACCAGATACTGAACTCGATTTCTTTAGCTGGTTGAATCCTCCTTTTCCACTTGACTTTGCCTGCACTAGTTCACCTTGTGAATTAAGAGGCAAACCAAAAAATTCCTCATCGCTATACTTTTCTCGTAAGGCAACTGCCTTCTGTTTCCATTCTGGAAAGGGACATGGAGTCCCCCTCAGTTCAATAGGAGACAAACAATATATTGGATGATGAGACAAAGCAGGGCCTGAAACATTTTCTGATGCAAATTCTGACATAAATGGAGCACTTTCGTTTGCATTTTTACTCAAAGCAAGACCAGATGATAAAGACTGAAACGATGTCCTTGGATTTGCCTTAGAATTCATAGAAACCTCCAGGGTATTATCTCCAAAATAATCAACCCAGAGGGAACTGTAATTCAAAGCTGTAGAAACACCACTACATACTTGAGAATTGACAAAAGGATTTTGGATCTCTTTCAGTGTAGAAAAGAGTCTAGGAACACCAGTATATGAGGGGCCATGAAATGCAGTTTGATTTCCTAGGTTAGACGTATGCAAATTACCAGAATCTAAAACAACTTGATCTGGGGGCAATGATCCATCTGAGAAATGATTTGCTTTTTCTTGCTCAATGGTACATGGTCTGAGAAATTTTGGTATATCAACATTGTGATGACTATCAGGCAACTTTTGCTTTTCTGTCATAGCTTGCACCCTAATTTCATTTTCTGTGCTAAAAGAAACATCTTCATCACTTCTGTTTATCTCTCTAGCTGAAAATTCTTTATCAACTTCATTCTGGTGGCCTTTTTGTGACAGATCAAATGAATCCAAATCAATGAGGCTAATTCTTTTCTCAAATGAAGCAACATGTTTCTTTTGTGGAACAAGTATATCATCCTTACCTGAGAAACTGACATGCCTGGCAGAATGTAGATCGGCACAGGTACTTGCTTGAGTAGTGGCCCTCACATTGCACACTGCTGCATTTTGTCCAGAAATACTTTTTGTGGGATTCTTGAGAATGCCACGAACAGGCGAACTTGGCTTTTCATGCTCTACAATTTGATTGGATACTTGAACAACCTTGCTTTTCTTCTTCACAGACAAGCATTTGAGACTTGGTTTCTTTCTAAGGATAGAAACGGCATTTGAGCTCCTATTGCATGATACATGATTTGGTTTTCTATTGAAATTGACTGGAGTTTGCTTGCTACCCTTCTCCTGAGATATGAAAAACAGAATCATCAAAATGTAAGACATTTCAAGAGTGCCAAACTGAACTTAAAGCTGAAGAACAGCAGTCAACTTGCAACAGAACTCTCACAAAGGGTTATCCCATCCTATACCAACAATGTGTAGACTACCTTTGCAATATAAAATCTTCTTGGACAATACCATGATTTTATATCAACTTTCAACAACATGGCGCCAATTCAAATCATTTTCTATACCTACTGCAAACCATGTATGTCACTATTTGCTTGTCCAAGGAAGCACCAGCATTTGCATATTCCTTGTAGCCAGCTTAAGAAGTCAAATGTTACTGACAGGAAGAATTGCCTCGAAGAATGTACTGATTCAACCAAAATTTTTGTAGTTTATTAACAAATTCAGATCACATAGTCCTTTTCCTATCACATTTCTAATAATCCTAAGTTCATAGTTTATTTCCTTATGTATTGATAGTGTTACCTAGCATCCTTTTAATTCTCATTACTTTATCATACTGCTATCACAAGTTTATCACCCGTTATTTCTTCAATTTCCCTTTTTCGTTGGTCGATGTAATGACAAATTGCAAAACTTGAAGTTAAAGACCATCCTATGAAAATGAAGATGTATAATTATACATGGTGAATAGTTAGTTTGGAAATGTAAATGATATATACAGAGAAAGGATTTAATAGGGAAGTAGTTGGCTTATAAGATTTTCAAATTAATTAAGTAAAAAAATTAGTACAAGTAGCAAGTTAATAAGGGGAAAAGAGAAAGAAAGAAAGAACAGAAGAAGACGACAAATAAAATAGATACAACCCTCATCTTGGCTCGTTGGCTGGCATGGGAATTTTCAAGTCCACAGGTAAAGCTTTGTGGGTTTGTGAGGGAGAGAAGAGAGACAAATTGTAACACGGATGGGATGTAAATGACTAACAATAAAATAAAATAAAAGAGATGACAAATGAGAAACCACTGATTATTCTGTGACAATCCAAAAATTTCGCTATAAAAAAGCACAAATTATTGTTCCTCACTGCTTCTGGACATGAATAATACTACATAGGAAATTCAACATCTGAACTAGCCTCTAGTGCAGAAAACAACATCCTTGCCATGAAAAGAGTACAAAACAACTATAAACAATTCAGATAGTATAACAAGTAGGAAAAACTGCTTAAAATTTTCTTGCACCATGACAAATATGACTAGTGATAACTGCAATCCAAAGCTAAACTATTTTGTCACAATGCCACCATCATGATCTTGAGAATTGTCAATCTTTGGTGAAATTGCAGTTGAAGACATGCATGATAGTCATTAGACATCCTTTATTACAGAAAAATATGGCATCGGGAATTTTCAATTACCTCTGGGTGTGCTTCCTATAAAACCATTCTAGAGTAATTGTTTTCATTACTTTTCTAGCTTTAGGAGGAAATCGTTGGGGAAAATGTTCCTTTGACAAGAAGAAGAAAAAAGTCTATTTTAAATGAAATCCTAAGATTCCAAAAATTACTTTTCATAAATAGTTCTTTAGCAGAAAAATGAAGCTTCCACATCAGATTTCAAAATAAAATTGGAATGCCTAGCATTAAGAAGAAAATATTAAAAATTTTTCTAAATACGGCAGAAAACTTTTTCAGTGATATTGTGATAACAATGAGAAGATATCATATGAGATGTAGAAGCTAAATTAGACAAGGAAAATGTTGCCCAGGAAAGATTAAAGAACAATTATTTAGAAAAGAATCTTCCTTTGGCTTTACTAGATAGTGTACCTAAAGAACACTTCCGGATACAACAAAAGTAGTCAAAGCATCTAAAATTTGGGAAATAGAAAAAAAAAGGATAGGCAAATGTATGTGAAACTAAAATTACCAGTTAACTAAAAAAGATCTGGAAACTGTGAAGAGATTTTAGAAGGTCAAAATTTCCTAAACATCAAAGAATTCAACTATTCCAGTGGTTGTGAGTCCTAGAGATGTAAAGAATATTTGTTTTTCAATTTAGTACTACATCTAAATCAGACATGTTTAGTAGCTGGTAGTAACGAGATAGCTCTTTTACATTCTTTCCAATTCGTCAATATGTTTGACATATTGTAGCAGAAGGAACAACACTCACAGCCATATTAAAGACTGGAAATTTCTCTAAGACAGCGCCTGCAAAATAACCTGGTTCTACAATATGTCTATCTTCAATTCTTTCCAAACTTGGTCTTCCTTTGAATAATATAAATTTTAATGGCACAGTCTGCATTCCTAATTATTCATTTCTTTTGTTACTAGTAAAATATTATCAGAAGTAAAAAGAAGGCACACAATCCTTGTATAAAATTCACATAAAGAAGAGTACAAAAAGAAAGCGTTAAAAATGGAATTGGAACTACCTAAAATAACGGATAAAGGATATTACTACAAGGAAAAGGAAAGAGCTATTAGTTAACATCAACTTTTTTCCTCGTGCAAATATGGAAGGGGCTAAAGAAAGGCAACTTGCAAGCATATAAGGATTCAAGGCTATAAGGATGTAGCAAAGCATGCATATCCTCATTAGGTCCCCACACTAGTACAGTAATTAAGGGTAACATAATGCGTTTACCAAAAGAATACTCTTTAATTAGATAGAAACTGTATATCATAGACCAATATTGCCAAAATGCATTCATTAAAACACTACCCTTTGACAAAAGAAAAGTTAAAGATGCATGGAAGTCGCAGAAATAACCAAGAAACCAAAATATTAGGCCACGTAATATCCAATTGAGATACTAAATCCATTAACTAATTTTCTACTATAAACATGAGTGGTTTTCTCGTTATTTGTCAATGAAGTGATTATAGGGAAGCTTATAGAGGCCATGTTTGCTGTCTAAAGAGGATACAACACTCATCAAAGCTACTTACCAAGTCACCTAGGTTTTTCAAACAGCACCTTTATCCAATGGTTACTTATGACCATCAGTTGTTATTCTACTTGATAGCATGTTCTTATGCATTAATTATATTTCCTGATTATAAAACAAATTAAGACTACCCATATTTTAAGCCATCATCATCATCTATAATAACAAGTTTCCCGTCAATATACTTTCATCTCAATATTATCTTCTACAGCAATATTCCTATACTTTCTACCAACAAAATCTCACATCAAACCACAAGGACAAGGCTTAAGGTCATGCTCATACCAATACATAAAAGGCATTTTCCTGATAGTTTGAATTCCACCTGCTATGATTGAACAATGAATTCACACCTGCTATGACCGAAAAATGAGCAAAAGTAGATGCAAGAGGGAATAAAGATGTCTTTCATCCCCAAACTATCAATAAAACAAAATCCATGCCAGTTAATGAATCCTTGCTGCCATTAACACCAAGAAGGGTTCCTAAAACTACAAGAGTCTCATAAAATATGAACACTATTGGCATTTCATCATGCATCTGATGACATAGTCCCAGAACAGCAAAAGCAGCAAATACTAAATCATGCATCAAAATTGGGACTCTTAAACCGTTTCAGTTTCCCATAAAATATATGGTCTGCTCAATAGAACAACTTTCAACTAGACATGTATTAGAATTATCTGGCATCACCAATACAATCTCCTCTCCGACAAATGCAAAGATAGATTGCAAAACTAAATAGTTACCAGAGCTAGAACACATTTCTCTTCAAAAGTTAGTTCTTGAGATAACACCATATGTAAGCCATTCGATGCGGAAATATTGCAATAAGATCATGACAGCAATTTACAAATATCCATATCCCTTGTGGCAATTTTCCATTCCACATTATCATCAATTCGATCTTACAGCTTAATTAAACAGTTCACCTGAAGATATTATTGAAGCCCTTCCATAGCGTCCATTATCTACCAATCTCAATGATGAGCAACTCCCACAATATGATGAAACACTAGCCATTAGATCAAAACTAAAACTGGCCCCAATATCTCAATGATTATCTTCGTTAGAAAATTTTAGTGCAACAGTAGCTAAAAGAAAAGAATAGCATCATTAATCTAGGATAGATATGCTAAACCAAGGACAAAAAAACCTCTACCTTATAAATGACCTCTCTGCCCAACCCGTACTGTACAGCTGGAGCACCACACCTCACCCAAGCTCCATAACCTGCTCAAATCTTCCCAAACATGAAAACCCCATCTCTCTTTCTTTCAACTTTTCTTTTTTCCCTCTATGCTTCTGCTGAACCTTATTGCACCCAACAAGTACAATTACAAGGCAAGCGCTCAGTGATCTCAGTCCTCAAAACGAATACAGTCTTTAACCAGCTTTATCAACAGTAATTTCATTGCTCAGAAAGGAAAAGAAAGAAGCACAAAGAAAATGCATATGAAGAACATAGATGTAATCCTAGCACTTTTAACTAGCTCAAATTCCAATTTACCAACTACACAAAGATCACAAGCCCACAGTACTAAGAATGAATGACAGTTTATGATGACATAATGAACAATTATAACCCTCATCAAATGCAAAAAATTGCTGCAACAACTGAAAGCTACAGATAATAAAATCAAACAACTCGGAATCATAATAAAGCACATAATAACAATATTTTATGATGTAAATCACATACCTTGTTAGCAATCAGCCCATCTTGTTTCTTATTCTGATTCTTATTCTTCTTCAACTTCCTCTTTTTTTTCATCAACTTTTTCACAATTTCCACTTTCTTCTTTTTCTTCATCATCATCTTCTTCTTTGGCCTCTCAATCTTGCGGTCCAGCTCGTTGTCGAAACCGCCATTTTCATCTTCATCCAGGAAACTGTCATCATCAGCGGCAGCATCAACCTTGTGGATCTGTGGAGCCGCAGCAAAAATCTCACTGATGGATCGTTTCTTGGGGGTTCTTGATTTTGTAGCCTTAATTGTCATCCTCATTTGGCGCCTCTCTTCTCTAGATGCTTGAGCAAAGCAGCTATCAACATGAGCATTCAACGCATTCACTGTGGAAGCAGCAAATGCCCCACAAACCGGACAATCCAACATGTCTACTAATCTTTCATTGGATTTCTCCCCAACATGAAGATTTACTTGGAACATATCACTTTGGTTTCTGGGTTGTGTTTCTTGAGTCTTACTTTTTTCCAACCCACTGCTTTGTATGTTAGCTAATTCAGTTGATTTGAGAAGATCAATCTCTTCGGACCACCAGCGGAATTTGGTAACTGTGATCGGAGGGAGAAGAGATTCCATGGTTTGTTTGTTTATCTTACTATTATCATTGCCATCATCTGAAGAAGAAGAAGAAGAAGAAGAAGAAGAGCTCCACTGAACGGCCAGCATTTCACCACGTCGATGCTTCTCATTTTGGAAGCATACTCGCTATGGAAAGACAACAGATCAACAAAGTCAAACAAGAAGAAGAAGAAGAAGAAACTTTCTAAGCGTAAAGCAAACTAGAAAAGGAAACAAAAAACTCATAAAAGGAAACAACTTACCGGATGGAAAACCCTTCAAAAACAACCGCCATGCTAACTCTTGAAAGAAGATGTACGTCCCCAGAGGGAAATCAGCGTCAAAAACTCATTTCTTTACAAGATGAGGTGAAAGAAAACAAGCAAAGCAAAGCAAAGGAGAGAAGCTTTGGTACCTGAAATTAGACTAGAAAGGAAGGAGAAAAAAGAGAGAGGACCCAGACCCAGATAAAGTAAGAGAAGAAGAAAGTGATGATAGTTGAAGAGAGAGAGAGCCATAGGCAATCTATCTAAGGTGAAGTGAGGGGTTGAAATAGATGATGTTATAGAAAGAGAAAGGCTTTACATTTTTCCCGCCCGAAGAGAGAGAGAGAGACAACAGAAAGAAAGAGAGAGAGAGTATTTCATTTCATGCTTTGCCTTTGCCTTGCTTTGCTTTGATAGCTCTCTTCCTTCCCCTAATTTATGACTGACAGCGACGTATGAGACCGCAAGCGAACGCTAAAGTGTTTCAGGGAATAACCAATTTTACCTTCCTTTCTTTATTCTTTCTTTTCTTTTTTCAATCTTTGGTTTACTATTAGAATAGAAGAAAGATGCAATTGTTTTCATTTTTCTAATCTTCTTCCCCTCCCCTGTAACACGCACTCGTGGACGCATAAAGAACAAAGATTCGCTGTAAGAAAAGCCTCCCTACGCGCCAATTTACTGCGAGTGGTACGCGCTCCTCAAGTGGGTTAGGTTCTTGCTAACGTATCAGAAGCCGACACCATACTGTTCAACATTTCATTCAATTAGTTGTACATGTAACACATGTAACATGTTCCCATCCCACCGTGCCCAAAATGTCTCTCTCTTTTTTACTTCGACTTTCATGTTTCTTTTGTGCCTGCAAAACAAACTACTATTTGTTTTCCCCCTTTCTTTATAATAAAATTTCACTTTGAATAAGTTATTCCAAGGTTTCAAGTTAGGATTGAAAATGCTTCTTGTTTAATGACAAACTTAAGCCAGCTTGCAGGAATTAAGTGGAGTAATCATGATTATGGAAATGTACTCACCGTCATCTTCAATTCTATATAATTTAAATATTTGCACCTGACTGTATGTAGTATTGATGTTGACGCATTTTCTTTGGTTTCTCAAGATCATGAGGAATGAATATGGGAACTTTGAAGAGTTTGTGGAGTGGAGAGGAAATTTGGTTAGGATCACGTGGTCCATGCATATATATATATATATGTATGTCAGTTAGAGAGAGAGATGAACTAACCCACATGCACATGAGTTTATGATGATAGTAGCCATACATATATATATATAGATAGATATATATATATATATAGTATTATATATTATTGTCCGAAGAAGCTTTAAATGCATGTGTAGTTGTCATCTCAGAAGATGATCAACCAGCTCTAGTTCTCGTAACGAGCATGTTATGCCTAATTTACCTTAAATAGCTTTGAAAAAATCACAATATAAAAATAAAATAAAGAAGAGAAAAGACTATAAATAATAAAATTTAAAATTATTAAATATTATTTTAATATATATATGAACTAATTAAATTAAATTTTAAATTTGTATATATTAAAATCATAGGCCTTATAAAAAAAGAAATGACATTGTATTCATATCATGCAGGAATGAGCTAAGAGATAAAAATCTTCATTTCAAATAAAGCCGTAGTCTAGTTTTGCTTTGGGTTGACGAGGGTAATAACATAGTAATACTAAACACTGACTTTTATTTTGGGAGACAAAAAGAAGAACAAACAGAAAAAGTGTGCAGTGCTTCCAACCAATTCCAAGCCGTAAAATATTATCAACAAAAATGGAATTTAAGATCAACTTTTATGAAAAGTCGGAAATCAAAGTTTAGGTTTAATCATGATATCTTTTCTACATATTTATATTGATATATTCTCATGCTTTCTAATCATGGAATATTGCAAGCAAAGAATTGACTAAAAAGATACCTCATACAAATGGATTAGTTGTTCAAAACCCTCTGTTATTTCTGTCCCTTTGATTAGTATCAAAACATAATGATATACAGGCCTTTGTCATGCTATATGTTTAATCTTTAACTAAGGTAAAAGCAATTTAACGCAACGAAAATGAAATTTCTTCTGTAAAATTATTGAAACTTTAAGAATACATTTAAAAGTATAAAATTTAACTCTTACAGTATTGTTTTTATCTAATTAAACCTTTAAAATATTATTTTTGTTTAATTAAATCTTATTTTGTCTGAAAACTTTTAAAATCCGTTATTTTCTGTATTGTAAACGGTTATGTGATCATTATGATAACCATGTAAACATCTACATGGCGAGTATATAAATATATATATATGGTAAAAAAAGGATTTTGTGGCCGCTAATGTGGAATGGTTTGTGAGCCTGTGTTACTGTTAAGTGACAATTCAGCATGAATTTTCATAATTTTACTATGTAGACACTGATTTGGCAAATCAGTTATATATTGATGTTGCAAAAATAACAGGCTTTAACATTGTTCTTGCAAAATAAGGATTTAATTAAATAAAAGTAATGCTTTAAAATTTTAATGTTATATGTATATATTTATATATAAAAGAGGCATTAATTTTGTAGGCAACCCAAATTCTATAAGTTGCTTAAGTTAAGATAAACGATCAGGTAATTAGTCTTCAACTCCACCCTAAGCACTTTTTTAATTGCAGTTTTTTTCTTTAACGTGTCAAACTGGCATATAGGAAAAATTATGGCTAAGCAAACTAAATGTTTTTGTCACCAGTTTGGGCATTAATTTGTATCTCAGCAGAACTAGATGGATTATTTGAATAATCTTTAATTACATATATGTTAAAACCATGTTCAATCCAAAATTTTGAAACACTCAAGAAGCATAAGTGATTAAGCATAAAAAAAGTTTTAACAACACCCTTAATCATTTTCAAAATAATAAAAAAAAAAACTTCCTTGATCGTATTATCAAAAATAAAATTATTGAAGCTATTCTGTATGTAGTTTATGCACGAACCAAAATAAAAAAGATTAAACTCATTATTATAAACACAAAAGGAATTTATGAATATTACATATATTATCTATGTATGTAAATATGCGCACAGGCTACATGTTGGAAATATCCAACACTACATGCATATATACGTGAACAGTATACACGTGTCCATTTTTTTTTTTTACTAAAATTGATGACAACCCATTAATTTAAAAGCAAATATTTTTGTATTATTAATGCTGTAAATGAATTGAAATATTAATCCAAAGTGATTAAAAATGCTTAATATACTATTTAAGAAGTTGAAGTCTTGAAGATAATATTCTAATATACCCCTCGAGATCCACTATAAAAAATGAAAATAAATTTTTAATAGAATAGAATTAAACCTATAAACTTTTATTTTATTATGATACTAAATATTTCATATTTTATTAGATCGTTCAATAGTTTTGATTGATTAATGTAATCTATAAAGATGAAAATAGGGGTCGGGTGACGTGGTAATCCCTCAAAATTATTAAAATTATTTTATACATGTCCATAAGATAAATTTTGTAGAAAATAAGAGCTCTTGGCCTGTCCATGGTATTCTTTTTTTTTTTTTTTTTTGCATTTGAGCTTTTTTCCTTTTTTAATTTATCTATCTTGATCCACATGCATCATCCACCCTTTTTTGTTTCTTTTCATTTTGTTTTCCACTTTATCAGTTTCCACATCCTTATTTCTTTCTTTTCTTTTTTCATTTTGTTTCCTAGTTTATCCGTTTTTTCCTGTTTTATTTTTGTGAGGATAAAGATTTTTTTAGGAAGGTTTGAGCCTATGGGAAAAAAAAAATAATTTTTAAATCTTTCACTTTTATGATGTTTTTCATGGTCATAGTTTGTGAGGATTTGATTTGTTGGCAGATTCATTAGAGGAGTTGGTGAGAGGTTGGTTTGTTATTTGAATTTTTTGTTGTTTGATCATCATTGCTTCATTTTTTTTAAATTCAATATTCAATGCAAGAGAAAAAAAAATATTGAATGGGAAAAGAATGATAGTGCCTTTTTCATTCGTTTTTGGGTTCCTTTTTCCACCCTGTTAACAAAATTAAATCAATAAAGTTTTTGTCTTCTTAAATTGTTTTAGTTGTTCTTTTTTTTTCGATCATCTCAAAGAGAGAATTGTTCTATTTGTTGTTCCACTGTTTTGCTGCCTCTTTTGTGTTTTGCTGCCTTTTCTTTTCTTCAAGCTCTTTTAATTTTTTTGATGGGTTTTGCTTATTATTTAACATTTCTTTATGATTTAGATTTTAATTTTTTTTGTTTTTTCAATTTATCTTAGTTACCATTTTTTATTTGGATTTTTGTTTTTACTTAAAATTTGTTTGTCACATTATTGTATCTTATCAAAGTTGTTGGGTTGCTTCATATTTTTGTTTTTTCATGCTGTACTTCTTTCAAATTTTTTTCAAAAGCCTTGCTACATTCTGTATTTCACTATGCCTTTTTGTTCGGCATGTCATTAGCGTATATGTTTTTGTAGCATTTGATTTGTTTTTTTTTACCTGTTTCTTTTGTTTTAGTTGTAGTTGTCATAACGTGTACGTATGAGAACTAACCCATTAGACGCAACACATGAAGTCACCACTAATATTTTTTAACTAGGTGTAATTGGTCATCTAAGTGAATTTTTTCCTTTTAAGGTTATTTTAAGCTTGACTAAGGATCTCTAAAAAGAATAAGTTTTGATTTACTTAAAAGAATTGGATTTGAGAGTTGGTTATATGTAATGAAGATTACAGAACCCTTACTATGCCCACAAATTGGTATTAATTATTCTTAAGTTATATTCTTAGCCTTAATTCAATGGTCTCTTATTCCTAATTCATTTTTATTAATTTATTATTGTTGTTAGTTTAAATATTCTAATATTGGACATATTTTTAAGTTTTCTCTAACACCTTGGTCGACTCGCTAAAAACATTTTTCACTTTAAGAGTATTCAAGTAACACGTCAGTTTCTTTAAAAAAGCTTTGTCATCGAATTTATTAAATATTTTATCAAATTTAATACCTAATACACATAGCCAAGTTCATAATAAGAAAATACAATAATCAACTACCAAATTTAACATTTGTAATCACAATCAATTATACAATTAAATCACTATAATTTCTTTCTAACTTTTTTTTTCAAATTAGAAATAAATAAAATTTCTCAAATCAATTTTTAAATCCTCCAACACCTTGATCAAATTCAAGAAAAGGTCTCTTGCCTAAAAATTTTCAAAAAAATTACACGTTTGTAACTTCTTTAGAATTTCATCATTGGGTAAAATTTTATTTATCCCTAATTATTTTATTTTACAGATTAATTAAACAAATATATAAATATTACAACAAATAAGCAACTTAAACAAGTTAACACAAAAAAAATAAAAATAAAAAAATAATTGTAGATATCCATTTATCCTGCATCAATTATTATTATTATTATTATATTTTTTTCTTTTTTTCTTTTTCTTTTTTACTTTTTTTATTTGTTTGACAAAAACCTTGGTGCATTAAATGCACCCTCCCCAAAATCCAAAATTTCAGTCATCACCAATTGCTGGCAATCGCTTGACACCCGTGCCTAACTTGGCAACATGGATTTCGACCACTAAAGCTAGAGGATTTGCGTGTCAACCCGAGACCTGACCTGAGATCCGGACACCACTCCCAGCTAGCTGTTGACTTTGATATGTTCATTTGAACCAAAGCTAGACTTCCAAACTGCCAGGAAACTGTTGAACAGGTCGACTAAGCCGCTGAACCATCTTTTAACCAAGTGTTGATCATGGGTATTTTAGGTATTTTTGCCATACTTTTTTATCTTTTTATTTTTTTCTGCTCAAAATTTTTATATCTTTATATTATTTAATTTATGATTCTTTTGTTATGTTTATTTTATTTTTTATAAACTTTTGATAGAAAAATAAAATAAATGATAAAAAGTATAAATTTTTTAAAAAAAACTTGCTAAAAAATAAATTTATAAAAAAACTCAATTTTCTTTTAAATATTTTTAAAATAATAAAATGACATAATAAAAATTAAATTTTTAATGAATAAGAATAAAGAAATATAAAAAACAATAATGAAAAAATAAATAAAATATAATAAAATAGAAATAAAATCACAAGTGGTGATTTTACTAAAATATTTGCGCAAAGGAATTTTCTAAAATATTCTAAAAGTGTTAGAAATATTTTAGAATTCTTTAGGCGTAAAAAATAATAAAAATATAAAATTGCAAGTGGTGATTTTTCACACACAAAAAAATCTCTAAAATATTATAAAAGTATTAGAAATATTTTAGAATTTTTCATAGTAATAATAATAATATTCACATTAGATAAATAGGAAAAAATAATAATAACAATATTTATAAGATCACAAGTGATGATTCTTTAAAAAAATATTTTCTTAAAATTTTTCCAAAAGTGTTGGTAAAAGTTTTAAAATCCTTTTCAAAAAAATAATAAAATATAAAATGTTTAAATTGTCAAAATAAATAAAATTTTACAAGAATAAAAGTCACGAGTGGTGATTGTATCAAAATTTCTTGAACAAAGGATTTTCTTAAAATAGTCTAAAAATGTCAAAAATATTTTGGGAGTTCAACCAATAAATTTTATTTCAATAATAAAATAAACAATCAATAAATATTACTAAGTAAATTAAAATTTTTATTGATAATAAAATTAAGAAGGAATTACACATGGTGATTTTCCTCCATTTTTTTTAAAACCATACCAAAAGTGTTGGTATAAGAAGATTATGATTTATTTAAAAAAGTACTAAAATAAATACAACGACGGAATCTCTTCAATGAAACAAGTGATTTCTTTGAATACTCTTGAAGTGAGAAAATTTTAAGTTATACGAAAAGTATCGAAAATAATTTAGAAAATTTTTTATAATAAGAAAATAAGAATGATAAAAAAAATAGTAAAAGACTATTCAAACAAGACCATTCTAAGATCATATAAAATTAATTGGTACTATTTTTGGATGGGCATCGTGGGGGTGCTATGACCTTTTCTATATGTAACCGTACTCCCGAACACAACCTCAAATTCGTAGATAAAAAATAAGATTGGTGGCCAATCGCACTTCAACAAAAAAGATTGATGGTGACTTTTTGATCTTTACATCTCGTGATTGAGTCTCAGGACAAAAAAATTATTATGCCAATTTTGTGACTCCATTGGGGATTATAAAGAGTCGAACCAAAAGTTAATTTTAATAAGATCTTAGGTCTTGGTTAAATAGTCTAGTTTTCTTTATTCATTCATCATATTGATTCATTTGACTAATTTCTCCTTTATTTGTTTATTTATTTGTTTGAAAAGTGTTTGAAAATTTGTTCTATCGTACATTTCACATGCATATCGTAACATGAGCTCTATACTCGGGCTCTATCCTTCTTAGGAGAGAGTAGAGTACCTATACTCTCGTGAAGTGTTAACCTCTGTAATGGCTAATAAAATACTCTTACTCAAATTGAATCTTTTTTATTTGTAACCTATCATGGGTGAGGATAGGAGTGCCTTACTAGTTTGATTGGACAACAGTGAAGAGTAATTTGGTAACCATTAGCTTGTTATCCTAACTCAACATATAAAGGACCTAGAAAGCCTACCTTAAGATAGAGCCATTACCACCTATAATTTAGAATTGTTTAAGCACACAGAGACACAAGAAGGAACATGCCATGATTGTTTTAACTTTTTATTAATTATCTTATACATCATCACATTTTCATATAAGGAGTTGTTTGACACATACAAATTTTGACAAAATGAATCTCGGTTACATCTATGAAAAGCTTAGAGTAGTTTTAATCTGCATTGGCCTAACATGATGCCTTGAAAATTATATTAGAGGAAACACAAGGTAAAGTAAGAGATTGTTTGCCAACAAATTATGTGCCCACTCTTCATAAAAAGGTTCATCTTAATTTGAATCATAACAACCTTTCTAGTTTGGCTTTGATCTGAAAGTAATGGAACAACACTACGCGAGAAAAATTTAAGAGAAATATGAAGACTTAGCATTACTTCTCTCAATAAAGATGGATGAACAACTTATTAGAGCCATGATGTGGTTTTTGGATCTTTTGTACAGATGCTTCATGTTCAATAAGATGGATATGATGCCCACAATTGAGGAGTATTCATGTTACTTGTCCTACACCTTTCATGTCTCGACAAAGTTTATTTATGAAACCAAAGCAATGGTTATTGTAAAAAGCTTACTATGATGATGAAAATTAGTGTTAAGAGGTTGATAGACATGTTAAACAAAAAGGTAAGAATGCATATATTCCTTGCGATTTCCTATACAGTCACCTAGTCAAAACTACAAATGACAAGAGGCGTATGACTCTATTTACTCTAACTTTGTATAGGGTGGTGGTCTTTCCAAAAAGATTTGGATATTTAGATGTAGCAGTGATGGATTTCTTAGAGTAAGTTAAGGATAATGTCAATCCAACACTAGTTATTTTGGCAGAAACCATCAGGTCCTTAAATTTTTATCGACAAGAAGGAAAGGGTCATTTTATAAGATGTATACAACTCTTATATGTGTGGATAAAAAGTTACTTTGAAGCCAAAGAAGATAAATTCCATAAACCTTATCTCGCTTCTAGCATTCATTTGAAGGAATTTTATGAGATCAAATGGCTAGAATTGAACTCTCAAAAATAGTGGATATCCTATTTACAAAATTTGACAAGCCAACAAGTGGTGTGGAAGGCTCCTTGGATGTTATATGATTTAGTATTTTATAGCTATAAGGACAGACCTTGGATTCCATTTTTAAGCCTCTAAGGTGTGACCATTTATGCACCATTAATGGTGTTAAGGCAGTTTGGATATGAATAGTTTGTTCCAATGACGCGTGGACTTAATCAGTTAGGTTCTATGTATAATGAACCGTATTCCATAAAAATGGTAAGAAAAATTGTCTAGGCATGGAAACAAATAAAAAGAATGAAGCGAGGTAGGCAGACTCACAAGATCTGCCTAGAATATTCTATTTGGCACACTAGGTGGGCTAAAGATATTGTGATTCCAGATGAAGATAGTTTAAGCAACCTATCTAGTCTAATTTTTCCAAAACTTTGAGATTTGTTACTAAAAGCAAAAATTGCAAAGCGAAATTACGAGAAGAAAAAGAAGAATTGGAACACAAAAATAAAAGGCTCAAAAAAGAAATAAAGGAAAGTATGTTGCAGTAAGAAAGGAAAATCTAGTAGATTGGTTATGATAGAGATGGATGGAAGAATTTGTTTATGAATTTAAACAAGAGACACTCATCTACTACTCCTGAACTAGCTTGACTCCTAAAAGAGAATGAATAGTTACAAGCAAAAATACAAGAAATAGAATATACATTCTAAAAAATTCCAAGGTATAATTTGATGCTTTAGAAGGCTATCAATGAAGTCAGAGCTTAGGTTTCCATTCTAAAAAAGGAATGCCAAGAATACCTTAATGAGAGAAAGCAGTAGAAGAATGTATACATGGCAAAATAAGAACACTTAAAGCACTTATTCAAACAAATTAGTATGGCTTTAAATAAGGTTGCAAAAATGAAAGATAGGGTCAAATAGTTAAAAATAGGAGTACAACTAGTTTGGACACACGGCTTGAATTTGCTAAACTTTTTGATTAGGCACAAGATCCATATCAGCAGATAAAAAAGTTTCTTCGATAGGCAATAGATTTTAAGCTTTTAAAAATGTAATCTTGGATCAGTAATAAGAATAGTTTGATATTAATTATGTAGCAAATTCTCTTTAATGCATCATGTTCATTTTATTTATCCATTCATGCATTCATTCATACACTTGTTTGAACAAAACATCAAAATATTTATCCTAATTCACAATAATTGTGGTAATAGAGGATCAGGAATAGCTCACCCATCAAAATTTTTTATTCAGCCTACTCACGTTTCATACAACATTAGGGCTCAGACAAGAATCATGGAACAATAACAGACTAGTCGATTTGAGATGATGAAAAAGGCTTAAGAAGAACTAAAAAGGAGATATTAATAAGATAATGGACACACTCAAGAATCTTGATAAAGAAAAATGATGGAAGGAAATCCCAGCTTTCAAAAGCAATTGTTAGATATGATGGATCCTATATACCTTACAGGGTTTAAGCCACGCTCAACCCAACCTTCTCAAGGAACCAAAGCGTAAATTCCTACTCTCGAAGAATATTCCTATCTAGGAATGACATCCATAACTATTTCAGGATAGTTCCAAAATTTCGCTAATCTCGTCATGGTGGAAAAATCACCCGAGCCAATCTTGGTTTTTGACTTGGATGATCCCAAGGAAAAAAAAACTAGGGATAAGACATCTGAGAAAGTAGAAAACATCAGTGCCCAACAGAAGATGAAATTATTAGAAGAAAGACTTAGAGCTATAGAGGGAATGGATTTTGATGGCTCTACGGATACAGTCGAGCTTTGTTTGATCTCAGATGTGGTTATTCCACTTAAATTTAAGGTCCCTAAATTTGAAAATATAATGGCACAAAATGCCCAATGACTCATGTCACCATGTATTTTCATAAGATAATGGTTTATGCTCATGATGAAAAGCTATTGATGCATATATTTTAGGATAGCCTTACGTATTTTACAGTCAGATGGTATGTTTAACTAGACAAGACTCATATTCATTCTTAGTAAAAGCTCACAAGGACATTCTTTACACAATCTAGCATGTCATGGATTTAGTTTCAGATCATCTATCTTTATAGAGCATGAAAAAAAAAGAAACAAAACGCTTTAAAATGTATGCATAGAATTAGAGAGATATGGCTGCATAAGTATAACCTTTTTTCATTGAGAAAAAGATAATTATTTTATTTGTGAATACCTTAAAAGCACCTTACTATAAAAGATTGATAGGCAATGCAACCAAAAACTTTATAGATATGGTGATATCGGGAAAAATTATTGAAAATGCCATAAAAAATGACAAACTCAATGCAAGAGAGATAGTGGTGCAAAGAAAAAAGGAGTGCCTAAAAAACAAATAAAACCCAAGTAGTAAACTACATGGGGCAACAATTTAGAGGTTTCATGCCATACCCCACACCAATCTACCAAACCCATTACCTTCTCATGAACAATGTTACATCCATCCCTCATCCGTATCAGCTGTATCAACCATTACAACAATCAACTTAACCAACCTATTTCCAATCATCTTTTTAGACACCCATTTATTCATATAACCATCCTTCTGCACCTATTAGACTAGAATGAAGACCCAATCCAAGTAGTGGTCTGAGAGTACTAAGAAATACCCAAGAAAAAACCACTTTTGACCCTATCCCCATGACATACATAGATTTATATCCTCGACTTGTTGAGAAACATTTACTAGCCCTTGTTATTATTGAACCTTTGAAACCTCCATTTCTCAAATGGTGTGATCCCAATGCACATTGTGATTATCATTATGGAAACTTAGGTCATTCTATAAAAAATTACACTATTTTAAAGTGTAAAGTGCAAGGGTTAATCAATGAATGGGTGTTAAACTTTGATGCCAACCAATGAAGGACTCCAAATGTTAATATGAACTTTTTAACAAACCATACTAGGCCATCAATAAATGCTTTAATTGATGGGCAAATAAGTTACGTGAAAAAGAGGATAAATGAAGTCAAAACTCCGATGGATAAAATGTTTGAAACCTTAATCAAGGTTGATATATTGATGTTAATAGAGCCTCAAAATTACTCTGAAATGATTAACTCAACCAAGAGCTGCGACTATCACAAAGGTGCTTTGAGGCATTCTATTGAGAATTACAACTAATTTCGTCAATAAGTATAAAAGTTAATAGATATGGGTTGGATAGAGTTTATGAAGAAAGAGAAGATTTGATGAAAGCTAAAATGCCTACTATTGATTCAAAAAATAAGTTTATACATAAACCGATAACAATTTATTATGATAAGAAGCCAACCCTAAGGTCAAAAAAGCCCATCTCTTGACCAGTAGTGACAATTAGAGTCCTTAACCCCTTTTCATACTAGAATAATAAAGTAGTACCATAAAAGTATGATTATGACATTGTAATCAATCCGAATACTACAAACATAATGAGTATAAGAGATATGACTTAGAGTGAGAAATGTTACACTTTAGAAACACTAGAGAAAGCTTGAAAAAAAGGGTCAAGAAAAAAGAGGCAAGTCAGAGTAATCCTGTGGTAGTCCCCGATAAAGAATGTTAGAAGTTGATCTTTGAGAATGAAGCTTGTGAATTTTTAAAGCTAATAAAACATAACAAGTACAGCGTGGTAGAATAGTTGAACAAGATGCCAATTAGAATTCCACTATTGTCATTATTGCTAAGCTTAGAGTTACACCATAATACTTTACTGAAAGTACCGAATCAAGCATATGTCTCTCACATGTATCTATTGAGTACATGAAATAGCTTGTCAGTAGTCTAGTAATTTCAAACTACATCTCTTTTAGTGATGAAAAGATTTCTCTTAAGGGGTAAAAAAGTACTAAGGCTCTCTACATAATTGTAAAATGTAAGAGTCATATAATGGTTAAAGTTTTAATCAACAATGGTTCATCAATCAATGTTATGCCTATGACTACTTTGAAAAAACTACCTATTGACGGATCTTACATAAAACCTATTCATATTATAGTTCAAGCTTTTGATAAGACCCGAAAAAAGGTGTTGAGAGATATAGAAATACCATTGCAAATTGGCCCTTGAACTTTTAATGTGAAATTTTAAGCTATGGATATCTTTCCTTCATACAGTTGCTTATTAGATAGGCTATGGATTTATATGGTAGCTATTGTTCCATCGTCATTGCACCAAAAAGTCAAATTTATTATTGATGAAAAGCTTACATGTATGGTAGGAGAAAAAAATTTATTGGTCACCCAACTGATAAATACTCCTTATATAAAAGTAATAGATAAAGCTCTGGAGTACTCGTATAGATCTTTTAAGATTGCTAATGCAACATATATGGTTGAATGATCTAAATTATATTCACTGCACTTGTTTACGACTACTAAAATGATTGTTAAATAGCTTACTAGAATGGGATGGTAACCTAGAATCGAACTGGGGAAAAACCTACAAGGAATTATAAAGCCACTTGCATTATATGACAAGAAAGATAGATTCAGCTTGGGATATAAACCAACAAGAGAGGATAGAATAAAAATGTAAATGAGAGAAAAAAAAAGAGAATGACTAATCTCGAGGGATATGAGTCGAAGCCAGAGCCAATGGTCATTCCGTACCTTTATGATTCCTTCTATTCGGGAGGATACATTTACCCAGATTCGCTTGAAGCCCCAAGTGCAAAATTGATGGAAGCTTTTTTTAAGCTAGCCATTCATGTGGTGGATAAAAAAAAAAAAGAGCCACGATGAAGAACTATTCGTGCGCCTATGTTTTTTGAATTTTGAGTTGAATAATTAGAAAGTTATAGAGCTACTTGTTATCTTGTTGACTTTTAAAAAGTAATATGTTGTGAAACTTTAAATCCCTAATTACTTATTCCATTAGCATTAGGAGATCTTTTATGTTTGGTTTCAACTTTATCATTTTAATAAAAGACTTAGAAGATGCATCCGTATTTTTTTTATTGTTTTTATTTTCATTTTTTTTTCCATTTTTCCTTTATCATTTTCTTGCTATTCCACTGTTATGTGTCAATATTCTCTTTATCCCACTCACTTGCAAGGTTTCAAATAATGAACATGAAGATAATTATGATAATAATCTCAAATTCGATTTCAAATTGAATGCTTTGATGGCTCTTTATTGATGATATGAGATAGCTTTGTTCCATTTATCTTAAAATGCTGAATTTTTCTCTTTGTTCTGTTGTTGATTGAAATCAATGAATCTTAGGTTTATATTCAATTGTGTTCTAAGATTTTTTTTGTGTTTGTTTATTGTGCCATTATTTTGCATAAATGTTTTCAATGTTTTATGCACAACTTTGAAGTGTTTTTTTTTTCATTGTTTTAAGACTATTTTTAAAAATTTATGTTGTTTTGTAAGTTCATTTTTTTATTATACATCAATGTTAACATATTAAGTATATTATGTGAGTTTTTATCTCTTGACATGTTTTCATTAGTTTTGATTCCTTATTTAAGTTGATTTGGTTCATTGGTTATCATCTTTTTATGTTATTATGTTAAAACATGTTCTTTCCTTTTCTTCTTTTTTGTAGGTAAAAATTTTCTTACTTTTAAATTGCACTTTATCTCTTATTAATCGGTTGTGTATTTATTGATAGTATAAGGTTTGTTTTGGCTTTTTTTTTCTTTTAAGTTTGATCCATTTATTAAAATTATCACTTTTATATCTAGGTTTGTTATAAGCTTCTTGACAACCTTTTCCTAATGTTTTGAATGTTTGTTTTGTGCATGAAACTGTTAATTTGATTACTTTTTAGTTGTGATTTGATATTATATGTGTTGATTTGGTTTTTTGTATTTTTATTTTACTTTTGTTTGTTATTTTATTGATGAATTTACATGAAATCTTTAGGACTAATAGATTTAGAAGGTTAAACATTCTTAGATTATGTAAGATTAACTGTTTAAGAATGCTTCTTCATCAAATGTGATTTTATCAGCTGGTTCTCAACCTTATTAAATAAACTTTGTGATAATGTTTATTTGATTGATTTAATTACTAATCAATGATTGAAAAATTCATCTGTGTCAAAGCATTCGAGATTAAGTGAGCATGTCAACTTCCATTCAACAATTAATATTCAAAGTTATATTTAATAGATATCAAATGTCTCTACTCTATATCATAGTAATATGAATGTTGTCAAGCCAACAATGTCTAATATCATATTTTTATGATCAAATGTTGGTTTGCTTGGTCATAGTTTAAACACTCTTTATTTTCACAGTGACCATTATGCTGTTAATCATGAATTCTATTATCTTTTTTTGTATTATCTTTTAATTTCTTTACTTTCAGGTTTTTTATCATTAAACGTTTTTTAGTTATTTTGTTAATGTATTGTAATCATTTGTATTGCATTATATTTTAGTAAAATATTTTGCACCATTAAATATTCGTGGGTTAAATCACATTTGTCCTCATTATGGTGTACGAATACGGTTTGATGAGATGGTTTCTAATATTAATTGAAACAACAATCCAATTTTCAATTTTTGTTGCAAAAAATGGATTGTCAAATTGTCACCTACTAGCTGCACACCTCTATTTCTTAATTCTTTGTTAGATTATAGGAAAGGTGAAAAAACTGTTAAATTCAGAGATAATATTAAGATATATAACTCGATATTTCAATTTACATCCATTTGTGGTAAGATTGATGCAACTATCAATACAAAGCCTCATCCATATGTATTTAGAATTGGTGGTCAAATGCATCATCGGATGGGATCTTTATTACCTTCATAAGGTCATCCTTTAAATTTTGCATAGTTATACATTTATGATGCAACCAATGAAATTCCTAATAGGATGGTTATGCTTTATTCTGCTTTTTTCTCTAATTCTATTAGGTCTATTATTGATAATGGTTTGATGAATATGTTGAATGAATCTAATTGTATTGTGAAAGCTTTTAGAATGCCATGAGATCAATTTATTGAAGCAAATTTTTTGCTAGCTAGATTGTGGCTAATTGGAAATAGATTTGAATAAGATAAATGATATGATGATCTTTTGAATGCAGAGACTACTGGATTGCTGGTCAGTGATGATGATTCTATTATTGATAAACATAATATAATTTGTGAACATACTAGTGATGGTTTGAAAAGGACTAGTGAGTTATATCCTTTATTTATGGCAATGTAATACCCTTTTTTATTCTCTTTTGGTGAAGATAAATTCTCTTTAGGGATTAAACATCAAATGCTACAATCAAAGGGTGCGTGAAACTATGATAAAGAGAGAAAACTATAACCATGATGGAATATTATGCTTATTTGATACAACAACATATTGAAATTAGATGCACTTTACTAAGAGGGAAAGATTTTATCAGTAATTTATAGTTGTTGCTTATTTATGTGTTGAATGGATGTGGTTGTAGTGGATTTGAGATAATCAAGCACAGTTGAGATCTGAAGTTTATTAAGGGGTTAAAGATGAAATCAATAGGGGTGATGTCAATGCGAGAGCTATTGAAAATGAATTATTCTTCCATCTAGTTTTGTGTCTGGTCCTACATTTCTTGTTTCAAAATTATCAAGATGCCATGGTTTTATGCAGACAATATGACCATTCAAATTTTTTTATTACTTTCACATGTAATCCAAGATTACCTAAAGTTGCAGAAGCATTATCTATGATTCTTGGCCAATGAATTGAAGACAAACTTGACATTTTTGCAAGATTATTTAAATTGAAGCTTAAATATTTAATGGATAACATGATAACAAACAAACATTTTGGTGAAGTATTGGTAGGTATATTTTCTTATTTACATTGATGCTTTTTTGTTTGGTTCTTTCTGATTCATGTTGATTTTGTTGTTTGTTGACTATTGATTGATAAGTCAGTCTGATTTTAATTTTGTTATTTTTTTAATATTATGGTTAATATAATTGAATTTAAAAAAAGAGAGTTACCACATACTCATATTTTATTATGGCTACATTGAAGAGACAAATGTCAGTTTGCTATTGATGTTGATCGAATCATCTTTACTAAAATTCCATATAAGCATTTAGACCCTCTGGGTTATGAATCTATTGCAAATTTCTTGATGCATGATCTCTGTGGTCTTATTGATCTTAATGCTCTATGTATGAAGGATAAAAAGTGCTCTAAATTTTATCCGAAGTCATATTAAGAAAAACTATCATATAAAAAGGTAAAATTTTTTTGTATAGAAAAAGTTCTGCTCAAAATGATGACATGGTTATGAAAAAATGTGGAGTCAATTTGGATTCATGGTTTGTTATGCCTCATAATGTAGATCTAATTGTGCAACACTAAGCACACATCAACGTTGAAACTTATAGTAAAACCAAAACAATAAAGTATTTGTTTAAACACACAAACAAAAGACCAGATAAAGCTAGAGCTATCATTAAACAAGTATCTAATAATCCAGCTGTTTATGTTCAACCAGAGTTAATTAAAGTTGATGAAGTTCAGACATTTCTAGATTGTAGGTAAACCTCAACCTATGAAGCATGTGGGCACTTTTTTGGATTTGATGTTCATCATTGAGAACCTGTTACTATCAAATTGTTTATCCATTTACCAAATCAACATAAATTACTTTTTAAAAAAAAATGTTGATTTGACCAATGTTATTTGACAATCTTTGTTTGATAAAATTATGTTCATTGAATGGATGGAATTGAACAAGATATATCCAGATGCTTGGTTTTTAACTTACACTTATTTCCTAACTAAAAGGGTATGGATCAATAGAGATAAAATTTGGAAACCAAGATAGCAAGGCAAGATGATAAGACAAACCAATTTTATTCATCCAACAGTTGGTGAACTTTATTTTTTAAGGATGCTTTTAAATGTTGTCAAAGGTGTAAGAAGATTTGAAGAATTGCAAATTGTGAATGGAGTTGTTTATGAATCATTTGAAAATGTATGTCAAATTTGTGGTTTATTAGGAAATGATAAAGAATGGAAAAAAGCTTTGCAGCAAACATCCTTTTGAGCAATAGATTTGAACTTAGGCAATTGTTTGTGACATTGGTCATATCCTATGAAGATACTGATGCAAATGCATTATTAGAAAATAATTGAAGACTTTTGGTTAAAGACATTGAATATAGATTGAATCATTTGTTAGAACATATGGGTTTTAGATTCTAGAATATGTATTAAAAAATCATGTCTTGGTGTCTTTAAAATATTGTTTGAGAAAAATGGATATTCTTTAGCTCAATATAAATTGTCTATAGTGATGTCATTAACAATTGACTTTATGAATGATAGGTTGTTAAGAAAATAGATGGCTTATAATCTAAATGACCTACAAATTAAACATGAGAATTCATTCACAAAATTAAATGTTGATAAAAAGTCATTTATGATGTTGTGTTAAAGTTAGATTACCAAAATAAAGGACATTTATTTTTTGTTTATAGCTATGGTGGTATAAGAAAAACATTCCTTTGAAAAACTGTTATAGTCATAGTAAAATCAACTAAAAAGATTGTTTTAATTGTTGCTTTCTTTGGTTTTGCATTGCTAGTCCTACCTGGTGATAGGACTACTCACTCTAGATTTAAAATTTCATTGGATGTTGATGAAATCTCAACCTATTGAATTAATCGTAGAACTAAACTTGTAAGATTGATTGATATAGTAGCTCTTATTATTTAAGATGAAGCACCTATGATCCATAGGTACTGTTTTAAGGCCTTTGAATGAACATTCCATGATACCATGTGTGTGGGTGGTGATATACCATCAAAATGACCTCTTGGTGGTAAAACTATATTGCTTGGTGAAGATTTTAGACAGATGTTACTTGTTGTACCATATAGAACAAAAGCTCAAATTATCAATGCATTGATTAACAAATCATTTTTATGGACCAATTGTAAAGTTTTTACTCTAAAAATCAACATGAGATTGAGATCAGAATCACTTGATGATCGATCAGGAATGGAAATGGAATAATTTCCTCAATTGATGCTTGACATGGGTGATGGAATAATTGAATCTTGTTTTAATGATATCAACGGTGAGCACACAGGATTAAACTACCAATAAAATTGTTATTAAAATGTGATGAGTCTCCTATGCTATCTTTGATTAAATCTATTTACACTAAATTAGAACATAGGTTTGTTGATTCCTTATACTTTAGAGAGAGAGCTATAGTACCTCTATTAAATGAAACTAGGGATTCAATCAACACTAATGTTTTTTTCTTTTATTCCTGGTGATGGTGATGTTAAAATATATTACAGCTATAATTCAATTATCAATGATGATGGTGATATTGGTGATGTTGATGCTTTATATCCTGTAGAAATCTTGAATTCATTGACTTTTATAAAAGTGCCAAATCATGAACTTCAATTAAAATTAGGGTGTATCATAATGCTACTTAGAAATCTCGATCAAACATTAGGTTTATGAAATGGTACAAGACTTCTAATCACATAATTAGCTACAAACATTAATGAAGCTAAAATTATTAGTGCTAGTCATATTGAAAATAAAGTTTTCATTCTTAGGATTTGTTTTATAGTCAAAGATCATAAATGGCCATTTATTTTTAAAAGAAAATAATTTCTTGTTTGATTATCGTATGATATGACTATTAATAAAAGTCAAGGTTAAACTCTTGAATTTATTGGAATATATTTGCTTATACCTATTTTCACTCATGGGTAATTATATGTTGTAATTTCTAGAGTGACCCATAAAGATGGTTTGAAAATACTGATAGAAAACTTAGATGGAAAAGTAAATTGTTACACAAAAAAATTATGTATTAAGAAATATTTTATTAGCTAACACCATGTTGTTTATTATATGCTTTTTCATTATCTGATTATAATTTGATATCTTTTTTTCCTTATAATGAATAAATTACCTTTTGCTTTGCTTTTTAGATTGAATATCATTAGTCTTTTATCACTTTGAAATTATGGTTTTTTATTAATGGTAGGTATGTATATTTCTTAACAGATTTTTTAAATTGATTTAATCTATTGAGGTGTGTGATTAATGAGTATTCTTTTTTTTTTATTCTTTCTTTATACTATATCCTTGGTTGCATCATTTTCTTATGAATTGTTTATGCATGCAAGTAATGAGCAATTATCAAGTTTTGGCTCAGCTTAAATACCATGAACATTCTAAAAAAATTAGAATATGTGTTGTTAAAATATGGGATTCAATCCTTCTCAGTTCTGAAAGAAAACTTATAAGCCTTGATCTATTGGTTGTTGATGAGAAGGTAAAAATGTAGCTTAAATATTAATAATTTTTTATGATCTATTGAAAATTACATGGTACAATCACAATGATGTTTATATTTCATGTGTTTAGGGAGTTGCCATGCAAGTTTCAATAAAGAAAAGTGATGTTCACTATTTTAGACCAAAATTAAAGGAAAGTTCTTTGTATGAAATATCTTATCATTTTGTTAGACCAAGGAAATCAACTTTTGAACTTTGTTTCAGCTCCATTTGTTATCTACTTTATGCGTACAACAAAAATTGTTGAGCTTTTTAATCCTCTTGGATGTTACCCTTTGCACTACTTTAAAATCCAACCTTTTGAATTACTCTTAAAATACGCTTACACCAATTTGTTTTTAACAAGTCATTACTATTCTTTCTTACTTAACCATTGAAATTAACTATCATCATATTCAACTTCTTACATCAAATATTAATAATTTATTACTGCTACTTATACCTTTATTTAATTGCAAGTGTTATAAGGATTTTTATAGGTGTTGGACATGTTATCAAAACTTATGGCAAAGACAAACAAGATGAAGTTGATAAATAAAGCATTTTGCTGCAAAATGAAAAGTTAATATGTGTGCCATGGCTTCATTTTATATTTAATACATATTTAAAATAATGTATATTTTTTAGTGATGTCCCCTTTTATGTGACATTGTGAGCTGCAAATGCTAGCATTTTAGAAGAAGATTTTCTGTAATCACAATCAAACATTATTGTCATCCTTGCTGGTATGACTGTCAGATAATTTCATGTAAGCTTCTTTATTCTTTAATATGTTCACTATTTTTCTATATATGTTTTTAACAAACTACATCCAACCTTTTTTTTTTATTAATCTTTTTAGCAATTAAATCAGGAAATCCAATTCCCATCAACTCGTCTACCACCAAGATATACATTGATTTACTAATTGTTGATACCATAATTCTAAATTCAAGGTTTACAACCTTGTTATATCTTGTATTATTTTGTTCACATATATCATTATCTTATATTCTTTTCTATTGCATTTACTTGATATGAATTTGCACTAATAGTAGTACAATTGTTACAAGATGACAATCAATTATGATTTATCACCTTAGATGACATTAATGAAAATAGGCAAACAATAAATGAACTCATGAAAATCAACTTGGTCAATTCAAAGGTTAAACAAGATCTACAAATCAATTCATTTGGTAAATCTTATTTTTAAATTCTAAAACCTTTATTTGCTATTTTGTCTTAATATTTTTTTCTTCTATCATAATTTATACACCTATGTTTCATGTGTTGAGCCAAGATTATAGAAATGGATGTTTTTTTATGGATGGTTCTACAATTCTTGCAGTGAATGTCCAAAAAGTTTGAGATTGATCAATGGTCAATTTTTTTTTGTCCAAATGCAAAACATGGACAACAAGTTTTAAATCTTTCATGAGCACATATTCTGTCATCTAATTTCAAACATTTGAGTTTACTCTGAATATATATCTAATTTTTTTATTATTTTATGTAACTAACTTATCTTTTTTTTTTTCGACACTCATTTAGTTACAAACTTTCCATGACAATTGAAGATGAAACTGGTGCCATAAAATTAGTTTTCTTTGGTTGAATAGTACAACAATTCATTGGGAAAGAAATTGAGCATATTGCTACATAAGAAACACTTAACACGATGGTCCTTCTTATAGCAATAAAAAATATTATCAATCAAGAGAGAATTTCCAAGATCAATTTGACAAAACAATCGAATCTAATATCCCTATGTTCCCAATTAATAAAACTTTTTTTGTTCATCAAGAATAAATGTTAATTACAACTGGTGGCAATTCTTTATCTAGTATGCTTACTTTAGGAGCATAGAATGTCCAACATAAAACATCCATTAGAGAATAATTGACAACTACACAGCCAACCTTTGATGTTTCAATTGATTATTCCTTCCTGAAGCACGTTTAAAACCACATGGAATTAGGTTTTCTTATCTTTACTTTTTTGGATATCTAGATATAAATAAGTTTAACATGCCTTCTTCAACACATTTAATTCCTTCTTTATAGCATTTATAACATCAGGCTTTTATTTTTTATATAGAATTAATATATTGTCATTGTTTGTCTTTTTTCATTTTTTAACATAAGAGAACCAACTTCAACTACCATGAAAAAAAGTGTTGCATTAATAGAAATTACCACTAAATCAATAGTTACAAAAAAAAAAAAATTTCAAGTCTAAATATAGGTTGAAAGAAATGGTTATGTCCACTATTTTTAAACCCATATACTTTTATTCTACTTTACAGCCAATAGAAAGAAGTTGCACCAACTATGAAACCAAGTGCTGAAAAAGAAACCATTATTGATGACCCTCTATTGAAAAATTTTAAAAAGAAGGTAATTTTTTGGCTATAAAATAAACTATGAATTAGAAATGAAAAAAGAAGAATGCTGCTTTTTTTTTGTTCTTTCACTTTGACGCTTTTTTCTAAATATCTTGATATCTTTATCACCATTTGTTGTTTATCATTTCTTTTAACAGGGTAAAGAGCCAAAAAAAAAGTCATGACCTATTGAAAATCATGTTACCCATCCCTTGCATCCAAATCTTTTCATTTTTTTTCTTGTTTTTAGCTTTTTGATTACTTGAGCTGGGTTCATTCATTATGAGAAATGCTAAACATATCATATCACAGTTATGTTTGGCATATCATCATAACACTTATTTCTATCACTTTTTGTTACTTTTGCAAATCATAAATATACTTGAGTTCATATCTATCATTGTTGGTTTATGAAGTGAGGAAGCACTGAATCATCTTTTGTTTTAGATTAGGTAGCTACTTCACACACTATAGTTCATTAAAAGTGAAGATTATTCAAAAGGTTGAAAAGCATGTTTATCATAGAATGACCATTTATTTTATCCTTTTTTGTACTTATATATATAAATGATTATATTTATACTATGATCCTTTAAATATATCATTTTGTTGAGTCTTTATATTTGAGTTCTTGATTCCATTTTATTCTTTGAATCGTTAATAGTACACCTATTATACTAAATGTGTCATTTTCATAAAATTTTGTAAGTATAACCATGTATTTAAAATTTGTTTTTTCCTTGCCTCACTTATAAATTTATAACTTTTCAAGTGTCAATTTTAAATTATTGTAAAAAAAAAAACTATATTTCAAATTGGTTAAAAAAATTTTGATGATTAAGATATTATTGGTGTTAATCTACTAAAAACAAATTAAAACAAAAACAAAAATGTTATCATACTCCAATTAAATTTACAAAAACATCACCAAATATCATTCTTTAAATGCCCATTAAAAAGTGAATAAAATTAGGCCCACATAGAATGTTCCTCTAGAGTAAAACTTAAAAAAAGCCTAAAAACACAATGCTTGACTTTTCTCTTTCTTTCTTTAAAATGGTTCGACTCTAACTTTTAATCAGTTAAAAGTCTACTTACACTCTTACAACTTGAACTCTTTCTCTCAAACCAAATAAACCCTAAAACCCATCAATTGAAATTCTCCAACAAACCAAAACCTATGGTGTACCAACCCTTCCACTAAAAATGATAAACTCAAAAAACAAATCGTTGAAAAAACTTTGTGAATCTTGATCATGTTCTAGATGTTTTCAAGATTTCACATCAAGAGGATATCTCAAGATTTCAAGATAACAAAATCGTTTCACAACAATTTCCCTATTTTTCTACTTTTTTCCCACTGTTTTAGATCATTGAAATCAATGAAAACACACATATTTTATCATTCTTCTCAACTTTTACTTTCGCTTGACATTTCAACCTAATTTTGTGTTGTATATTATTTTTGTTATTATTTATATGGTTTTGCTTTGCATATCATTCTTTTTTGTTGAATTATTGTATTAATCGTAATTACATTTTAATAAAAAGTTTCCTAATTATAGAAAATTTTTTTAGGTTTTGTGAATGACATAGTTCTTTTTTTCTTTTTTTTCCTATGCTTATTATTTTTTTGAAATACATGTTTTTTTGCCTAATTCATCACCTATTAAAAGATATAATCAAATTTCTTTTTTATATCTCATTTACATAGAGTCTCATTCAAAAAAAATCCAAATTCTTAGTTTGTTATATGTATAAATATATATTGTTTCTTGCTTGCTTTACTATATTTTCTCTAAATATATTATCAACATAAATTTTCAATAAACTATTCATTAATTTCTATTATGTAGTTTGTTATCTTAGTGTTATACAATTTAACTCTAAATATTCTAAGTTTGTCAATGCTTATTAAACAAAATAAGAACTTTCTTTGCATGTTCAATATGTATGGTTTACATATTTATATCAATATATATTCAAGACAAAAAGCAATAAATGACAATTTATTGATTTGTTTTTTTATGATGATCAATGTAAAAAGATAAGTTAGTTTGGATTAACAATGTATGCATATCTCTATTCAAATATATGTTGACAAATTGTTTCAAATAAACAGTATGGTTGTAGAGTCTTCCAATGGATTGAATATAGACACATTTACAATATATTAAAACTTTGAGAACTATACTTCTTAAAAGTTCACTTCCTACTTAATTCAAAATGCATTTAGTTAAGATTAATGGTCAACTGTGCTTTGAAAATGATTGGAAAGCTTTTGTTGATGTACACTACTTGTAATCTTGTGATTTACTCACTTTGAAATACAACAATAATGCATATTTTCATGCCTTTCTATATGTGGGAAGTGGTACTATTATCACAAGAAACATCCTTCGAGCTAAAATAGGTAATGCTTTGATTGTAAATATCTTTCATTTATAAACAATGTAATCATCTTATGATATATTTTTAAAATTTTATTTTTTATGTTCATAGTTAAAAAAAAGAGTGCAACTTAGGAAACTTCTTAAAAGATCAAAAAACAAAAGTGTGATCAGTCAATTATTGCAAAAAAGATGGCTACCAAAGTTATTTATCTTGATGATACAACTTCTGGATCAAATCATTATGTCAAAACTAAACTTGATAAGGATGTTGATACTAAAAATTATAACCATGGTTCTGACTATCCAACATTTGAATATACCATAACAAAAATAAATGTTCAATCATCATATGTTTTGGCAATACAACATATGTAAATTGCTTTCATATAACTTTTATTAAATTTAAATAATTTAAATTCTGAATAACACATACATTATTCATTGTTAATATTATTGTATCCTCCTAATTAAACTTATTCAATTCTTTTTAAAATGCAGCATATCCCTACTACATTTTACAAAAATAATTTTCCACCACATAATGTTGATGTCATTTTATAGTCCTAGAAAATTGTATAGGCTGGCTTAATCGATTCATGTACTCACATAAAAATAAGATTTTTTTAGGTTGTTGGAGAGTATTTATGGCAGACAATCAATTAAACCCTGGTGATCATTGTTTCTTTCAAATGGTTGAAGGAGGCATGTTCTATGTTCTCATTAACTAGAATTAGATGTAAAACTTAACATATTTTGGTTGATTTTTTTTGTTTAAACTCTCATATTACTTTTTAGCCTTTGAGCTTTTGTTCTTTTGCAATGACTTACACCTACGGTTTTAGTTGCATTTTGATATTTTTTTGTATTGACACCTTTAAATAGGTATTGTTTGATATCTAACCTTATGAATTGTTTTATATATTATATATTTAGTGTGTTGTTATTCTATTGAATTTAATTTTTTTAGCAAAGAGTAATCCTCGCAACATTGAGCAAGCATGACTCTAGTATGAAATTTAATTTTATAAAAGTTGAATAAATTATGATTTTGCCTACCAAAGTTCAATATAAATTTTATATTGAAATTTTGTATTTTTTTGTTAAATTAAAAAAGTTAAAACATATTTCTCACAAATGATCAATAATATTTTTAATTATATTACTTTTTTTAGTTTTTTAATCAGCTACTAAGATTAGTTTGTCTTTTAAAGTAGTTTAACTTTTTTTTTATTTAACGTGAAAGGGTTTTTATTTTCACTCAGTACATTATTTCTTTGGCCTAGTCCAAGTAGGCTTATTTACATCAAACTTAATGAATTTAGGGGAAATTATCTTCTATAGCCTCCCAGTGGATTTTAACTTTGGTAACAAAGAATAACTTATTTTACTTTAGCATAAAAGAATAAAAAAATAGCTTTTCGAACTATACACCATAATTGACAAAACTTAAAAAAAAAAACACTTAATTTGTTATATCAAATTATCAAGTCAACAAAGTTAACTGCCACGTTTGTTAGATCAGCACACACTTGATCACCAAGACACCTTTTCAAGGTGATCAACACTCGAGCTATTTGCCTACTATAACTACTTACTTATTTGAGCTAACTACTCATTGATATGAGCTGCTGGCTCGCCAAAAGCTATCACCTAACTACCTCCACTAATGTCCCATCAACAAATCATCTCACCATAAATCACCTATCCTGGGATTATTAAATGTTGACAACCCATAACCCACATGGTTCCTATCAACTCCATGTCATCTCCTTATCAATTGCTCATGTCTTATTATCATGTGTCTTATATAAGGTAAGGAGAAGACCAAGTAAAGTAATTCCAATTTTGAACCTTCCTATTGAAGCTTTTTCTAACCCTCATCTACTTACCTTACCCTAACCTCCTTTGCCAGACTGGCCTTAGTGTCAAAATGCACCTCAAAAAATCAAACTCCAATCCCCTAACTGTGTTTTGCTTACTGCAAATCCAATTTCCAATTGCCTTACAATCCAACTAAGCCTTATCTTATAGCTACCAAAAATACTTTTAACAAAATCTTAATCAAGTGATCTTTTTTTTTCACTTCTAATTTTTAATTAAGTTTATTCTGATATACTCTTTACAGTTATTTTTAGAAATAATAAATTATTTGTTATAATATTTTTATATAAAGGTGGTTAAGACCTAAGGGAAATTAGAAAACAAAAATTTGCTAGCATTAAAAATCTAATTTTAGTTTTATAAGAATCTATCTCTTAAGAGAAGTGGATGAATCATATGGGGTAAAACTTAGCTTCAACATCAAATTTATTTACTTTGCTATTCAAAAGTTGGGATTTTAACTTAAACTTGCCAAGAATTAATTATAACACTTAATATCTTACGTAGAATTAAATATGCTACAACACTATAATTATAAATTTGTGATACAAATTCATCATGCTCAACTTAAATGATAAAAAATTTTGTTGAATATTTTAGTGCCACATTTCAAAATTTCATCGTTGATTGAAACGCCATAATATTTCTATTAACGGTGTTATGCCATAGGATAGATTGATATATAAATTGAAAGTTAAGGCATCTAATTAGACATTTTTCAATTTAGATATCACATTAGATATCATATATATTATATTATATTACAACATATATGGTTACTATCTAAGATTTACTGATATAGATGCTTACATGGATGGCTTTTCTTTTCGACACATAAGAAAATTTCTCTTTATAATAACAAATAAGATTTCTAATTTTAGAGTATTTATAAAAAATTTATTTAATTATCCAAAACTTTCAAAATTTAATTGAAAAACCAAATTAGATTTTAAATAATTAAATAGATAAAATTATTATTTTTGTTTTGGTAAGATTTTATTTAAATAAGTAAAGTTACTTCTTATTTTTTATAAATTAAATAAATATATTTAAGAAATAATTGGTTATCCAAATCTTTTTAAGATATATTTATTTGAAAATTTTTTAATTATCCAAAACTTTTTTTCAACTGAAAAAAATATCTTTATCTATCAAATACATCTTTAGATATATCTTTTTATTTTTAAAAATTTATTTTGTAATAATTAGCCATATTGAAAAAGGAAAGATCTTGCATTAATGCTTTCAGCTCAACTGGTCTTGCACATGTAAATTTTGACCAATTTAATCTTGCTCATAAATGCAAATATAATTATTCAATAATACATTATATTATATAAAAAATCTACGAAATAAAACATAAGAAAATTAATTTCTTTCTTGGCCAATAAAATAAAATTTTAGATTAAGTATACTCTACTTTCTTATATGTTTACTTTACTTTGTTATATGTAATATGATTAATTTATAATCAATATTAAGTCATATATGTAATTAATTATTAAGACTTGGTCTAACAATTTCAAGAGATGTTGTTCGAATCTCCGACCATGCTAAAAATAATAAAATAAAATATATTATTAACTTATATCTATACTTTGGTTGTTAAAAAAAAATTTCACCTACCACTTTCAATCAGGGCAATAATTTATGTAATTTTTAAATTAATTTTTTAATAATTTAGATATATATCTTTTAAAATTTAAAAATATTAAATGAAATTTTATTTTAATAGATTTTATGATAATCTTTTATTATTTAAAAAGACCAAATTTAATCTCTTCATAATTTATAAATGATTCCTAAACATCAATTTGATATTTTTTTGCCATTATTCTCCACTTTTCTTATACATTATTTTCTTTCTAATTACAAAATGAAAGCTAAGGAAACATTTTCTTCTTCTCTAGGTGCTTACTGAAAGCTTTTTGTGTTTAACTATGACCTTTTTTTTTTTCTTTTTCATATATTACAATGTGCAAAGTTACATAAGCATATGTATTCTTATATTTCATAGTACTATCTGCGAGCCTTTTATCTTGTCTTCTTGACATTCCAATTAATTAGGTAATATTTTTCCTTTTAATTGGTTTTCTTTTTTTATATATTTGTAGATACATAATTTTGCTCGCGCATGTTCTAGCAAATTGTAATGCTTTAAAGTCATGTCCAATATTTCTTTAAGATTTATAAATTTTTTAAAATTAATTTTGAGTTAAAATAACCAAAATGCTCTATGGTCAAACATGATCAAACGTATGCAATACGGTCAAAAATGGTCAAACTTGATAAGAATTAGTCAAACTTGAGCCAACCTTTGGAATTGACAATAGAATAGGAATAATAAGATTTGAGATTAATAAAATTATGATTTGGATTCTTAAAAATCTTGATTGCGCTTCATAAAGGTGAAATTACCAAAATGCCTTTTAGAGGTATTTTTGTAATTTGGCCTTTTTAAGGTCAATTTTTCATAAAAAAACTTTAGATCATGTTTTAATATTATTCTATAAAATTTGATGTATTGAAAATCTTGATTGCACCTTAAAAAGGTTGAAACTATCAAAATGCCTCTTAAAGATATTTTGTAATTTGACCTTTTTTAGGTTAGCTTTTTGTGAAAAGCTGCAGATTATGTTTTAACATTATTTCATGAATTAAGATGCATTGAAAACCTTGATTGCACCTAAAAAAGAATGAAATTACCAAAATACCCTTTAGAGGTATTTTTGTAATTTGACCTTCTTAGGGTAAGTTTTTCGTGAAAAGCTATAGATTATGTTTTAATATTATTCCATGAATTTTGATGTATTGAAAACCTTGATTGCACTTGAAAAAGGTAAAATTACCAAATACCTTTTAGGGATAATTTCATAATTTAACTTTTTCGAGGTTAGTTTTTTGTGAAAAGCTCCAGATCATAGTTAATTTTTTTTTTTATGAATTTTAGTTCATTAAAATCATGAAAATAAGAATTGGATTGTAAGATTTTAGCAAAATCATGAAAAAAGCTTAAAAACTCTATAAAGGTAAAATAATCTTTTGTCATTAGGACAATTGCATTAGTGGCCAAGATGGGTGCTATAGTTTTTCAGAGCCATTGATTTAAAAGGCTTAAATCGAATGGTCCACATTATGAGCTTGGTCACCAAGTTTGATAAAAAAAGACAAATGATTTTACACTATTAGATGGGATCCAATATAAGTGCCATTAGAAGGCTTTTTTTTTTTTTTTTAGCTTTAAATTAGAATTAAGGCAATGTTGGTTGGCAAAACAGAAGGAGAAAGGGAGTTAAAAAAAAAAGGAAAAAAAGGGTGAAAGGAGGGAGCTTTAGAAGAGGTAGCTCCTTTATGATCATGTTCATTTTTTTCCTTGATGCTCTTCATGTATGACATTCTAAAACCTTTATTTCTTTCTTTATTTTGGGTGATTTCCTGCTAAAAATGAAAACTTTTGAAAGGATGAAGTAGGACTTTCCATAAAGTTTTCTCTTAGCCTATAAATGTGTCTTTTAGATATAGTTTCATTTGTGTTTATTTCGGTTGCTCATGAGAGTTTCAAGCTCTATTTTCTACTAGTATTTGCTAGTTTGGAGACAAAAAAAGATCTTCCATTTAGGAAACAAAATGGTTTTTAAAATATAAAGAAGGCAAAGGTTCCATGGAGTTTAAAGTTCAAAAATGGTCTTTCATACATGATTTTAGGTTGTGTTTAGTTCTACCATCTTATAAGTTCAAAGTTTCATCTTTTTGCTATTATTTTCTAGTTTTGAATATGCTAAAGAAGTCCTTTTTTTAATAAACTTAAATCTTTTTAAATTTTGTATTAAGGATGGGTTGTAAGATGATGATAGTTGGATAGAGCTTTGGGATTCAAAAATCACCTTTGTTGGCTCATGAAAACTTGAATCTTAAAGTAGTTTTATTATTTTCTTTCTATGGTGTGTTATTTTAATTTTAAGCATTTCAAATCCCATCTTTTAATTCTTATATTATTAAAATTCTCGTGCATTTTACATTATTTGCCTTTATATATATAATGACTTATTTAGGTTCTTTATGTTAATTACTTTCATCATATTCAATATACTTTTGATCAATTTGTTTGGATTTGATTTATTTCCTCATTCAAAATTTGTTCATCATGTTTAACATGGTTCATGTAAATGTATGATATATTCATGTTCACTTGCATTCTTTTAGTAAGCATGTTATTTGCCATATTCAATTGCATTTTGAAATGTCTCTTAAAATGATCAAGAAAAATCTAATTTTTGAAAAAGTGAAAAAGTGAGTTTGCTCTGAAAGTCTATCTAGATGTTGGAGATTTTTAAAAAGGTTCATAAAATTATGAAAATCCCTAAAATCTTAAACACTAAAACCAACTCCAAATCCTAAACCAAAACTTTAAACCCTGAAGTCAACCCCAAACTAAAACCTAAAACCAAAACCCTAAACCTTAAACCAAACCCTAGTCCTAAAACAAATGTAAACCTTAAACCAAAACTCTAAAACCACCTCAAACCCTAAAGCAAACATTGAACCCTAAACCTAGCCTATAACCCTAAATTTGATCCAAACCCTAAATCTAACCCATAACCTCAAATTATCAGACCTTGAAACTACTCAAACCCTTAAAAAACATTAACCTATGCTAACACCCAAAGCCATCCCAAAATTCTAGTGTTTCGTATGAAAACTTCATCTAAAGTAATTTGTTCCTGAATGTTACCTAAACGATGGGATATTTAGAAAATTTTATTTCATTAACTTTTTTTTTGTATGATTCCTTAACCCAAAAGATAATAATAGGATCAAACAAAAGAAAAGAAATAAAGATAGGATCTTAGATATAAATAGTCATACGTAAGCTCTAGCTAGAGGTTAGGGAGTCTAAGTGATCATTTATATTTAAGGATTCGATCCCAAAAGTGCTTCCCATCATTATGTGTAACATCCATTTGCATCTATTCATCTTTAGATTGTTGTTTACATTCATTTTACATGTTTATGTTTTTTGATTATTACTATTGTTTCTTTGCCAATTGTAACATCAATTTTTTTTTTTTTGCATAAAAATATTCATCATGGAAAATGGTATTCAAAAATATGAATTTGAAAATAAAACTAAAATAACATTTTAAGGGAACTAAATAATAGTACTCTATCTAAATGTTAGAGAGTCACCAACAATATCATCTGCAAAGAATGTTATTTTCATTTTATAGGAATGTTGTGGTAAATTTTAGGCACAAAGAGTTATCTTAAATTATGCCTAAATGTTAGAGAATTTTAAGATAATTCTTTAACTTAAATATTTCTGTAACATTCTTAAAAATGTTTTTTTTCTATCAACTAAAATTGATTTTTTTTTTCAAAAAGTGAAGGAAATTATTATTAAATTTCAAACTGAAGCCATTTTTTATCCAACACTAAAAAGAATGAATAATTAATTAGTATCATTTTTTTTAAACAGGCATTGTAGGGGTACTAATCATTACTCATGCATAACCATACTCTTAAACTTAGCTCCATTTTCAAAGATCAAAAATATCTTTTTGATAAACTTTAAATTCATTTTTTTGGTTTTATGAAAAAGATAAACTTTTTAAGTGGCCAATCACACTTAACAAAAAATATTGGTAGCATATCTTTTTTTTTTTTTTTTAAAATTTTTACATTCTTTGATCAGGTTCATAGACATGCACATTGTGACAATGTTATATGGTGGAAAGTTACAAAAATCTTTATTCATATCTTTTGTAACTGCTGTCCATAGATTTTTTATCTTTACTCTTGGCTCTTCACTCAATAATGTAATATTGTTTCTATCAATTTTATTGTTTCTCTCAATTCAACTTTCATACAATATGCAAAAAGACTTTCATTATCAATTTGCTTGATTAAAATGATTTAAACCTACTATTTATATCAAAATATTGTTACAAATAATAAGAACTAATTGAATTTGGAAATTATATTATATCATATAAACAACCCATCGATCATTACTTTGTATTAAAGTTTGTAATCTTTTATACTTGCTTCTCTTCAAAATCTTAACACTCCTTTATTAATAAAGAAAAGGATAAACTGAAATCAAATTTGATTTTTTTATTTTTTGGATTTTTTTCTTTCTCTAATATAATTTATCATAGATTTTAAATTTCATCATTTTAAATTAAAAATTATTTTTATTATGATTTGGTCTCTTAATTATATTATTTATATTTTGCACATATTTTGAATATGTAAGCAATTAAATAATATTAATTTATATTTATATTTACATTTAAATAAAATAAAGATAATATGTGCATCGTAACTCCATTTTTTTCTTCTTTGCACCTACCTTCCTCCCTTATATACATAGTTCTCTCAACTTTTGTTGCTAGAATCCATAAGCATATAGTGTTAGGTGTTAACAATCAAAGGAATCATGCTCAAAAACTCATTCTATGATCTCACTACATTCATGCTTTCCTAACAATCAAACTTAATCATGACTAATATATGAAAAGTTGACTAAGAAAATATTATCCTGACTTAAAGCATATCAATTTGGTTTGAAAACAAAATTGTTTAAGGAAAATTTTAAAAACAAATTTTGAAAAAAGTTGCACCAAACTTTCCTGCCTCACATTCAAATCACATTGTCCTTAATGTGTACAAATAAAGGAATTAAGTGTTGAAGGAAAAAGAAAGACTCCCCTATCTTTGCCTCCATGGCTGAACTTTCAAGCTCATCTATCACTTTCAAGTCCTCTTTATTCTTATAAAACAAAGAAAAAGAAACAATATCAGAGCATACATGTCGTAAAAAATAATAAGAAACTACAAAACTTGGGTTACCTTCCAAATAGCACTTTAGTTATAATCTATAGCTAGACTATTGCAAGACTTCATTCAATTTACCACCCCTTTCTTAGTAGTGTCAACACTTTCTGTTTCTTTCTAGTTGAATAGGCTGAATGTGTTTTCGGGCTTGGGCTTTTTGAATTGTCTTTCCTTAATTGGTCTTGAGGTGGATTTCTATGGATTGATTTTTTTTCTTTCCTCTTTTGTATGAGACATTCCTTGTACCTTAGCTATATTCCTAATAATTCTTTGACCTTCAATTTTAAAAGTAATCTTTTTATCATAAATCTTAAAGTTACTCATAATTGAAAACATTAATTAAAGCTCTAGAGGTTGTTAGTTTATCTAGAAGGATATGGACTTATCCATCAACCATATAAAATACTACAAAGTCTATGAGAAAAGCAAACCTAGCCACTTTTACCAAGGCATTCTCTACTATTATTTGCAACCACTTGGTGGATCTATCCATAAATCAAATGCTGAATGTTGGAGGTTTCAGCTCATTAACTCCAATTTGCATAAAAACATCTAGAGGCATAAGATTTATGTTTAACCCTAAATCACATAATACTTCTTTAAAAATAATGAACCAATGGAATAAAGAATGTAAAAACTTTTTGGATCTTCTAACTTAGTGGGCAAAACTTCTTGTAGTGCTTGGCTACACTTATCAGTAAGTGTCATAGTTTTCAACTTTTGAAACAGCTCATTTCATTTGGGCTTTGGTAATTCTAGAGTTATAGCAAATGTTTTCCCTGATGTGGACATTCTTGGGGTAAGCCTCAATTTTTTTACTTTCTTTTCTTCATCTTAAATTTCTACACTTGGAACTAAGCTTTTAAGAATCTTCTTTCTAGCTTTTAGTATTTTTCTTTTTCAACCTACCCTTTCGATTTTTCTTCAGCTAGCATTTTTCCTTTTTCTTTTACCTCTTATTTAGGCTATTCCTCTATTTCCTCTTCTTCTAGCATTTTCACAAAGCTAGACATGTTAACCACTCCTGGTTCATCCATTATGTTTTATTCCTTAAAGTAATATATCGTATCCCTATAAAAAATATAGCATTATATTCTTTTTGGCTTTATCTTTTGGGTCAAACTCTATTTTACCAGACAAATTTCCTATAGGGCGATTGGTTAAAGCATTAGCTAGTTGAATTATTTGGATTTCAAGGTTTTTGATGAATACAACCTAGTTTTGGATGGTTGTGGTTTGGTTTTGCAGTATTTGGGTGAGGATTTTTACCATGGATGGTTTCTTGTCTTAGGGTGGTGATTGTTGTGGTTGTGGTAGATGAAAGCTAAAGGTTTGTGGTGGGTTAGGGGCTTAAAGAATGGTTTTGTTAGTTACTTGAAGAGAAATTAGGATGGTTTTTTCAACCAAGATTGTATGTGTTGCTATATGGGTTGGATGGTTGTTTGGGTGGGGTAATATATTAGACAGGTTCAAATTTGACAAGACATCTATAAGCTAAATGGGTTCCTCCATAGATTTCTCAAGTTAAAAATGAATTTTGAATGGCTTGGATTGGGGCTATGGTAGACAGGGTTTTTAAGGCTTCTATCTTCTTGGTCAAGGCACCTAGTTGAAATGCAAGGGTCATCAAAGTGTCAAGCTTATAGACTCTATATGCTTTCTTTTAGATCTTTCTTTCGATGGCCTACTAGCAATTGTTTGTCACCATCTCCTTTATCAGTTCATAAACCTTATTAATGGGCTTGTTCATCAAATCTCCTCTAGTAGTTGAGTCAATGGTGGTTCTAGTTTGTGTTGCCAACCTATTGTAGAAGATATGTACTTGTAACCATTTAGCCAAACCATAATGGGGACATTTTCTTAGCAAATCTTTATTGCTTTCCTAAACATCATAAAGGGTCTTTCCATTTAGATGTTGGAATGTTCTAATGTCATTATTTATCCTTATTATGTCAGTTGGTGAGACAAGCTTTGCTAGGAATTTATGCACCAAATCATCCCAAGTTGTTATGGAGCCTAGTGGAAGATAAACCAGCCAACTTTTACCTTATCCTTAAGAAAAAATAGGAAAAACCATAGTTTAATTGTATTGCTTAAAAGTTTCAACAATTCAAGAAAATTAAAAAGATAAAAGTTAGGACATTGCTTGGTAAGCCTCTAAACTATACAAAAGTTTGGACCATTTGGATGATAGATGGCTTGATCTCGAAGTTGTTGGCTTGAATGATTGGCCTTTTTATGGAAGGCTAGAAACCATCTAACTATGGGATAGCATAGTCCTTTAACGTTTTTTAATCCTCTTTTTGATTTGCCATAAGAATAAAAGTGGTCAATTGTTCTTTGCTTAGCCTTTTTAAGGTTCTTTTGATTTTCTAGTCAAAGTGAGCTAAACCAACACTTCTAAACCTACATATACGAAGCAAAAGATCAATAACTTTTAGTTGCAAAACAAAAGAAAATTTGAATTACAAAGAAAAGTATTGGTTTTGATATTAGTTTTCTTTCACTAAAATAATCCCTCATAGCGATGCCAAAAATTTGATTGTTGTTTTTAATGCCTACAATTGCACAAATTGTGATCAAGTAATAAAGTGATAAGTAGAGATCATTCCCACGAGGTTTATGTAATGAAGGGGAAAGAATGCCAATTACTAAAATTCTACTTTTTGTTTTTTATTCAAATAATGATCATAAGGTTGGTGAAAGTGTAAGTAAATTAAAATTTTTACTGAATCCTAAACTAAGCAACTGACATTGATTTAACATGATTAACAAAAAAAAGTTATCAAAACCAAACTTGAATAGTGTATATGAAAAGATGAATGATGCAAATAACCTAACAACTTAAAAAGAACAAAGTAACTTTAATGAGTCAAGTTTACCAAATGATATGAACAAATTTACTAATATGCTTCTCACTTAATTAAATTTAGGCTAATGTGGATGAAAACAAACTAATGCCAATATGAAATAAACCGTAAATAAAGAAAGTAATCAAGAAAATCATAAAAACATGTTGAGATAGAAAGAAAAACCTGTAAAAGGGATGCTCGCAACTAATATAGGCTGAACAAGCTTAGGATTGCACAAACTAGAGTTGAATATGTATTAACACCAAGGCTGGCCAAATGTGTTTGAGACTAAAGTTAACTTGTGTAAATATAATAAGGTTGAAATGATCATAATCGAATGAAGAAAGTGCTTAAAAGAAAGTAGAGTAGCAATTGTATAAGAAAAGAACTTGAATTGAAACCTTTTGCAAGAATGTAAAGAACAATAAAATACTTTGAAAACTTAATTAAAAGTTGTCACCACATATCAGAACCTAGAGTGGTAACCCAAGTGCTAGATGAATGGGGAATGAGAAAAAAACAAGGGGTTTAAAAAAGCATTTTCGATAAAAACCAAAAAATGAGTCACCATAAATCTTTTTAAGGATATGATGGGCCACTCAAAAATTTTTTATCCTTTAAAAGATCTAACAATTTTATAAAAAAAACAAATCGAGGTCTGCAACATTAGATTTATAGTTTGGGAGTTGACTACACATGAGGAAAGATTAGTATCCCCATAGCACCCATCGAAGACGGTACCAATTAACTATATGTTATCCCTAAACTTTGGTTAAAAATAGTCATATGCTAACATTTAAGATTAATTCCTTTTTCTTCTTTTTTTTTTATTTTAAAGAAAATCTTTTCTTTTTTTTTTTGAAAGACAAAACGTTTTTAATTTTTTCTTGAAAACCAAAACAATTTATTTTTTGATCAAAAATGAAAATTTCCTAAGTATTGACATACCTTTTCCACTCTCTTATATTTAGGTAGAGTTTCAAAAATATTTCTAACTTAGGGATTTACAAATTGTCCCATAAAATCGAGATAATATCTTGCATAAATAATAATCACTAAGAGTCCATTATATTTAGGCCAAATCTCGATGATTATATTTACTTGGGATGTTATCTTATTTAAAAATATTTTACTTTGAAAACTCATTTTGAAAACAAATACATGATATGCAAGGACATAATAAAATGAATGAATGTATGAATTACATAATAAGAATGCATGGCAATTTAAAAATGAATGTAACAAAGTAAAATGTGATGTAAATGCATGAATGGGGTTAGGGGTTGCTTTTAGGGTTTAGGGTATGTTTTAGGGTTTAAGGTTTAGGATTTTAGGGTTTAGGGCTTAAGGCTTCAAATTTGGGGTTTTAGGGTATAAGGCTTCAAATTTGGGATTTCATAGGAATTTGGGTTTCATGGAATTATGCATGTAACAAAACAAATTACAAAAATGCTATTGATAAAAATGTAAAATTTTATGCATGTGACATGTGCATGACAAGGAAACAAACTTATTACAAATCTAAGCATTTGCAAAAATAAATTACAAACAAGATGTGAATGTAAAAACATGTGAAAAATGGATCAAACACAAAAATTTTTCAAACTTTAAAAACATGTTCCATCAATACTCTTCTTTGAAAACTAACCAAACAACCACAAAAAATCAATAAAACAACCTACTAAACTAACATTTTTTGCATAGAAATTAAATCAAACACATTGAAAACTTGATAAACCAACCAAAAATACAGTCAAAGACAAATGAAACAAACATCATTTGGCCATGATCAAGGTTGGAAGTTCAGCCAAACAGAGGAATGACTTGGTTGAATGCTTCCTTGACTATTCCCAAATCATACAATGATTTCCCTTAGCTCAAACATGCATCAATCACCACAATATTCATCATTTAGAGACATTTACATCATGAGAAAAGTTTTATCAAACATGTAATGAACTAAAATGGAGAGGATACCACAGAACCAATCATTCAAAGCCAAACAACCTACCTCCATCATGAACTAGTTAAAATTCATGCAAATAACAAATTAACTTACAATTTAATCACCATAAACAACATGTAAAAGCAAGAGAGCATCAATGGAAAACCAAAAGAGGTTCAACCATGTAGAAGCAAGGTTAGCCAAACCTCCAAAAGCTAAAAATGGTGGATTAGTGTTTTTTTGTTGCTTGACTTTCTAACTTCAATCCAAACTATGAGCTAGTTGGATGAAGTTTGATCCAAGCTTTGAATAAAAAAACTACAAATTTCTCAAAATAAAAATAGAAAAATGAATGAAGAACCAATGAAAAAGGTTATGAAAATGTGATAAAAAATGCAAAAAATCAAATAGTAAAATTATACTTCCAAGCTAAGAAACTTCAAAGATTTTCTTTCTTTCTTTTTTCCTTTATTCTCTCATTTTTTTCTCCCTCTATTTTTTACATTTTTCTTCTTTTCTCTTCAGTTCTTCCACATGAAATCCTAGCTAGCTCTTAAATGAGTATGAAAAGTATCTCATAAAAATTAATCTTGGCCCTTGGATTAGAGGTGCATCTAATGATCCATTTTTATTCCTTATTCTCTTTGCAAAGATCCATCTTTTACCATTGGCTCAAACTCTTCAAGATCATCCTATGGTTGAGAATGCTCACTACTAAAGACTAAATTTTTAATGTGATTGAACTAAAGTGAAAAGACCATTTTGCCTCCACTAGAAGGTTTATGGTTTCTAGGCTATTTTGTTGGAAATCAATGCTCTCTTGTTCATTTTTTGTGATTTTAAGGCACAAAAAATTATGAAATAATATGAAATTAAGATCTAAAAATTTTCGTGATAATTCGACTTTGAAAAGGTCAAATTATGAAATTACTCCTAAGAGGTATTTTAGTAATTTCACACCTTTCGTGCCAAGTTTTTCAATGCACTAGAAATCAACAAATATTATAAAATATGATCTAAAGAGTTTTGCAAAAAACCTACATCGAAAAAGTTAAATTATAAAAATACCCTTAAATGGTATTTTAGTGATTTCACATCTTCTGAGATACAATCATGGTTTTCAATATTTCAAAAATCATTAAATAATATAAAATCATGATATGAAGTTTTTTGTGAAATTCCAACTTCAAAAAAGTTAAATTACAAAAATACCCCTAAAAGTATTTTTATAATTTCACATCTCTCTAGGTGCGATTTGGGTTTTTAATGCATAAAAAATCATTAAAAATATTAATTATTATCTGAAAGTTTTCATGAAAAATCAACTTTGAAAAGGCAAAATTATGAAAATACCCTTAGGACATTTTGGTGATTTTATACTTTTCAAAATGCAATCAAACTTTTTAATGTTTTAAAATCATAAATTTCAATTTAAAATGACATGGATTCCAATTGGTTGTGAATTGTGAAAGTTGACCCGACTTTTAACCATTTTGATCGCTTTTGACTAATTTTGAGCAAGTTTAACTTTGTTTTACCAAGTTTGACCACATTTGACCTCGAGGCATTTAGGTTAAATTGGTCTCAATTTTAATTCTAAAAACTTGTCAAAATTGAAGAAATGTTGGATTTGAGCTGGGTCAAATTTTAAGAGTTTCACAAATGGCCAAATTTTGCCTGAATAAAATTAGGTGTCTACAATTGCCTCTTTTTATATATTTATGAGAATCATAAATAATACAATGATCAAAGACACTAATTTTTTCTAGCATCAAGAGCTGAGAGGGTTTTGTTTGTGTGCTATTTGTTTGCCTTTTTTTTTTTTAACAAAAAATCTCATTTTGAAAAGGGCTCCTATGAAAATAGGCAACAAACTTTAAAATTTTTCTTTTTAAAAAAGAGGGCTCTTATAAAGATAGGTAACAAACTTTAAAATTTTCTTTTTGAAAAATGCTTTTATAAAAATAGGCAACAAACTTTAAATTTTTCTTTTTTGAAAAGGGTTCTTATGAAAATAGGTTACAAACTTTAAAAGTTTCTTTATGAAAATGGCTCATATGAAAATAGGCAACAAACTTATTTTTTTTTTGAAAGAGCTCTTATGAAAATAGGTGACAAACTTTAAAAATATCTTTTTAAAAATGGCTCCTATGAAAATAGTCGACAAACTTTAAAATTTTTCTTTTTTAAAAGGGTTCCCATATAGATAGGCAACAAACTTTTAAAATGTTTCTTTGAAAAAGGCTCATATGAAAATAGACAACAAACTTAAAAATTTCCTTTTGGAAAAGACTCCTATGAAAATAGGCAACAAATTTAAAAATTTCTTTTATAAAGGGCTCTTATGAAAATATGTAATAAACATTAAAATTTTCATTTTTTGAAAATGTCTTTTATGAAAATAGGTAGCAACTTTAAAAATTTCTTTTTGAAAAGGTTGGGAAGTCTCATTTTTGAAAAGTTGGGTTACATATGAAGTCTTGAAAATAATTTCTTTCTTTTTTAATTCTTTTCTTTAATTTTTTCTTTAGTTTCTTCTTAAGAAGTATTTATTCTTCAAATCTGTTTGTTTTCTTCTAAAAAAAAAACAAGTTCATTCTAAATGTAATGTATGTGATGAATGCAAGGAATACAATGCATAGGAAAACAATTTTGTTCACATCATGTGCTTGTACTTATGTAAACAAAGTGTTCATGATTACAGCTATTCACGAATTTGCAATTCTAGATAGGTCATCAGTAATCACTCCAAAACTCATCTGATCGATGTCTTTTCTCAATCCAAACATTTCTCATTTCTTTCTCCATTTATCAAATCTTTTTGCCTTGATCTTTTTAGTAGCTATCTGTTAAACTTGGCCCAAAAGTTTGTTGGTTTTCATTAAAAGTAGCTATCTATTTCACACCACTACGAAATTTCATTAAAAAAAATGTCAATGCCCCATATAATTAAATTCCTTAATTAAAGGGAATGAAATATCTAAATAAATGTGACTTTAGGAATCTCTTAAGAATTGGCATTCCCTACTATAAATGAAATAGGTGACAATCTTTTTTCAACAAATTGGATAGTTCAGCTTGTAAAGGTTTCAGTTCATTCAAAAAAGGCTTCACCACTTAAAGGGAATAATAGAGCTGTATACTTTACAATGTAGGTTTACAAATGAAACAAGAATTTTTCCAAAAACATGAATCCCTTGAAAAGTAAAACATGTTTAACATTTTTTTGGTATCTAAATATGGCATTTCGATTGATGTCAAAGTTAGCTGTGCTAGGCTCAAAATTTTTTATGGCCATTTGGGGATAAGGAAAAATGGCTCAACTTTTTAAATCAATCCCATTTTATGCATTTTAAACTTTCTAAGACCCTAATATCTTTGAATCTTTCAAAGGGTATGGGTTGACTTTGGTTAACATCCATCTCACTTAATATTAAGAGTAGCTTTAAGGCTTTCAAGAATTGCTTTAAACTATTTTTTTTTTGTAAGGTTTTCACCCAAGAGCCATATTCATCTTTCTTTCTTTTTTTTTCTTTTTTTTTCTTTTTTTTAATATTATACCATACATTCAAGAATTTAAATTTATCCAAAATGAGATAATAGTCCAAAGAAATAAATAAAGGAAGACAAAAAAAGTTCATAGGTTTTATAGTTATTCATCAAAGAGAAGCTCTTCAATTTTAAACAGTCATGCTTGATCAAATATGGACTTTCCTAAAGATGTAACATAGGTCAAAATTCGGGGTTTTCAAAGAAAAGGGATAAATAGGCCCAAAATAAGTGTTTAAGAGTGATTAAACCAAGGATCATTTTTTAAGTATTCACTTTGGGCTGTTTATCCTTTCATTTTCCCATTTATTTTATTTAATCATTCTTTCCCCTTTTCTTCTTTTTTCTTTCTTTTCCTTTGTTCTTCCTTTTCCTTTGTTCCTTTTTTCTTTTTTTTTAGTCTTTTTTAAGTGGATTCAAGACTTTGGAAAACTTTTATTAGACATTTACCTTCAACATATAGGATTCCTTCTTGGACATTACCATAGTTAATCCTTTAAATGCATCCATTTTGCCCCCCAATGTAGAAGGTGATTTTTGGTGAGGGTTTATTTTGAAGGAATTTTATTAGACTCAAAAGGGTAGTAAGCGATAAATTTCCATAGTTATGAAATGGGTGATGAAAGATGGCCATTTATCATCTCAAGCATAGTCACTTAAATTTGAAGAGTAATTCCTTTTCAAAATTGGTTTAAAAAAAGGTTTTTTTATTTTTCTTCATATTTTTTTTTTAGATTTCCTTCGACATTAACTCCCTTTGAAATCTTTGGATTCATTCAAATGCCTTAAGTGCATAATGTCATAATCAAAGATTTTTCCTTTTTCCTTTCATTTCATTTAATATTTTTTTTCTTTTTTCCCTTTTTTTTCTTCTTGTTTTTTCCTTTTGTATAGCCCTCCACCATTTGTGAAAGATGCCTTATTTTAACAAGTCACCCCTAATGAAGGTTAATGTGATAAAAAGAGTTATATGGAATGAACTTGGTTGAGGTGTCAAAAAGTTCACATCACTCCATTACAAAAAGCGAGTTTATCATAATTCAAGTTGTCTTAAGGGCAACAAGGTCTTTTTTTTTGGGTCAATTTGCCTTAATATACTAGATAAGGATAATTTTTAGGGTAAATGATAGAAAGGTCAATGTGTTTGGGACATCTTGAAGGATTTAGGTAGCTCTAATTTTGGGAGATTTTTAAAGGTACAGCACAACCTTGACTTAATAAATTACCACATCCAAATTTAAAAAAAAATGTTGTGTTTGCTTAATTTTTCAAACATTCAAAATTTTTTTCTTTTGAAATTGGTTGTCTCATTGCTTATTGCCTAGGAAATGATCATCACCCTTTTTATATCATACTATTATCAAATGAGCACAAAGCTAATGAATTCAAGTTCATGCTGAGTGAAATCAACCAAGTGATTTGAAAAAGGTGTGAAGGTATTTGTTGAGTTTATTTCTTATAATGATCGCCAATTCTTTTGAGCTCCTTTCACTTTTTATTATGAAAGAAAACTCTCCACCTTTTTTTTCTTTTTTTTGTTATTTTGGAAATTAATTATATGGGGCTTTATTCAAAATTCAACAAATTTCCTTTTGATAATTTTTTCTTGGAAAAATCCTAAAATCCAAAACTTTTAAAGAAATTAAAATTTTCAAATGACAATATTCACAAATTCATGAGACAATGCAATGCATCATAACTGAAATTTAAAGTCTATTCATTCAATGCAAACATTCAAACCCCCCAACACTTTTAAAAATATACAAACTTAAAAGACTACCTTATCCTTTAGAATTTTGATCTTCGACTCTTTCATTATTCAACTATCATAGCCGCTAACCATGACTAAACAAAATTGACCTCTATTGTTTCATGAGTTCCAAAGTCAAAATACCATCCTTGATGAGATCATCAATCTTTTTTTCAAATGCTTGCATTTTTCTATTGAATGGCCAATTGCACCCATGTGTAAGCACATTTACCTTTTGATTCCCTTCCCCATCTCTATCACATTGGTGGTACCCCTAGCATGGTTGAGTAACGGGTTGCTTCCAAAATTCAGCTTTGCTCGGGTGTCAAAATTTAGTAACCCAACTTTTACCAATCTTTGTACCTTATGTTCCAAAGTTGTACAATCTTTCAAAGAATGGCCCATAACACCAAGATAATATTCATAGTGGGCATTGGGGTTGTATCATTTGGGATATAGTAGTTTCAAAGCCTCAATAAGGATAAGGGTGATAAAGTGGCCTTTTAAGAGTTGTGGGTAGAGATCTGTATAGGACATGTGTATTGAGTCAATTGGGGTTTTTTCTCAAGTATTGCTACTGTAGGAGTTTTTTTGCTCTGGTGTTTGGTTGCCTTGTTAAGAAAAGGGTTGTGTAGTTGGAGTTGAAGTGTATTGCAAGACTCTGGGTCGAAAACTTGGTTGGTACATTAGGTGAAGAGGTGGTTGGGGAATAACAAGTAGAGTAGGTGGTTGTGCAATGTGAGGTGGAAGATATGGATTTAGGTGTGAAATTCTCAAAGGTTGTATGTAGCTTGGGGGCCTAGTCTCATGTGTTTGGAAAAAAAGTCGAAAGTAGTTATGAAAGGAGTTTAAGTCCAGGTTTGGATTTGCGATAGTTGGGAAAGGTTGTTTGAAACTTGGTGACTCTGTCTTAGAAATCAAACTTTTAAGCTCAGTCATTTGCATGGCCAATTCATCCATTATTTTCTTAAGCTTATTCAAACTCTCATCTTTATTTGAGATATTATATGCATTGAGATCTTTTCAAAGAATGTTAGGCCTAGCAAGAACCGATTGATCTTAATTTGATTGAATTGGAAGTGACGAGAACTCTTAAGGGGAAACAAACTCAACCCCACCTATTTTAATGATTTCACATCTTTTGAGGTACGATCAAATTTTTCAATATTCCAAAAATTATTAAATAATATAAAATCATGATCTAGAGGTTTTCATAAAATTCAACATCAAAAAGGTAAAATTATAAAAATACCCATAAAAATGTATTTTTTGTAATTTCACATCTCTCAATGTGTGATATGGGTTTTTAATGCATTAAAAATCATTAAAAAAATTTTAATTATGATATGAAAGTTTTCACAAAAAATGACTTTGAAAAAGCCAAATTACGAAAATATCCTTAAGGGCATTTTGATAATTTTACATTTTTCAAAGTGCGATCTAACTTTTTGATGCTTTAAAAATTACAAATTTCAATTTAAAACTATATGGATTTCGATTGGTTGTGAATTGCAAATGTTGACTAAAGTTCTAACCATTTTGATCATTGTTGACCAATTTTATCAAGTTTGACTTTATTTGACCAAGTTTAACTAAATTTGACCTTAGAGCATTTAGGTTATATTGGTCCTAATTTTAATTTTAAAAACTTGCTAAAATTGAAGAAATGTTGGATTTGAACCGATTTAGATTTTAAGAACTTCACAAATTATTGAATTTTACTCGGACAAAATTAAGTATCTACAAAAGTAACTTAAACAAAGCTTTAAAAAAAACTTGGTTGGTTTGTCACCCCAATTGAATGCGAGAAAAACATGAAAAAACTTTGCTAAATAAACTTAAATGGCATCTAAAGAGAAGAAAGAGAAGGGAGGTGTGTTTTTCTCTCTTGCAAATTTGAGGAAAAAGTTGAAATATCAGTTTTTCCTTAAATAACAATAATTTCAAATTTTTGAGGAAATATTTAAAATATCACTTTTTTCTTAATAAAAATAATTTCAAAAAAATCAAGGAGAAAGTTAAAATATCAATTTTTTCTTTAAATGATAATAATTTCAAAAATTTAAGGAAAAGTTGAAATATTAATTTTCTTGAAACAAAAATAATTTCAAGATTTTGGGAAAAAGTTGAAATATCAAATTTTTTTGAAAATTAAATTTTTTTGGAATTTCATAAAAAAAAGATAAGTGTTAAATGATCCGATGATGAAGCTTTTTCAAGAGAAATAATTATTTTCTTGTATACTCCTAAGGTGAGAGAATTTTTTAAAATTTCTGTCAAAATATTGGAGTTAGTTAAGAATGATTCACAATATGTGTAAATTTTAAGGCTTAATGGACAACACAAAAACAACTAGTACCATCTTTCAATAAGCGTTATGAAGGTGTTATAACCTTCTTCAAATGTAACTTTACCCTTGAATCTAGCTTGGTTCTATAGACTAGAAGCTACATTTTAAATATACCCAAGTCAAGCTTAAGACTTCCTTTTAAAATGGGCAAATTCAATTAGATGTCCAATCACATCTAAACAAAAAAGATTGGTGATGACTCCATGTCTAGTGGTCAAGTTCACAGACTTGTACATTATGACAGTTTGGTGACTTTACTAGAGAAAGCCGAGAGTTAAGCCAGCAAATGAATTTATGTTATCCAAACCTAATAAATTAGTCTTTTTTTAAAAAAGTTTTTTTCTTTATTTATTTTTTAAAAGCATTTATTATTATATTATTCATGTGTATATGCATAACATGAACATTACACCCTAGCTCTGTCCCCTTATTAGGGAGAAGAATACCTAAGCTTTTATGAGGTTTTAATGCCTTTACAGTGGCTAATGAAATACTCTCATCAAATTGAACCTTTCCACTTGTAACCTATAATGGATGATGATTGGTAAGCTTTACTAGTCTGTCATGGATAAGGATGTAAGGACAATTTTGGAACTTTTTGATTGTGAATCCAAATAACTCATATAATGAACCCCAAGAGACCTTACTTGTAAATGGAGCTATGTTCTTCCCTTTGTAGAAATAACCCAAAATTAGGTTGTATACCTTTTGCATATACATATATTATGAACTAACTTTATATATATATATATATATTATATGTTATATGTTTTTTTTTTGTCTAAATCATGTTAACATTAATAGGATTGCATTTATTTTCTTTTTTATTCATTTCATGTATCTCATTCATTCATAGATCATCATCATTCATGTAATGCATTCATCATATCATTGCAAAATATAGAAGTCTTTTGCTTTACCTAGGGCAACAATTCAGAAGATATGGGAGATCAATTAAAAGCATGGATCCATGCCTTGAAAATCAATCAAGAGGTATTTGGACATAACCTTTAAGAGATGAAGACACAACTTGCTAAGCCATTGAAAATGGTTAAAAATCTTAATGTGACCCATTTTACATAATCTTCATCCTTTCCAACCTATCTGCATATTGGAAAGACATCAAGGGCTAGCACTTGCCTAAGTCCTACCATTAGCCTAACTGAAAACCAAATTAGAAAATAAATGGACAAGACAAGGCCTTCTAATTCCACATAGGCACAATAGATTGGTTCACACCTATGTCCTTACTCCCATCTCGTTATTTTTCAACAACCTTTTTTGACATCTTAAGCAAGAGTTGCTCCCTTTTGACCCCCACAGATTGGCCTGAATTAATATTCCCATCATGCCATGTACAATACCTTTCAAAATATTATTGCTTACCAACCAATCTAGCAACCAAGTTGGCAAATAAATTCTCGATCATATGTAGCTAATTCTACTCCAATACCTACATCTGTAAGTCAAACAAATACGCAACCTAGAAAATCATTGAGCAAAAACAAAGAGAAAGCCATCATTGATCCAATCTCTATGAGTTACACTAAGCTATTCCCACAACTTCTTAAAAACCATTTGGTTGTACCAGTTCCTCTAAAGCCACCAAAACCTCCTTATCCTAAGTGGTATGATGCCGATGCTCGATGCGATTATCGCTTTGAGAATGTAGGCCACTTGACAGAAAATTGCTTTGCCTTCAAACATAAAGTGCAAAGTTTAATAAAAGTTGGCCTATTGAATTTTGAAAATGAAAGGAGCCCACGATTGCTAAGAGTTCATTGCCTAATTAGATTGGTTGAAAAACTTATCGATGCTAATACCATAATCTTGAAACTAAAATATAGGTATAGTAATATATTTTAGGATTATTTAAGGATGTTACTTGGAGATTTTTGTTAGAACAATTTTTTCATTTTAAATTAAAGATTTTTCCTTTTATTATGTGATATTATGCATCCATTTATTCATTCATATAGAATTTTTTTGCATCAATTTGTGGTTGGACATTATCCTAATTATTAATTGTGGTAACAAAGGTACAAGAGCTTGATTGTCAATGGTTTCAAGGTAATCGACTTACCATTTATGTAGCATCTATGGAGCCAAAACAAAGTAGTCGAAGAGTTTGATTGTTGAAGGTTTGAAGGTAATTTACTTGCCACTTGTATAACATTTATTGAGCTAGAACAAAGTAGCCAAATTGAAAAAGTTGAGAAGGCTCAAGATGAAATAAAAGGAAACTTGGCCTAAATAATGAAAATGCTAAAAATTTTGGATAAAAGGAAAAAAGTAGAGAAAGCTCACATTCAAAGAATCGAAGACCCTTTATACCCTTTTGGGTTTGGTTTATATTAGGCTCAAACACCCCAAGGGGTACAATCACAAGTAACACTTTTTAGGGCATACTCTTATTTAGGAATACCTTCAATAACTACACAAAGATAGTTCTAAGGATACACTGTTCCTATTTTGAGCAAAGAGAAATCAGATCCAATCCAAGTCCTTGACAATCCTAAAAAGCCAAAAAATTGAAGGAAAGTTTATTTGAAGTAATAGAATATTCAAGTTCCTAACATAAAATGAATCTTTTAGAGGAAGGACTTCAAGTTATTAAGGGAACAGGCTTTTATGGATATATAGATGCAACAAAACTTTGTTTGGTGCAGATGTGGTTATTCCATTTAAATTCAAGGTCCCATAATTTGATAAATATAATGGGACTGAATGTCCAGTGACCTATGTCACTATGTATTGTAGAAAGATGGCTGCTCATATACATGATGACAAACTCTTGAGTCATGTATTTCAAGATAGTTTTATAGGGTCTACTACTAGGTGGTATGGTCAGGGGACAAGACTCACATCATTTCATAGAAAAAACTGATTAGGGCATTTGTTACCCAATACAAGCACATGATAGAGTTGGCCCCAAATCAATTATCTTTACAAAGCATGAAAAAAAAAATATTGAGAGCTTTAAGGAATATGACCAAAGGTGGTGAGATGCTGCTGCCCTGGTTTAACCACCTTTAATAGAAAAAAAAACTATAGTTTTGTTTGTCAACATTTTTAAAGCTCCTTACTATGGAAGGATGATCGAAAATGCAATAAAGAATTTTGTTAGCATGATTATATCTAAAGAAATAATAAAGAACACCATAAAATAGTAAATTTTCAAATGTATGGTGGAACAGTTAATGAAAAAAGGTAAAATTAGAAAAAAATGAAAAGAATGAAGCTCTAGAGTGAAAACTTGAAAAGGTAATATAGAGCAAGATTGAAGCTTTAAAAGCAATGCATGACTTTTTCAAGGATAAAGCAAAAAGCATTGTAAAAAAGACATTTTGAATAAACCAAGGGACATTGGGGACTTTTTAAAAGCCCAAGGAGATCAACCTCACTATAAAGATTCTTTAAAGTTTAAGCTTTATTTTTCTTTCATACCTAAAATTTTGAGCCTACTATAGCTGGTCTTGATATTTATTAAAATGCCACATATCAAGAACTAAAAATAGTGCCAAAATAGTTTGGATCTTTAAAGATAATTTTCAATTATGAACTTAGATAAAGACATTAATATTCCATTTCTTTTTCAGTGGCCAAATCTTCTTTGATAACTAAGATCATGATATGCCAAAACATTTCATCCATGTGGAAAGATTGAGTTATGATTTATCACATTCATTCTAAGTAATAATCACCAATTTTTAAGAGATGTGATCAGATGTGGAAAATTGATTCATTTTTAAGAAGATATTTATGTAAGGCAATCTATAATGATATTTTTGAAAATTTTGAAAATTGAAATGTTTTTGAATCTTGAATCTCAATGCTCTTTATGGGAAATAGGTGAATACTATGATCTTTGTGGGACAAGTAGGGGACTGCTAGTGAAAATAACTTATAGACAAGAAGAATAGTTTTTAAAAATGAAGATGTTTAAGTCAAGGAAATGTGAGAATGTTTTGCTTCAGTTCATAAAAGAACTTGTCAGCAGGTTTTGATGTCGTATAGTGTGAATTTGGAAAAGAGAGGCAATTTCAAAAATTGTATTACCATAGTTAAGGACATATGGTAGTAATTTAATTCATTGGGTTCATTGCATGCATTTCATGCATTATATGTATCACATTCATTCCATGTATTACATTCATTGCTTACTTCCAGTAAACCAGAGAAAAAGATTTAGATTTAGAGTCTTAATTAAAAAAAAAAACTTTTTAAGGTAAGATTTTGTTATTTTTTATAAGAAACCTTTGATAAGAAGGCCAAATAAGACTTTACCTCTAGGTATTTTTGTTAAAACTTTGATTATCAATTTTGGAAACCTCTAATATCATTTTCTAAAATCTTTGAATAATCTTTTTTTAAACCTTTAAGTAATCTTTTTCAAAACCTTTGGGTATTATCTTTAAAATTTACATGTATTTTTGTCAAATCTTTCGGTACATTTTCAAAACATTTTATTACTATCTTCAAAGACCTCTAAGTATGATTTATAAGACCTCTAAGCATGATTTCAAAACCTTTTTCAAAGTTTGATTTATAAGACCTTTGAGCATTATCTCAAAAACCTTCAAGCATTATCTATAAGACATTCTAGCATGATCTATTGGACCTTCGAGCATGATTTTCAAAACCTTTTTCAAAGTTTGATTTGTAAGACTTTTGGGCATAAAGCCAAATAAGAATTTACCTCTGAGTATTTTTGTTAAAACTTTCGATTATCAATTTTAAAAACCTCTAATATCATTTTTTAAAATCTCTAGATAATCTTTCTTTATACCTCTAGGTAATCTTCTTCAAAACCTTTGGGTGTTATCTTTAAAACTTATATGTATTCTTGTCAAACATTCGGGTACATCTTCAAAACTTTTAATTACTATCTTCAAAAAACTTGGACTTGATCTATAAAACCTTTAAACATGATTTCAAAACCTTTTTCAAAGTTTGATTTGTAATACCTCTAAGCATAATCTCAAAGACCTTCAAGCATTAGTTATAAGACCTCCAGACATGATTTATGAGATCTTCGAGCATGATTTTCAAAACTTTTTTCAAAGTTTGATTTGTAAGACTTTTAGGCATAATTTTAAAAACTTCCAGGCATTATCTATAAAAACTTTAGGCATGGTCTTTTAAAACCTCTAGGTACTTAATTTTAAATTTTAAAGTTGTGGAGACTTCGTGTAAAAGAGCTTACTTTAAGTTACCTAAAAGCATAATCTCAAAGACCTCTAGGCGTGATCTTTTAAAACCTCTAGGTACCTTTTTCAAATTTTAAAGTTGTGGAAATTGTTTTAAAAGAGCTTTTTTAAAGTTAAGAAGGATTTCTAAGACCTCAAAGTATAATCTTTAAGACCTCTAAGCATGGTTTTCAAGATAAATATGAATAATTTATAAGACCTCTAGGCATGATTTTCAAAACATCCGGGTACCCTTTTTTAGAATTTTAGACTTGTTTTTTGTAGGATAGCATTTTTCAAAAAAAAAAAAAAACTTTGGAATAAGCATAATCTGGACATAATGGATGTCTATGTCTTTGTGCAATTCCAATTTCATAGAAAATGTATGAAGAGAGACAGTTGTACACATCTTATTTTATCCAGAGTCTTTTAATGTTATTGGGTTTTCAAATTCATTATTCAAAATAGGGGCTCTTAAATTTCTTTTAGGCCTTATTTATCTTATTGGGTTTTAGATTTGATCTAGGTTATAAACCCAATACTAATTTGATTTTTTATTTATTTATTTTATCTTTTGTGTGTTAATTTGGAAATCAACCCAAAAATCAAAAGTTGGATAAAGATCAAATGCTTGTTGAGAAAATTGATATTAGGTATGGATTGAGATAAATAACTCTAAAATGATAAGAATCTAGTACATTTTGTAGTTTAGAATTCTATTAAAATAAGGACTCATTCCCTATATCAGGACGACAACTATCAAAACCAGGGGAAGCAAAAATTGAGCATCTCGACAAACAACAACATTGCCAAACTCTCTTACCTACATAAATCCATGCCATTGAAACTACCCTATCCTACCACCACTTGAACCACAATGGCCTCAATTCATCACTTAATCATCCCACTACTAACAATTGAGCAACCTTGAAGGTAGGATTACACATGGATTTCCTAACCAAGAAACGGCCCTTCCACCAGAATGATTACACTAAAATTTTAGCATTTATCATATTTTTTTAATGTAATTTCTCTTAAAGATTTGCTTGTTTCTTGAGAATTTTGGCAAAAATATTCTTGAATGCATAAATATTCAACTTGTAGGTAAAAGTATGAGAAAAGAGGAAATTTGGAGTTTTGGACTCATTTTGGATACATTTTGATGCAAAAAGCTATGAATGATTGAAACTAGTATGCATGTGCTTTTATTGCCAATTATAGGAGATTTTCTTACCTTTTTCCTCTATGATTTCCTTAGCTTACTTGAGCTTAATTGAACTTTATTTCAAGTTTGAATCTTTATATTTTTCATGAGAAAATATCATTTTTAGCTCTTTAGTGCTTTTCTACCTTTGTAGTATTTTTACATGTGTTAGAAAGGTGCCTATGGCATTGGTAAGGTTTGAAGCCATCTTCAGAGATAAGAATTTTTTAGAATTTTCCAAAACTTTTCATGCAAAAATTGGCAACTAGATGGTCTGTATTTGGTTGGAAATTGAAGGAGGAAATAGTTACAAGTTGGCACCAAAATTTGGAAGTAAAGATTCAATACAAGCCATGTGATGCACTTGACGGATGATTAATGTTTATGGCACCACTTCTTGGATTCAGAGAGGGAGGAAATGCAGCTTCTTACTTGAAAATTTGGAGGCTTCTCATTGGACATAATTTTGACTTTTGGAGCTCACAAGATCAAAGGAAGAATGCTTGAAGTGAAGTGAAGCAAAGATAAGCAAACAAAGAAGCTATGAGAGCTAGTTAAATGAGTTGGAAGACTCTAGAAGACATGGTAGCTTAGCTATAATTTTTTTGCATTTTCATTGGATGAACCACCTCACCTTTTACCTATAAAGAGGAGGATTGCCGGTCATTTGAGAGTCTTTTTCCAGATTTATCCATTTTTAGTTTCTTACATTTAACTTTCTTTTTCTCCAAACAGTTTCGTCCTTGTTCTTTTATTGTTTGGGAGGAAATTGCTTTAATTTTTCAGCAAATTTACTTTTCTTCCCTTTATTTTACATTCACTTTATGTTCTTTAAGAATTTAAGTTCAATTTGTTGCAATTTCTCTTTAATCTCAAATTTGTTTGGCAATTTTTGTTTCTAATCTGGTTACGATTTTTCCATTGGATCTCAATCAATTTTATGAGTTTCAATCCTTTTTTTTTTTTGTGGATTCTTGATTCTTACCTCAACAAATTGAAAAAGATCACACTCAAATTCATTTTACAAATTTCCAAAAAATTCTTCAAAATTGCTATTAGATCTAGAAGTTGAGTTGAAACTTAAGTGATTGATAGCACTTCAAGACTCTTCTCTTCTAGCTGGGCAATTAGTTTACTCTTTTCTCACTTTGTACATTTTTATTCATGTGTTTTCTTATTTAGATTCATTTTATTGCATCTAATTTCATGCATTTCAATTCTATTCGGTTCAATTTCTTGTAATTCCTCTATTTTTGCTCTTTCATGCATTTGGTTTTTGATATACTCCAATGATCTTTATTTTTTTATTGTTTCTTGCAATTCTTTTGTTGATTTAGGTAGCAAACTTGTAGATCTAGATTACTTTAGCTCGATTTAAGTTCATTCAACTTGTAGAAGCTTAGATCAAAATTTTTTTCTCTTTAAGCTTGGTTTTTCCAAATTTGAATTTCACTTTTAATTTTCACTTCTTTTGTTGATAGTTGCAATTTTACTTCTTCAATTGCATTTTGATTCTATTTTGATTTTAGCTTACTCACTATTTTTGCAATGTTCAAGTTGTTTGGATCAATTTCTAGGAAGTTTCTAGATGTTTCTTTTGTTAGAAGTTGAAAGCTAGTTAAGATAGTTATTTTTTGATTACTAGTTAGTTATTTTGGTTTAACTCTTTTAGCCATTATTTTGTTAGATAATTAAACTTGTTATTTTTGGTTCTTTAGATTAGTTTTGCATTCAAAGCATGTTGAGTTCAATTCTAAAATACTTTAGCTAATGTTTTAGTTAATTTCTATTTTACTTACTTTACGTGTTGAAAATTTACTTCTTGCCAGAGTCATGTACTGTTCATGATTTTATCCAATTGTTCTTATTAGTCTAGCTCTTTGTACACCTTTCAATTGAATCAATTTTAGAGGGACTGTAGGGATAATAGGTAGCTAAATTAAGGATTCTTGGCTAATCCTAGTGAGAGTGATATCTTGACTTTCGTCACTATTATTACATGAACAACCTGTGTGCTTGCAGAATATTCCAATCACACAACGATCCCATTGCACCATCTTCTTATTCTTCGAACACCTACATCACCCATTTGCCAACCAATTCTTCACTACCATACCCAGCTACCAAAACCTACCCTCAGCAGAAACAAAATCACCACTGATTATCGTAACAACCACATAACCTAGACCCGATTATTACAAGTTAGCCAATCACTATTACCTAGATTAATACAACCCTGCATGAACCATCACTACCAAATTAGACTTCCATCGACCTAATTAGCATCACCAATTAAGAAAGACCCAACACTCCTACCAGAACAACCATAACAACCGAAAACCATAAAAGCCACATTCAAAATAATCAACAACAGAGAAGGCCTAGTCTTGGGATTTCTACACAACACATAACACATTAATTCAAATAGCCACGTAGAAAAATCATCATACATAGAAACACAAGGATCAAAAAAATTCCAGTAAAATCCATAACAAACCCAGCAATAGTCAATGACAAGAAAAAAAAAAAAAAACAAACAAAGAGATTCTGCTTGTAAGGATTTTTTTGGGTTTTGGCCTTTCCCAGGGTCCTTGGGGTTTTCGTCGGTGTTTTGGTTATTGGGAAAAAGTGTAGGAATCTTAAAGATGATTTAGGGGAATCTAGGAGGTTTGGGTGGTGGTGAAGGTGAAAACAAATAGTGGCAGCCTTGGCTTAGAGATTAAATTTGGAAATTTCAATTGAGATTTAGAAAAATTTAAAGTTGAAAATAGAAAAAAAAAAAAAAAGAGATAAAAGGACTTATTTGAAAATTTTGGAGTTTTTCGGTTGTCAGTGGACAGCTAACTACTAGTGATGGTCGGCTGCTAAAAGTGCGCTAGTGCTGATGTTGAAATCTGAAACTTTTGAAGTTTTCGACCAACATTATTCTTAGCCTAGAGAGAGGGAAAGAATAAAGGGTTAGAGAGAGAAGCTAGGTAGAAGAAACGAAGGAAGTGAGAAAATTTTAGTTTTTACGGTAGACTCAAATATTGCGTTTCAATCAAGTGATAAACATCTGTGCCTCAACTTGAATTCGGATCTAAATTCGCTCTGTAAATCCTACTCTGAGCCATGAGGCCATTAAACTAAGCTACAAGCCGAGTTGTTTTCTTTTAAGAGAGGAGTGAAGTCAAGCTACCCCTAAGCCGATTCCCCAAGCTAAGCCAAGACAATTTTTTTGGTAATTTTTTTCTTTTTTTATTATTTTGCTTATTTATTTAGTATTTATTTAGTGAGCTTTTTTTAAACAAAAATATTTCAAAAATTTGAGAAAAAAGTTGAAATATCAAATTTTTTTTTTAAAAAAATAATTTCAAAAATCAAGAAAAAATTTGAAATATGAATTTTTCCTTAAATAAAAATAATTTAAAAAAAAAATCAAGAAGAAAGTTAGAATATCAATTTTTTCATAAAGTGAAATAATTTCAAAAATGTAAGGAAAAGTTGAAATATTAATTTTTTCTTAAAAAAATAATTTCAAGATTTTGAAAAAAATTGAAATATCAAATTTTCCTTAAAATGAAAATAATTTCAAGCTTTTGGGAAAAATGTTAAAATATTAATTTTTTCTCAAAATTAAGTTTTTTTTTGGATTTTCATAAAAAAAATCATTAAATGATCCAATGTTTGAGCCTCTTCAAGAGAAACAATTGTTTTATTGTATACTTTTAAAGTAAGAGAATTTTCTTAAATTTCTATCAATTATTGAAGTTAGTTAAGAAAATTTTAAGAGTGTAAAATTTTAATATGCGTAAAATTTTAAGGCTTAATGGATAATATGAAAATAACTAATACCATCCTTCAATTGGTGTTATGAGAGTACTATAACATTCCTCAAACGTAACTATGCTCTCAGATCTCTCTTGGTTTCGGGGATTAGAATAACCTTTTGAAGATACTCGAGTCAGGTTTGAGATTTCTCTTTAAATTGAGATAGATTCAGTTAGGTACCTAATCACACCTAAATAAAAAATTTTTATGGCGACTCCATGTCTAGCGGTCGAGTTTAGGACTTGTACGTTACAACAGTAAGGAAATTAAATCACTAAAATTTATTCCTAATTTTAATTTTTTAAAATTAGAAATAAATAAACTTTCTTATATTGAGACTAATTTCTAAATTCTCCAACGCCTTGATCAAATTTTAAAAAAAAAAAAGCTATCTCAATTAGAAATTTCTGAAAAGATCACACATCTATAACTTCCTTAGTATTCCATCATTGGATGAAATTTATTATTCCTAACTATTTTCTTTTTCCAAACTAATTAAAACAAATAAACAAATTAGTCAAAACCAATAAATTAACCAAATAAAATAATCAATAATTAAAATAACAAATAAAAAATAAAAAACAATAAAAAGAATTGAAAAAAAAAATCAAGCGGAATGAGTTAAACTTACCTTAAGACGGTGGACAGATCTTGTAAAGTTGGGCTATGGATTTTGCAAAATTTTTTAGCCTTTAAACGAGTCATTTTAAGGAGGTATATAAAGGCATTTTTTTTCTTTTTTCCCTCATTTTCCTCTTTTCCTTTTCTCTCTCTAGTTGATTCTCTTTGACTTCTTTTTAGGAAACTTTGAATGTTGACTGGAATCTTCAAACGGTTGCTAGAAACTTCAACAAAAAATTTAAATCCTACCGAAAAATTTAAACCTTCTAGAAAATTGATCGAAAAATTCAAACTTTGCAGGAAAATTGATCGAAAAACCAAAAATTTCTAGAAAACCTAGAAAAAAAATCCCTGGACCCATAGTTTAATTCCCTTTTCATTTCTTTAGATAAACATTTTCTAAATCACACCCAACCCAAAATCAAACTAAAGAATTTACCTAGAAACTCCTAGAATTTTTCTTTTCGTTGATTGATTCTCTTTTTTGTTAATTGTGGGCTTTAAATAAACCATCTATTCAAGGTCAAATTGATTTCAATTTCAATCTCCCATGATTCCTAAAACTTATTGCACTCTAATTTAATCTCAAACTACCAATCAAACACAACTTCTTGATTTTTCCTTTAATATAGAACATATACAAAATTAAAACCCAGTTAACCTTTAAATGCCTTACGAAACAACTATCATAGATCAAAAGGAATTTAATCCTAGAAAAACTTTAGCAATTTCAATCCTAACTAAACATTATGTAGATTTCAAATTCTCTTCTTTTTATTTGAAAATCAATAAAAAAAATTAAAAAAAAACATAAAGTTAAATCCAATTAAACTTTTGATGGACAAGAGCAAAACCCTGGACAAATATGGTGTCTACAATTGTTCCTCTTTGCACATTTTTTGTGCAAAAATAATTGTGCTAAGACATAAACAACCATCATGTCCAAACCCTAATCTATCAAAACACTTTTTTTCCCCAAAAGACTCCTCTAAACAGAGGTTTAAAGACTTTTAAAAATATAAAAAGCTATTCTAAACAGGGGCTTAATGACTTTTAAAAAATACAAAAGGCTCCTCTAAACAGAGGCTCAACAATTTTAAAAATTAAAAACTTCCTTTAAATAGAGGCTTAACAACTTTGAAAAATTTAAAAAGTTAATTTCATTAGAGGTTTAACAACTTTTTAAAAATTTAAAAAGCTCATTCTATCAAAAGCTCAATAAACTTTTGAAAATTTTAAAAGACTTTTTTCATCAAAGGCTCATCAACCTTTGAAAAATTATAAAATGCTCATCTCATTAAGGGCTATGAAATTTTTAAAATTTAAAAAGCTCCTCTTACCAGCGGTTATGAAACTTTGAATGTTTTAAAAAGGCTCCCTCACCTTAGGCTCAACAACTTTTAAAAAAAAAAAATAAAAGGCTCTTTAACCAAGGTGTACAAACTTTTCTTGAAATCATTTCTTTCATCCAAAAGTTAGCATCATATATCTTTAAACTTTTCCTTAATTAATGATTGAAATTCATCCTCATAAGATTTTTCTCATACAAGGATCAAAATATCATTAAAGGGTTTTATCTTTGGAAAAGCTTTTCCTCAATTAAGGATCAATACCTTACTCGTTCTTTAAAAAATTTCCCTTATCGAAAACCAAATCTTTATCTTCAAAAATTATTCTCCACCAAGGATAAAATCTCATTTTTTTGAAAAACTTTTCTTCAAATAACAATGTTTCACCTTTTCATTAATTTTAATTTCAAGATCCAAGATCACAACTTCTTATCAAACAAATGCAATGAATGGCAAGCTATGAATGCAATGTCTTAAATGCAACTCTAATTGTGACAAAAAGGTTTTCAAGATCCTGTCAATGCCTTCCTTCATTTTCAATTTTAAGAAATCATAATACTAGGACTAGCTAACAAGTTCAATCAATAAGTTTACGAACCAAAATCTTTATTTACCAATTTAATCACGATATTTGAACTTTTTCAAAATGTTTCTTCTTTTCTTTGAAGGCCTTGAAGATTAATATTTCTCAAGTTTCCTTCGTCACTCTCATTTCCATTTCATGTTCCCTTATCACTTTCAACTTTCATTCCATAGAGATGTAAGGATCTTTTATGAACTTTATCGGTCATTTATTATCATTTTAATTTCACTTTAGACATAAATCTAAAATTCTTACTCAAAAACTAATTCTATCGATGCCTTTCATATTTTCAGCTCATCAAATGAAATCTTGCCCCTAGCTTATGGGATTCTCAAATGATATCATTTTTGCAATCCAAAGCTGTCTTTTTCTAGCTTAGTTATTTTTTTTTAATTAAATTGCCCTTTCGATTTTTCAATTTAAGTTTTCTTTTTTCCTTCATTTTCATCATTCATTTTTTTTTCACATTTTTCCATTATTTTTCTTTCACTCATCATTTTTGCTTCATTCACCATAATCATTCTCACAAATCAATCCCAAAAATATAAGAAAAGATCATGATCTCATTATCTTTTGACTATATCACAAGTATGCCTTAGTTCAATATACGATTCTTCAATTCAAGCATTCACATTTGATCAAAATGTTCAAATTGTAGGCCATAGCAAGGGGTTGTAAAAAAAAAAGGATAAAATAAGCCCAAAAATGTGTTTGAGGGTAATCAAATGAAGGATCATTTTTTGTTATGTAAAATACATTGGCATTTTGCCCTATTTTTCAACTTCTTCATCTTCTCAAAAGTTCAAAATCAAAAAGGTATCTCTCATCTTTGCCCATGAGATTATTTATGACCTTTGCCTTTCCTTTTTTTTTTCAAAATTTATCATTACGGCCTTTTTGTGACTTTTACTTTTTCTTTTTATGAATAGGTCGTTTCTTAAAATATTGCCCCCCAATATGAAGGGTGATCCTTAGATTTCATTAGAAAAAAAATCATAATAGGTTCAAAAGGATAGCAAATGGACAATTTCACTTTTATAAAAGGTAAATGGCCATTTCTCATCTCAAACATGAATGCTCTCATTGAAAAATATTTATTAAGTAAGAACAAAATTGTGGATAATTCACCAAAAAGAACCATATACTTACAACACCATTTTTGTCTTTCAATAGGTGAAAATAGCATATCAGTTTACTTTTTTTTTATATATATTCATCTTTCTTCAACTTTCAAAAATCTCAATAGAATAATGGTCCCAATCATTAAGTCATCAATGTGAATGAGCTTTTCAAAATTGACTCCTAAATTATTGTCATGTTGTCTTAACGTTCATTATCTGGAATGTGGAAATGAGTGAAGTATGGAAGAGTTTGTAAAACCAAAGATGAAGAAAAAGAAATATGTAATGAAATGCATTAGCCATTTTATTGAAAATACAAGACAAATAGAAGACCATCCTAATATTCATGATATGTAAAGACTTGCATTACTTCCTAAAAACTCCTAAAGTGACAAGAAGCATCAATTTTTTATAAAAGCCTTTTGAAAATTATGCCTTTATATGCCTAGGCAAAGTAATCTTAGTGATACTTGGCCCTTCCTTATTTTTAAAATTTACCAAACTGGCCTTAACTAAACTTTGCTCCTTATACTTCAATACTGTGCAATTTTTTTGGAATGACCTGCAATCCCCAAATGATAATCACAAATAGTATTGCATCATACCACTTAGGATAAGAAAGCTTTAAAGGTTCCAAATACATTGGTGCAACAAAGTGGTTCTTAATGTGTTGAGGGAGTAACTCAATGTATGTCATGGGAATTAAGCCAATAGGAGTTTTCCCTCTTTTGCTACTCACTAAGTTCTTGGGTTAAGCACCTGGTTGAATTGTTGGTGTGGGTGCTCGAAAGTTCATTTACACACTTGGTTGTGCAATTAGCTGATAAGTACTAAGATTTTGAGAAATGTTGTTCATAGCTTGGTAGCAAAGTAGATAGATAAGATAAGGATAAAGATGGTATAAGGTAAATCCTCAAGATTGTTGGCCCTCATAAATCACTGTTTAGGCATCTATTTTTTTCCTTTTTGGTGTTTAACCATTTTTCTTTACATTAAAAGCATCACATTCTTCAAGTTTTCTATTATTTCTCTGGAGATCACCATATTAACAAAATTTTTGGTAGCATTCCCAATCATTCTTTTATAATATGAGGCTCTCAAAGTGCTGATGAATAGGATAATGGTCTCTTTCTCGATAAGAGGTGATTGAACTTGAGCAGCAACATCTTTTCACTTTTGGGCATGTTCCTTAAAGCTTTTAGTAGCTTTTTTTTTCCATATTCTGTAAACATAAATGATCAAGAACCAAATCTATGATATGTTTATACAAGGTGATGAATGCCCTAGCCAATTTTTTTCATGAGAGAATACGAGTTCTATCAAGCTAAACATACCATCTGGTGATAAAACTTATTAAACTACTTACAACACATCAATCATAAGATTGTCATCATGAGTGTGGGCAGCCATTTTCCAATAATACATGGTGACATAAGTCACAAGGCACTTGGTCCTATTGATTGGACAATTCTACAAGCACATAGGTCATTCAAGTAATAATAGATACCAAAAAGTCTAAATATTGATCCCATAAAGATTAGCGAAAGAAATTCTTAACCTAAGTATTGTTTATCAACCGCACCCTATCTAAAGTTGGCTCAATCAAGGGATAGACATGAAACTATGCTAACTATGAAAATAAAATCAACTAAAGCATTAAGCATGATTATAATAATATGTAAACTAGGTAAAGGAATGTACAAAAATAGTTGCTAAAGTCGAATGCAATAAGCTAAACATGAATTAAGATGGAAATCTAACTAAGGATTGAAAATGGCAAGTGTCGGAAGCAAGGAAAATAGTAGCTTAAGTAAACATAACCAAATTAACTAACAACCAAACACTAACTTTCTTAACCAACTTCAACTTCCAACCAAGAAAATACTAGAAAAATCTTAAGGAATGAACCAAACTAGATGTAATTTGTAAAATACAGAGGCTTAACTAAAGTAAAAACATAATAGAATTGAGAATTAAGAAGCAAAAACACAAAATTCAAATGACTAAGCAAAAACTAAAGATATTGTCCAAAGCTGGAAAAACCAAAACTCAACAAGAAATTTTAGATCTAATGTGTTGCAATTTGTTAGGAATTGAATTGTAAACTATAAAAACAATGAGTGAACTAAGAAAAGAACAACATTACAGTACAATTAATGAAATAAAATTGTAAGATCTAAGTAGAAAACATGAAAATAGAAAATGTAACTAAATCTTGAATTTTGGATTTAATTTGTGCAAATCAATTGAACATGAACTAGAAATTAAAAGGATATTAAAGGAACAATGAGAGAATCAAATTGAAGAACAAAAACTATAAGAAATTGTAACTTAAGTTTAATAACTACTAAGTCAAAGGAGAAAAAAAATTAGATCTAAAACTTTCTAGAAAAAATGAACTGGAACTGAGCTAAGGCAAACTAAATCAACAAGTTTACAACATGAATTAGCTAAGAAATTGCATCAAACAATTAAAATTCAAGCATATTGAACTACAATTATAAACTTCATGCAAAAACAAGAAAATCAGAACAGTTGCAAAGAAAATTAACCAAACAAAAGGTAAATGTAACAAATTAAATGCAATAAAATGAAAATTAACAAGTAAAATAAATTAAATGTAATAAATTGAAAATTAACAAGTAAGCAGATGAATTGAAGAGTATAAAGTGCAGAAATTGCAAACCAAACACCATAAAAGAGAGAAGTCCCTTAATATGCTGATTCATTCAAGGATTCGACACTACCACTAAGTTTATCTACAACTTTGAAACTAGATTTGGAATTGTGTAGATGGAATTTGAATGAGATTTTCTCTAGATTTAATGATCTATGAGTCACGAATCTAAGGAAAAATATTTGGCTCAGAACAAGCTAGATATGATGAAGAATCAATCCAAACATTGCAAAGAGGTTAAAACTACAAATCACCAAATAGATTTGAAGAACACTTGAATTCAATTGAAATTCAACATAAAAGCTTAAAGATTTGGAACTTTAATTGAAGAAATCATAAAGTGCATTGAAAATTAAAGCAAGGAAAGTAAAATTTGTAGGAAAATAAAGGCAATTTTTTTCCAACCAGCTCTTTAAATGAGGAAGGAGGAAACTGTTTAGAGAGAAAGAAAGTAAAATGCAAGGAAAAAGAAAATGTAAAAACAAAGCTAAAAGTCCCTTATGGCCAGCCAACTACTTTCCCTTATTTATAAACAAATGGGAAGTGCTTCAGTCCCTAAGAATGAAGTAAAAACTTCTAGCTAACTACCATCCTTCTAGATCCATTTTTCTCAACTTTTTTAAATCATTTGCTTGCTTGTTTACTTCCTCTAGTCTTTTTTTTACTTCAAGCCTCCTTCTCATATTCCAATAAGCTCTAAGAATCAACATTATGACCAATAGGAAGCCTTCAAATGGTTAGCTCAACAGCTTTAATTGGTCCTCTTTGAATCTCCCAAAAGTGGTGCCACAATTTCTTTATCACATGGTATAAACATCAACGACTCAACTTGAATTTTGCTCCCTCCTTTTGGCCCCAATAGCAAACAATTCTCCCTTCATTTTGCTGCCAAAATTCAAACCATTAAGTGGAAATTTTATACATTATAAGCCTTGGAAAAATTTTGGAAAATTATAGATCCGAAATAGCTTTCAACTATACTAACGCACCTATTACCTTTCAAGCACTTGTAAAAATACTGTAAATGTACTAATTTATTAATAAACTAAGAAAAAACATTTCCAAATGAAAAACATGAGAATTAAGATTTGAAATAAAGTCCCATGGAGTTCAATTGAACTAAAGAAATCATAGAATAAAGGTTAAGAAAAACTCCTATAAATGCCAATGTAGCACAAGCACACTAGTTTTGTTCTTTTCAAACATTTAGCACCAAAAATCCTCCAAAATGAATCCAAAATCTTCAAAATTCCTTATTTTCCATATTTTCACCTACACATTGAACATTTATGCATTTAGGAGTATTTTTGCCAAATTTCTCAAGGAACAATCCAAAATTCAAGAGAAATTGCACTAAAATACTAAAATTTTAGTGCAATTGAACCCCCAAATTGAAGCTTTTGCTTGTCCTTAAGCTAAACAAGATTGAATAAGAGTCATTACTAACTGTCAATACTTCATTCAACATGAATGCCTCATAGATCGATCAATTGATATAACTAAAGTAAAATCATGAACATATGCTATTATACAAGAATCAACCTAGGTTAAGCTCATTCCTAACTATGGTTCTAAGTGTAAGCAATACATCTCTCAAATCCTTACATGAAATCTAATGATGTTACGTAAAACATGAAACTTCTAAAACAAATATCAATAAAGTGTGATCATGTTTCATATGTTTGCTTATCATATCTCTTTCCATTAATATAGATAAACATATGACTATAGTTAAGGTATGATAAAAGACATTTTAGGCTCAAGTACCCTATAAATGCATTAATTTGTTTAGAATCATCCAATGTTGAGCTTTCAAGGGAAATGAGTTTAAGCTTATCTAAAAGCTCACCCATAAACTTTGTTTTTGCCCATTTTTCTTTTTTTACTTTTCACCACTTTATTATTATTTTTCTTTCTTGTTCATGATCTTTTTCCTTCTTTTTTTCTTCTCTTTTGCAAGTTAGCTTGACTTCTTTTTTCTTCATTCCATTTTCAAACTCCACCCTTCCTTTCTAATAATGCATAGCTAATAAATAATGCATGAATATTCTAATGCACATAGGGTAAGGGACCAAAAGGAAGGAAATATAATATCAAAGGCAAGACGTATAAGATTAAAGGCTTAGGCTTGTAATGTAATTTCAAAACAAAGAAAATGCATCATTAGGTTAAATGCGGTGACTATGGAAGAATTATATCAACGTTGGCTTGAAAAGGCTTAAACTATCTAAGGATGTCATATATCATTTCCTTAATCATGTGTCATCTAGGATTTTACCTTGAAAAATGATCAAAATAAATTCTAGAACATAAAACATAACTTCAAATACTAATAAAAAAAAATCTCAAACTCTTATAATCAACACTAAATAAAAAATACAATTCAATGATCAAAGTATTAACTTACAAATGAAAACTCATACTCAATAATCTCATATTTCATACAATATTCTATCTTTTTCCTAAAGCTATATTCATTATCAGTCTCTACCTATCATTGACTTTATGAAACACTATTCAAAGAAAGCATACTAATGATTCAGGCTACAATAAGTCATGCTCAACTTTAAGGCAAAACTCAAAGAAAATTCAAAAGATTTTGCAAAAAATTTGAGAGTTTTCCCTTGTTCATGATCATATACAAAAATCAACTTAGGCTAAGCTCATTCCTAACTATGGTTCCAAGTGCAAGCAATACTTCCCTTAAATCCTAGCATGAAATCTAATAATGTTATGCAAAACATGAAACTTCTAAAACAAATATCAATAAAGTGTGATTATGTTTCATATGCTTGCTTATCACATCTCTCTCCACTAATGTAGATAAACACATGACTAAAGATCATTTAGGACTTTCTAAAGCTTGTATGTAAGGTTAGGGTAAAGGTATGATAAAACACATTTTAGGCTTAAGTACCATAACAATTCATTACTTTGTCTAGGATTATTCAATGTTGAGCTTTCAAGGGAAATAAATTTAAGCTTGTCCAAAGACTTACCTCTAAACTTTATTTTTTCCCACTTTTTTTTTTCTCTTCTTTCTTTCCTTTTCACCACTTTATTGTTTTTTCTTTATTTTTTCATGGTTTTTTTTTCTCTTTTACAAGCTAGCTTGGTTTTTTTTCTTCATTCTTTTTCCAAGCTCCACCCTTCTTCACTAATAATGTAGAGCATATAAATTATGCATGAATATCTTAATTCACATAGAGCAAGGGACCAAAAGATAGGAAATATAAGATCAAAAGCTTGGGCTTTTAATGTAGTTTCAAAACAAAGAAACGGTATCATTGGGCTTAAATAGGGTGGCTATAGAAGAATTATATCAAGGTTGGCTTGAAAGGGCTTGAATGATCCAAAGATGGCCTTTATCATTTCCCTAATCATGTGTCTTCTAGATGATCAAAAGAAATTCTAGAACATAAATCACAACTTTAAACCAATGAAAAAAAAATCTCATGCTCCCATAATCAATCACTAGATAAAAAATGCAATTCAATGATCAAAGTATTAACTCACAAATAAAAACTCATACTCAAAAAGTCACTAAACCTAGCACCATCTCATATTTCACATAATATTCAATCTTTTCCTAAAGCTATACTCATTCTCAATCCTCACCAATTATTGGCTTCATGAAAAGCTATTCAAAAAAGGTAAACTAATAATTCAAGCTACAACAAGTCGAGCTAAATTTTAAGGTAAAACTCAAGGAAAATTCAAAAAATTTTACAAAAAATTTGAGTAATTTTCTCATACCCCCAAACTTAGAGATCACATTGTCCTCAATGTGTAAAAAATAATAATAATAAAGCATAAAAGAGAGGAGCAAGAAAACTCTCCTATCATAATGGAGGCATGGTGACTGAATCTCCTATCTAGCTTTGGTCAAAACTAGTGTATCTTTTCTTAAATCTCTTATTCATCTTACAAAACAAAGAAACAACTACACAAAGAAATGACACTAGTATGTATAAAGAAAAACATAACCAAATGAATAAAGAATCAAAAGCAAAAAGATAAGCACATAACTGAATGAAGAATTAAACAAATGAACAAGGCAAAACTAAACAATATAATCGAATGAATAAATAAAATCAATAAAAAGAAACAACATCTATATACAAATATGAACAAAAATAAACAACATGTAAAGCAAACTTGGGTCGCATGACAAGTAGAGCTTTCTTTTATGTCAAAAGCTAGACTATCAAAATAAGCTCAAAACTACATGTTCATAGTGCCACTCTACACTTAATTATCAAATTTAATCATTTAAGGACCTCTTTCTCAACCCTTTCATCCAAAATAGGGTCTAGTGGCAAATCATGTGGGCAAGTAGAAGTGACAATGAAATTCTCAACAAAACCTTTAACCTCATACTTTGAAGGACTAAGGTAAGTGAGTTTAAATTTTAACATCCAATCAACTAGCATGCCATTAACATTAACCACATCATATCCTTCTTGCATCAAATCCACACCCTTATTTCTAGAAAAACTATGATAAGCATGATTAAGTTAAGCTAAACAACATGGATATCTCATCATTAACAACTAACCCATCACCTTCTTTCCTAAATGCACTATGATAGGTAGGTGTAAGTTGAATCTCAAGAAAACTCAGAGTATCCATGGACTTGTCAATAGTAAAAAATGTACTAGCTAAAGTTATAAACTCTAAATGCACTAAGATATGTATCTCAATGGCTTGTTCTTCAACTAACACTTTCTTTTTCTTCTCATTATCAGCACTTTTAAAATTTCCCATCCATGAAATTATCTTTTAATGACATCATAGAAATAAGTGGTGCATTAGTAGAAGGATTAAGAACCTCGAAAGGAGATAATGACTCATCTATTGGCTCAATGCTACTAGCAAGCTCGTAAAAAGATGTAGATGTGTGCACAACATGAACAGACTCTAAATTCTCATATACACACCTATCATCAAAAAGATTTTGGAAAATGTCTTCGAAGTGCTCATAATCAATAGCATCATCACTCTATTAGGCACATCTATTTTAGAACACTCTTTAAAGTTATCAAGGAATGGTAAAGTTTTAAAACATGAAAAGTGACTTTCTGATCCCTAACTCTCATAGATAACTCTTATTTCTGGACATCTATAAGTGCTCTACCTATAGCTAAAAAAGGTCTCCCTAAAATTAAAGGTATTTATCTATCAACTTCTTTATCTGGATCTATAAAATCAACAAGCAAAATGAATTTATCCATCTTTACCAATAGATCTTCCATAATCCCTTGAGAATATTTTAATGACCTATCTACTAACTATAGAGTCATAGAAGTAGACTTGGCCTCTTTTATATCTAGTTTCTTAAAGATGTACTAAGTTATTAAGTTAATACTAACACCTAAGTCGTATAAAGCTCTATCGAAAGACATACTAGCTATGACTCAAAGAATGGTAAAACTACCAAGATCTTTCAATTTTTTAGGTAGTCCTCTTTAAATTAAAGATGTGCATCACTAGTAAGTGTAACTATTTTATAATCCTCCAATCTCTTCTTTTAAAAGATAATGTCTCTTATGAATTTGACATAGATAGGCATTTGCTCTAATGCATCTACAAAAGGGATGTTAATATGTAACTTTTTAAAACCTCTAAAAATTTTTAAAATTGCTTTTTTTTTTTTTTGCTTTTGAAACCTCTAAGAAAAAAGAATGTAAGGCTTAAGTGGCTCGACTCTAGAAGAAGCAACCCTAGATGAACAGGATACTGAACTTTGCATAGATGCCTAAGGTAATTGGGTAAGTCTTACACTCTCATCCACCATCTTGCCTTTTTTTCCCTTTTAAACTAAGATTCTCTATGACTCATCTTTAAACTTATAAACTACTGCATCATGAGAACTTACTTGGATTGGGCCATTCACTACCTATCTCCATTCCTAAAGGTAATACCTTTGCACTATTATTTTTTTTCTCTCATAAAGTTGACTTTTATGTTACTAGGTAAGGTGCCTTAGAGTCAAGTACCATCAACTGACCTATTTGGGTCTTTAGGTTCTTAATTAACACATTTTGATTATGAAATGTGATGTTATAGGTCTACATGAAAGAGGTTTGAGCCTTAATAAGGGAACCTAAGAGATTTTTCGCTTAGGTTTTCCTTTCAGTAAGTGGCATAGGTGGATATAAAGGTGTCTAATGTTGTGGGTGCTACTACTACCAATATGGTATAGACTATTGGAAACCTAGAGGATTGTGTGGTTTGGTGTACTAGGAGTGCCATGGTAATGGTACCTAACTTGATTAAGATGAGGTAGGGTGATGGTTTTGTTGCTATTGCTGACTCAAGAAATAATTAGGTTATTCCTCTAACTAGAGTTATAAGTAAAAGAATAGGGGTTATTGGGTTACTTAGGGTTTTGTTTTAAATAATGGATACTTTCTAAGTGGCTAAAACTCTCTTAAGTGACCTACCTTACATACCTTACAACTAGCTACACAAAACTATGAGTGAACCTAGACTAACTTGGACTCGGCTCAAAGGATGTAGCCTTGAGATTCAGAGACTCTAAAAATTTAGCTAGAGACTTTATCCTAGCGCTCAAAACTATAAACTCACTAAGTTTGTACTCCCTTGAAGCTTTTCTAAAATGTTACCTATTATTCGACCACTAGCAGTTATTAGTGGCCATATCCTCTATCAAATCATAAGCATTATTAGAGGTCTTACTCATCAAAACACCTCATACTGCAGCATTTATGATAGTCCTAGTATTTAGTATCAACAAATTATTGAAAATATAGATTTTTAGCCATTTAGGTAGTCTGTGGTGTGGACACTTCTTCAGGAGCTCATTGTATCTAACCTATGCCTTATACAAGGTCACCAAGTTATGATCAAAAAAATATGGTGATCTCATTCCTAAGTTTGGCCATTTTAGCTAGAAGAAAAAACTTTGCATAAATGTTTAAACTAAATCATCTCAAGTAGTGATAGAATCTTATGGCATCAAGGCTAACAAACTATTAGCTCTATCTCTAAGGGAAAAAGAAAATAACCTAAGTTTAATGGCATCCTTAGTAACACCATTATGTTTGAATGTATCACATATATCCATAAAATCCCAAAGATAAGCATCTAGGTCCTCATTTGTATAACCATTAAATTATATTGACAGCTATATCATTTGGATGATTACAAGTTTAATCTCAAAGATATTCGCTTGCATGGCTAACCTCTTAATACTAGGATGAAATCCATTAAGATCAGGCATAGCATAATCCCCAAGTGCTCTAGTGTCTTGCTTGGCCATAGTGGTTGTAAGATCAGTTTGTCTCTTCCTTTTAAGTCTCTTAAATGTAGTATAAAGCTTGGGATCTATAGGGATCACTAGACCTAATGAACAACTCTAACAAGAAAAGCCAAAATCTGTATAACTAAGAAGAATGGACAAAAAAACATGATAAGGTATATGCACAAAAAATGAAGTAATCCTAAAACTAGCCTAGGGTATGTACACTAAGGCTGAACCAATTTATAGAAGAGAATGGTGAATGATGATATTAGCTTAAGACACTTGACTCCTAATCCCTGGTAATGACGCTAAAAACCTGATTATATAATTCTGGAAGCACCCTAATTGTTCAAGTAATAATAGAGACTAAAAAGTCTGAATGACGATCTCATGAGAATTAGCTAAAAAAATTCTTAGCCGAAGTACCAATTATCAACTACACCCTATCTAAAGTTGGCTCAATAAAGAATGACCATGAAACTAGGCTAACTATGCAAATAAGATCAATCAAAGCATCAAGCCTGATTATAATAAGATGCAAACTTGCAATATGTAAATTAAGTAAAGCAAAAGAATGTACCAAAACAGTAGCTAAAGTAGAATGCAATGAGCTAAACATGAATTAAGATGGAAATCTAATCTAAGAATTGAAATCAACAGGTGCAAGAAGCAAGTAGAATAGTAGCTTAAGTAAACATAACCGAATTAACTAACAACCAAACACTAATTTCTTTAACTAATTTCAATTTCCAACTAAGAAAATACTAGAAAAATCTCAAGGAATGAACCAAACAAGATGTAATTCATAAAATATAGTGGCTTAACTAAAGTAAAAACATAACTGAATTGAGAATTAAGAAGCAAAAACACAAAATTTAAATGACTAAGCAAAAATAAAAAATATTGCACAAAGCTTGAAAAATCGAAACTCAACAAGAAATTCTAGATCTAATGTGTTCCAATATGTAAGGAATTGAATTCTAAAGTACAAAAACAGTGAGTGAATTAGGAAAAGAACAACATTGTAGTACAATTATTGAAAGAAAATTGCAAGATCTAAGTAGAAAACATGAAAACAAAAAATGTAAAAATCTGGAAACCAAAACTTCAATTTCGAATTTTGGATTTAATTTATGCAAAATCAACTGAACATGAACTAGAAATTAAAAGAACATTAAAGGAACAATGAGAGAAATCAAATAAAAGAACAACAACTATAAAGAAATTGTAAGATTTGACAAAGAAAAATGCAAAACCGAACTGAGTTAAGTTCAAAAACCACTAAGTCAAAGGAGAAAAAAAATTAGATCTAGAACTTTCTAGGAAGAATGAAATGGAACTGAGCTATGTCAAACTAAATCAATAAGTTTAAAACATGAATCGGTTAAGAAATTGCATCAAACAATTAAATTTCAAGTTCATTGGACTACAATTCCAAACCGCATGCAGAAACAAGAAAATCAAAGTAGTTGTAATGAAAATTATAAATGCAATTAAATGAAAATTAACAAGTGAACTGATAAATTGAAGAGTGCAAAGTGCAGAAATTACAAACCAAATTCCAAGAAGGAGAGAAGTCCCTTGATATGTTGTCACTCATTCAAAGATTCAACTCTACCACTGAGTTTAGCCGTAAATTGGACACTTGATTTGGAATTGTGTAGATGGAATTTGAATGAGAGTTTCTCTAGATTTAAATATCTACGAGTCATGAATTGAAAGAAAAACTTTTGGCTCAAAACAAGCTAGATTTGATCAAGAATCAATCAAACATTGCAAAGAGGTCAAAACTACAAATCAACAAACAAATTTAAAGAGCACTTGAAGTCAATTGCAATTGAACATAAAAACTTAAATATATTAAACTTTAATTGAAGAAATCATAAAGTGCATTGAAAATTAAAGCAAGGAAAGTAAATTTTATAGGAAAATAAAGGCAATTTTCTGCTAAACAACCCTTTAATTTAGCAAGGAGGAAACTATTTAGAGAGAAAGAAAGTAAAATGTAAGGAAAAAGAAAATGTAAAAACTAAGCTAAAAATCCCTTATAGTCAGCCACTTCCCCTTATTTATAGACAAATGGGTGGTGTTTCATCCCCTAAGAATGCAACAAAAAATTCTAGCACACCGCGATCCTTTTAGACCCTTCTTTCCTAACTTCTTTGAATCCTTTACTTACTTGTTTGCTTCATCTAGTTTCCCTTTACTTCAAGCCTCATTCTCATGATCCAATAAGATCCAAGAAGTCTAATTATGACAAATAGGAATCCTTCAAAATTACCAGCTCAACAGCTCCAATTGGTCATCTTTGAATCTCCTAAAAATGGCACTACAATTCCTTTATCACTTGGCATAATCTCAATGGCACAACTTGAAATTTGCTCCCTCTTTTTGGTGCCAAAAGCGAACAATTCTCCCTTTATTTTGCTGTCAAAATTCAGACCATTAAGTGGACATTTATACATTAGAAGCTCTAGAAAAATTCTGGAAAATTACAAATCCAAATAATCTTCCAACTACGCTAATGCACCTATTACCTTCCAAGCATTTATAAAAATACTTTAAAAGTGATAATGATTTAATGAGCTAAAAAAAACATTTCTAAAAGAAAATAATGAGAATTAAGACTTGAAATACAATGCCATGAAGTTCAATTGAACTAAAGAAACCATAAAAGAAAGGGTTAAGAAAAACTCCAATAGATGCCAATGTAGCACAAGCACACTAGTTTTGGCCTTTTCTAATATTTAACACTAAAATCCTCCAAAATAAATCCAAAATTTCTCATTTTCCATATTTTCACCTATTTATTGAACATTTATGCATTTAGGAGTATTTTTGCCAATATTTTCAAGCAACAAGCTAAAATTTAAAAGAAATTACACTAAAAATGAGTAAGAAAATGTTAAAATTTTAGTGCAATCACCTATCATATTTTTTAAATTTAGGGACCTTATATTTAGGTAAGATCACCACATCAGGCACCAGATACAATTCAAATGCATTCATGGACCCATAGAAGTCCATCCTTTCAACAGCTTAGAGTTTTTTTTTTATTTTATTCATCTTTTGAGAGAACGAGTCTACTATTAAGGTATTTATTTTCAATTTTTCCTATTCCTTAGGATCATCTAAATCAGGAACTTGAATAGGATCAAATACTCTTTCACCAAAGGTAGGATTAGTATAAGTTTGGAATGTTCCTTAATGAGCTGTAAATGACATTCTTAGACATTTATATGGATATGCCCCAAAAAAAGGAAGCTATTATCCTTGTGCCCCTTAAGATGTTTGGGCTTGGTATGGGCTATACCTAAGAGGACATAAGAGGTCCAAAACATCTTAGGATGGGTGATCTAGCAAAGTAGGAGTTTTCTCTATAGCTTTACTTTATTCACTTTATTAAGCATCTCCATAATCTTTTCAAACTCCCTTTTGATTTTTATTTGGGCTTTCCTAACCTTTTTAATTCGGCTAGCCTATTTATGTTCATAAGCTTTGCTTGAGTACAAATTTTATAATGGTAATAGGTAGCTACCTAGGATTCTTTTATGATTGAGCTATCTTTGAACCTTTTTACCACTATTAAGATGATGTGTTACTAGATGCCAAGAATCATCTTAACTTGTTAGATAAATTCTTATATATGCGTGAATGAATAAATAGTTGAATGCATTAGATGTTTGATACATCGTAATTCAATGATGCATGAATGAATGAGTATATGATACATGAATGAAGGAAGCCATGCATTAATGTTTGCCTTATAATAATGCATAAATGAAAGAATGCATGCTTTACCCCCATGATGCATGAATGAACAAATGACTACTTGGGTTAACATAACATTATAACGATTCATGAATAGATGAATGCATGCACAAGATGCTAGATTTACAAAAACTCAGCGATGTATGGATGAATAAATTTATGAATGTGTTAATATTTGCCACATAACAAGGCATGAAAGACTAAATAAACCCAACTCTTTCAATTTGATCACAAAGTTCATACAAATGAAACTATAAAAGTTCTTTCATGTGTCCTAACTTGGATTACGTTCTAACAATAGGTGGATATGGCTCTAACCTAGGGTTGGCTTCTTATGGTTTTTCTATATGTTGGGTTAGGATATTTTGATAATCTAAAAGTTCTCAAATTGTTCCTTACATTATCTCCATTATAGGCTAGTAAGGTATTCCAATTCTCATCCTTGACAGGTTTCAAAGAGAAAAGATTTAATTTGAGTAAGAGTATTTCGTTAGCTCATGCAAAGGTTATCACCTTACGAGAGTGTAGGTATTTGCTCCCTCTTAAAAGAGGATAAAGTTTGAGTAGAGAGCTTATATATGAAATGCATGTGTGGTGTGTTTGAAAAAACATACAAACATTTTTGCACATTTTATTCAAAAATTTCAAATTTCATGCCTTGTCAAATAATTCACTAAGAGATAACACAAAAAAAAACATATTAGTAAACAAAAATAAATACACAAATAACCAAAGTAAGACAAATAAATAGGGCTTAAGATAACCTAAGATTAATAATTGGCTCGACTTTAATGTTCCTAGTGGAGTCATTAAACTGTTATAACATGTAAGTCTTAGAACTAATCCATTAGACACAACACATGGAGTCATTGTCAATCTTTTTTAATTAAGTGTGATTGGCTACTTATGTGAATCTATCTCTTTTGAGGTTATCCTAAACTTGAATTTGGTCTTCTAAAGAGAATTAGATTCAAGAGTTCAGTTACATGTAAGGAAGATTATAACATCTTCACGATGCCTACAAATTGGTACCAATTAATCTTAAAAGATCTTTTAGCCTTAATTAACATGGTCATGACTTATTTTTATTATTTATTATTTTTATTAATTTTAATATTTAAATATTGGAAATTTTTTAGATTTTCTCAAACAACTTGGTTGACTCCCTAAAAATATTACTCACCTCAAGAGTATTCAAGTAACATGCCCGTTTCTTTAAAGAGGCTCCATTCTCAAATTTATTAAATATTTTATGAAATAGAATTAATTATTAATGCATAATAATTTAAATATACAAATTCATAATAATAATAAAATACATAATAAAATACAAGGTTAAATACATGGTTTAATACGTATAATCAAAATTTAATTAATCATGTAAGGAAATTAAATCACCATAATTTATTCCCAATTTTAATTTTTTCAAATTAGAAATAAATAAAAATTCTTATATTGAGACCAATTTCTAAATCTCCCATTGCCTTGCTCAAATTTATAGAAAGTTATCTCACTTAAAAGTTTCTAAAATAGTTACACGCCTGTAACCTTCATACAATTCCATCATTGAAAGAAATTTATTATTCTTAATTATTTTATTTTTACAAATTAATTAAAACACATGAACAAATTAATCAAAACCAATAAATTAACCAAATATAATAATCAATAATCAAAATAAAAAACAAAATAAAAATAAAAAAGGAAAAAGAAGCAAAAATTAAAGTTAAAATCACAACAGAACGGGTCGAACTTACCTTGGGTCGGTGTGCGGACTTGTCAGGTTAGGCTGTCGTTTTTGCAAAATTTTTTAGCCCTTAAATGACGTCATTTGGGGAAGTATATAAGGCCTTCTTTCATTTTTTTTCCCTTACTTTCCTTTTTTCTTTTTGCTTTCTTTAGTTGATTCACTTTGACTTTTCTCTAGGAAATTTTGAATGCCAATTGGAATCTTCAAAGGATCACCTGAAACTTCAACAAAATATTCAAATCCTACAAGAAAATTTAAACCTAATCAAAAAATTGATAAAAAATTTCAAACCTCACCAAAAAATTAATCTAAAAGTTCAAACCTAGCAAGAAAATTGATCGAAAAACCCAAAATTTCTAGAAAATCCCAGAAATTCCAAAAACAAAAAAGAATTCCCTAGACCTAAATTTTGATTCTTTTTTGTTTCCCTAGATTAGGACTTTCTAAATCACACCTAACTCAAAATCACACTAAGGAATTTACCCAAAAACTACTAGAATTTCTGTTGATTGATTCTCTTTTTATGTTAATTATGGGTCTTTAAATAGGCCTTCTGTTCAAGGTCAAATAGGATTTCAATTTCAAAGAGGATTTGCAAAACTTCTTTCACTTTGATTTAACTTCAAATTCCCAATCAAACACAACTTCTTGATTTTCCCTTAATCTAGAACATATACAAAATTAAAACCCATTAACCTTTAAATGCCCTATGAAACAACTATCATAGATCAAATGGAATTTGATCCTAAAAAAATTTTAGCAATTTCAATCCCGACTAAACATTCTGTAGATTCTAAATTCTTTTCTTTTTTTTTTAAATCAATAAAATTAAATTAAAAAGAACATAAAGTTATATCCAATTAAACTTTTAATGGACAAGAACAAAACTCTAGACAAATATGGTGTCTATAAATTTTTATTCATTTATTTTTAAATTTAATTTGTATGATTATAATAAAATAAAAATTTACAATGTTAATTTCATATAATAAAAAATAAAAATATTTTTATTTGTTTATAAAATTGAAATTTTTATTTACATATTATCTAAAAAAAGTGACATTCTTATCTCACAATCTCATTAATGAATCAAACAAATAGAACAAAATCCAAGTCCTATAAGGTAACGTTTGGCAATGGATGGTCACCTAAAAAATTAAGGTGACCCACGCATGTTATTAGATCACTGTGTTAGGTAATGATTTAGTAGCCCTACTTAAGGTGATCTCAGATCACCGATAGTGATTATACTGCCTTAGAGGGCAATTTAATTCCCATCCACAAAGGTGAGAAATTTTTATTATCAAGGTGAAGTGATATGAAAATTAACAACAGTCAATATTACCCATTTTATACATGAATTAAAAACTTACTTCTCAAAATTAATTGTAATTGCTTCATATTATAAATTATTATATTTTCAAACTAATATTTATCGTAATAAGTTCAAAAATAATTTAAGTGATTTGTTTTAACTTTTTTAATTTATACAATATAATATTTTGTTTTAATGCATTAGTTTTAATTTTCAATTTGAATATTTTTTTAATATATATATAATAAAAACTAGTTTACCTATCAATAAATATATTTTTAATTTAATAATTTAATTATCTTTTGTTATGCAATAATACATTACTAATATTTTATAAACTATTATCTAAAAATAATATTAAAATCATTAATTTGTATAACTATTACAACATGCATGGTAATTTTTGTACTTTCAAACAAAATAATGTGTGATTTTTAGTATTACCAAATAGGGAGCTTCTATTTGCAATGGGGTTTTTACTCCCGGATCTTTTTTTTTTTTATCAAAATTATCTTTAAGTGGAATTATTTAATAATCTTTCTCACTTTTAAAAGTTTTCGAATATCTATATTTGATAAGTCAAATAACTTATTGGATATACGTTTCAAGTATGTCATATAACTTACCAAATTTTCATATACAATAAATTATTTAAACTTAAAAAAATTCTAAATCTTAAAACCATAAGCCCTAAATTTAGAAATTTAGTGGCGGAAAAAATCTCATATCTTGAAGAATTTCCACAATATTGCAAAGGAAAACATGATTTGCTTCAAATAATTTTACAAATTAATGGACAAAAACTATAGTTTTAATAGAAAAATCACTTGATCACAATAAGTTTTTGGATTTTTTCTTGATTTCAATTACCTAAAAAAAGGAAAACAATCAATGTTCCTAATGAGATTCCTAAGCCACTTATATGATCTTCTTGAAGAGAGTTAGACATTTTAAAAAGTTTTTGGATAAAACTTTTGGATATACGAATCCAAAAACTGTTAAAAGTTTTTGAATATGCAAATTTGTAAGCTTTTAAAAGTTTTTAACTTTATATATCCAAAAGTTTTAAAAATTTTTGAATTTGCAAATCTAATACATTTAAAAGCTTTTGAGGAAGGGTAATTAAATAATTCGATTTAGAGAAAGTTTGAAAAAAAATGGTGCGAATAGCATAAAGAGTTGTAAATACTCTTCACCAAATATAGTGATTTTTAATTACAAAAATTAATGATTTTTAATCAAATAAAATAATTTCAAATCACAAATAATAATATCACTATAATAATAAAATTATCTTGATAATGAAATTATCATGATGGTTTTGAAAATGAAATGAGACATTAAAGGTAAAGGAAAAGTAGCAAAAGCTAAATCGCAAGTTGGGTAAAATTAAGAAGAGGTATTTTCAACAGTGTGTTATCATGCGCCAAACTTAAAATCCTGGAAAGGCAAAGTATGAGTAATAAAAAAAACCTAAAAAATCTAAAGAATGAAGTGGATGAATCCATATCACCTACAATTTTTTTTTATTACAATACTATAATTAGTCAATCATAATTAAAATTATGTAAATGTTCACGACTTAAAAGTATAAATTTTATACAATTTTTTTTATAGATTTTACATAATATCGAATTATGATTGATTAATTATTCTATAATAATTATGGATAATATGCACTCAAAACAAGTAAGGACTTAATTGACATTAAAAATTAAGAGAAATGAGATTAAATTAAAAAAAAATATAGAATATGGTTTCGAAGATCAACTGTCATTAATTGAGTGAGTAAAATTTTAATATTTTATTTATAAAATTTAAGATTGGATTTTTATTACTAACGATCCTTTTGATCAAGCATCTATAAATATAATATAATTCTCTATAACATATATAATATATCCTAGTCCTAAAAACATTTCAACTCACCTTAAATACTTAAAAAAAAAAAAAAAACTTTAAAGTACGTGATGAACATTATAAATGTTGTGAATCTGAACCCACCAATTGAGAGTTTGGTCAAAAAAAAAAAAACCTTTTGAGAGTGGACCATTGATTTTTATACCTACCCTATATTTGTCGGACACCCCATTCCTTCCACTGAAACCTTTTTCATTATCATCCTCAGCCCCGATTCGCCAAGCATGTTTATGTGCGATGGTGATTCATGTGTATGTATTACATATGCATGCAGGTGAGCATCATTAACATGCATGGCTCTGGGCTCATAACATCACTTCATTATTCATACATGCATGCATTATGATCGACCCCAGCAGATGGTGGAGACAAAAGCTCCACTGTGAGCTGACAAGGACCCCCACGGCTCCATTCCACGCCCCTTCTGCCTCGTTGATAGTGACTTAGTTTCTATCGTAAAATAAGACACGGCTACAAATGATTATTTTCAAATTCATAAGATTTAAAATACTTAAATGAAATAAGAAGCTTCAATTTCATCTTTTCATACACTCTCAAATTAATATATATTTAAATCTTAGAATAATTTTTTATTATATAAATGTTTTATATTATTCCTTACAGATCACAGTTTATATAACAAACCAAATTTGATTAATCTATTCTCTCAAATTCATGTCCACGGCACAAGTTTTTTATTTTAATTTAAAAACTTGATATGATCATGTTATGATTTTTTATTTAGTTTTCTCAACCAATTAGATCTTTTTACAGGCAACCTAATATCAAAGTGTTTTTTTTTTTTTTTTTTCAAGGGCCAATGTCAATTAACGAGGATTTACAAAAGGTAATGACAATGTATTAAGGCAAAAAGATTAAAAAAGTTTTTGAACCAAAATTTAATGATTATTTCTAATTAATTTAATTTTGAAATTTATATTTTGAATCAAATAAACCCTTAAATATTTATTCTTATTTAATTAAACCTTTTAAAATTTTTTTTGTCTCAATTGAGACCTCGAATACATAAAAATGGTGATTGACGCATAAATTTATTTTTGTCTAATAAAAACTCAATTAGCAAAAATAAATATTTGAGAGCTTAAATTGTTGTGATAAAATAATAGAAGTTTGGATGATTATTGAATTTTTATTTTATTTTATTTATTTTATTACTCTTTAGATGAGTATTAAATATAAATGCATGCATCTTTGTTAGAATCCTAAGTAGCAAAAGGGTTATTTGGTGCTTGAAATTCCTAATTCTAATTATTTTTTGTAGTTAACAAATCATATACTCCGTCATCCCATTATTTTCTCCTTTATTAACTTTTTAGATCAAATAAATTCAATTTTAATTTAATCATTATTTTTTAATAAAATTATAATTTTTAAAAATAAGATCTATAAATTTTAAATTTCAAAAAAATCAAACATATCTTAAGTTTTGATTCAATATGATATTTTAAAAAATAATAACGATTAAAGTTGATCTTATTTGACAAAAAAAAAGTCAACCATGAACAAGCAAAATGGGACAATAAGAGCATATAAAATCATATATTAGATTTGTACTATCGGTGTTTAAACCATGTCATTGTTAAATTTTAAAATGAAAATCTAATCTAAAATCCATCGACAATAGAAGAAGTGGTCTTAATTTCATTTATATGCCCAATTTACCCCCAATTTAATAGACGTGGGATTTACTTTATCACTACTTCAATACTCCCTCTCACTTGTAAGGACAACGAACCTATCAAGTGGAATGAACTTTATGTAAAGGGATATAGAATCTATCACGAAGGGGCTAACAAACGGAGGCAACGCTTGTCTGATACCATAGAACAAGAAAATAGTGAATTGCTGTGAAACCAACTTTAAAGTTTTTTATTCATATATGACAAATATATACAAGTGTGAAAGCTTATATAAGTGACTTATCTAGGTGTAGTTTAAAAGAAAAAAAAATACAAAATCAGGTTAGCTAAGCTTATCTATATATGATAACTTTTTAAATTTGCACTTGACTTATCCATAATGCTCCATCAAAATTATCAAGTTTAAGATTGACTTTCATTAGAGTATTAGCCGCATATGGCCCGTTGAGACTAGCGTCATAAGGCAAATCCATAGCATATTTTTGTTGACTCAAATATATATCTTAAGAATAACGGATTACTTCATGGGTGGTATGAAAGTTCAAACAATAAGAAGACTAATAAGCTCACTCAATCTTGAAAAGATGTTGTAGCAGAAATCTAACTTGGTTTCCTGGAATTTTAGATTGGTTGAAATGATTTTGCGCTGCTTTAGAAGGGTTGTTTTTATGAGGGACATTATTTACGTCATTGGAGTTGTTTGATGGCTGAGAATCGTCTTTAGTGTCCTTGGATAGCGTGCGGTCTAGTTTTGAAATGGTGGAGCTTGAGTTGGAACGATGGATTTATGAATTTGCTGATTAGCTTGAAAAATGGGAGTGGACAAGTATTATCCATTTAATGTTATTTACTATTTAAAACCTGATGTGTTGTCAGGTGGTGTATATTTGCTGATTTCTGGACTCTGTTGTATGTAAAGATGAAATTGGTTTATCTCTTATTTTAATAAAATCAATTATTGGCCGAGGAAAAAAAAAGAACGATTACTTCAATGCCAAGAAAATTTTTAACGGTACCTAGATCTTTGATCAGAAACTATGATAGTAGAAACCGTTTTACTCCTGCTAGAAGGTGGGCATTATTCCTAGTGACCACCATGTCATCAACATATATTAGAATGAAAACAAAGGAATGATTATGATGAAATACAAATAGAAAAGACTGCATAAGATTGAGTGATAACCTGGGCATATAAATATAGCGAGGGCCACACCACCTATTGCCAATTGGTTTTAGGTTGGATACCCATCTTAAAATTTAACATGATATCACAGCCTCATTCTCATAAGAGTTAAAAGTCTTGATTTTTTTTTTCATCTGAAATGGCTAACAATACTTCATCCACCACTATGGTAATTTCTGGTAATTCTTCATCCGCTTCTATTGATATTATATATATTAATGCAGTTGCTTAATTACCTCTGGAGCTTACAGCCTCTAATTTTCTTTCATGGCGAGCACACTTTGATGCTCTTATATTTGGTTTTCATCTAATGTTACATAGATGGAACTCTTCAGCCACCATCTAAAACCATTAAGAAGAATGTTGTAAGAGTGATAAATCCATCCTATACTCGTTGGTGTCGTCAAGAAAAGCTTATTCTCCATGCTATTTTTACATCTTCTACAAAATCAGTTCTACCTTTTGTTGCATCTGCCAAAACTTCATATGAAGCTGGGCACAAACTAGTTTAACTTTATGCAGGAAAAAAGAGATCCACGAAAATGCATCTAAAAAATGCTCTCACCAATACTAAACGAGATGGATGTTCTATCTCTGAATATCTTCAAGTCATGAAGGGCATTGTTCAAGAACTTGCTATAGTTGGCGTAGCTATTGAAAATGGTGATTTGGTTCTTCATCTGCTGAATGGTTTTGGCACTGACTCTAAAGAACTTGGAGTAGCGATTCGTGCTTGTGAAATAGCTATCAATTTTGAAAAACTACATGGCAAGTTCACAGAGTTTGAGCAATTAACTCAAAAAGGAAGAATCTAATGGTGACTTGTTTGTGGCTATAGCAAATTTCTCCAAGAAAAGTAATTCTCAATTTTAAGCCTACTTCTAATCAATGGTTATCAGAAGTTTAATGGGAGTAAAAGAAATGTTTTTTCTTCTACAGGTTAGCCCTTCCATCAGCCTCGTCTCCTTCGCCAACTTTGTGAGAAACCTGGACACTCTGCTCGATGGTGTTTCAAAGGCAAACAATTCTTCAATACCAATCCAACTACAAATTATGGATTTTCTGGTCATTCAGACAACTATCGGTTCATAGACTCTTGCTCATCTCACCATGTGACATTAGACTTGAAAATCTTTCTATCCACTCTGACTACGAAGGGCCTGATGAAATTATTATTGGCAAGGGCTCTGGATTGAAGATTATTTAAACTGGTTCTACTATTCCCTCGTCTCTTATTACATCTTATTCTTTATTTGATGTTCTTCATGTTCTTTCCATTAAAAAGGATTTCTTATTTGCTTCTCATTTTTGCCAAACTAATTCAGTTTCCGTTGAATTTTTCTCTGATTGTTTTTTGTGAAGGATCTTCAAACGAAAGCCTTTTATCATGCAGCTTAAATGTTGATGGTGTTTACTAAATGCCTCCTACCATTACTGCAGTTTCTAAATCTCTTGTTGTCTATGCGAGTGTTTGAGCTTCTTTCTTTTATGGGCATAAGCATCTTGGTTATCCTTCTAAGTGTACTCTTCATTACATCTAACAAACACAGTCGCTTCCTTTCTTAGCTCAGTCATTTTCCTCATATAATTCATGTTTAGTGCAATAAAAGTCATAAACTTTCTTTTGGAGAGTCCATTTTAATTAGTCGTTGTCCTCTTGATCTTATTTACACTAATGTTTGGGGACTTGCATGAGCTTCTGCTATTGATGGTAATGCTTATCATGTCTCTTTGTGGATCGTTATTCCAAATATATTGGGTTTTATCCTTTGAAAATAGAAAGCATATTTGCTTTATTTATTTCCAAAATTTAAGTCTCTTACTGAAAATTATTTTAGCACTTCTATTGTGTCGCTGTATTCCGATGGTGGTGGCGAATATGAAAAACTAAAAGGTTTTTCTCAAACCTTTGGCATATCTCATTTGCAAACTCCGCCACATACACCTAAGCATAATGGCATTTCAGAAAGAAGACATGAACATGTTCTAGAAACTGGTCTTACCTTATTGCGTCAATCATCATAGCCATCAAATTTTACGTCCTATTCTTTCCAAACTGTTGTTTACTTGATTAACTACTTGGCAACTTTAATACTTCACATGAAATCTCCTTTTCAAGTTTTGTTTAATCAAGTCCCTAATTACACCAAACTTAAAGTTTTTGGTTGTTTGTGTTATCCCCAAGGCCATATGCCAAAAACAAATTGGAAGCTTGTTCTAAACCTTGCATTTTTCTTGGTTACTCTCAACATCAAAGTGCCTATAAATGTTTATACTCAAGTACAAAGAAAATCTATATATCATGACATGTGATTTTTTTATGAAACATAATATCCTGTTGTGCTTTGTGATAAAAATTTTGTTTGCACTAATTCAGACTTTTTAATCTCATCACTTGATCCTACTCACTTCACTTTGTCCAATTCCCATTTATCTCTTAACAATTCTTTACTTACTCCACCATCAATCACTACAGAGTCCCCTGTTGCAGATCCACTATCAAATCTCAATCAAGACGCCATCCAATTGAATCATGATTCTGCTACCGTTGTCCCAAGTGACAAATTGTTTCCAAAAATCACCTGCTGTTTCCTCACATTCAAATACATTAATTCCACCTCAACCAACTACTACCATTTCTTCAACATCCAAATTACCAAATCGCACCCATCCTATTGTGACTCAATCTCAAAATAACATTTACAAGCCAAAACAATTAAACTCCACCATTAAATATCCAACTCCTATTTAATAAGAGCGCCTGCTTGTGTCACTCAAGCTTTCAAAGATCCTAAATGGAGAGCAATAATGTCAGATGAGTTTAATGCTTCGATGCCAAATGATACATGGCAGTTTGTTCCATCTAATAAATCTTTCAACACAGTGAGTTGGAAATGGGTTTTTTAAATAAAATGAAATCCTAATGGTATTGTTTTTTAGTACAAAACAAGGCTTGTTGCAAAGGGTTTCCGTTGAAGACTAGGTTTGAATTATTTTGATACTTTTAATCTGGTAGTTAAACCAACTACCATTCAAATTGTCCTTTCTACAGCACTCCAAAATGATTGGCCTCTATATCATTTTGATGTTAACAATGTCATTTCGTATGGAGTTCTCAATGAATATGTCTATAAGCAACAACCTCTGTGGTTTGTTAATGCTACTACCCATTTCATGTGTGTAAGTTGCAAAAAGCTATTTATGGTTTTAAACAAACAACTCGGGCTTGGTACAATGCATTGAGTTATTGCCTGATTGATAATGGATTTGTTCAAATAAAATCTGATTCGTCCCTTTTTGATTATAATAATAATGGGGTAATTCTATATTTCTTAATTTATGTTGATGATCTACTAATAATTGGGAATGACAAGCATGTTAGGTAGAAGGTGATTGCTAATTCGTCAACTAGATTGGTAAACATAATTTTAAATCCCAAAAATCTTATGTGAATATTAAAACACCAAAATTTAATCATATTGAGTACTTGTTTAGGTAGTCCTAGTCGATAAGTGGAAGCAACACTAATTTCTAAAAGAAACTAGGTCTTCCTTTTCGTTCCTTTTACTAGTGGCTCTTAATGGATAGATACCATTACTTAGAAGTGAAGAGGGAACCTTAGCCAATTTCTATTTAAGCCCTAGAAACCTCTTCATTAAAGTTTTACCAAGTTAAAGGCCTACACAATCGTCAAACCACACTGGCCTAATAAGATGTGCAAAGCCCATACTTAGGTGATCATATTAAATTCTTTGGGCTCTCATGCTTGAATCCTATTAGGACTAAATTTATCAGCTTGTTTTATTAAGCATTAAAATCACCAATTAATAGTAGCTTACTTACTGAAATATTCTAACATTCTCCCACTTGGACAATATTAATTGAGTTGTTTGATTTGACAAAAATATAATTTAGAAAACAAGACTCAAGGCTGATTAACTTTACTTTGATGTGGCCACAGCTTTAAAAACAATTTAGCTCTTGAGACAATAACTTAATAATCCAATCCAATAAAATCATCTAATATTGAGTCATGGTAGCCATTATGTCCCTTATAGACACAAGCCAATGCATGGTTACAAGTACCAAAGACTCTATTGACAATAGATCCCAGTGTGGTGTGTAATAAGAAAATAACACCTAAATATGATCTCAATGTGTTATTTTCATTGTCAGTCCTCTGGTCTATTTCTCTGAACTTTTTGAGAAATCTTCATGACATCCAAATGTGCCTATATGTCTCCTCTTTATCCTCAAGATTACTTGTTGGTATCATTTATGAGACATATTCAAATGACTTAAAGATGTACTTAAGACAGATACCAAGTATTAAGATTCTATAGTATGACATGTCAATATAAGATGCGCACATGCAATTATAAACATATATACAAATAACAACTATGATGTATATAAAAAACAATTGTGTCCATTTAACTTGATGGTACCTCATGGACTTATTCATCTCAAGCTTTGTCTAGTAGGTAATTAGCAATCACATGCAATGCATTTAACAAAATAAAGAAACCCAAAACAATAATGGTTTCAAATGCAAATTTACAACGCATCATTGCCATACTAAATCCAATACCTTAACAAGTACTATTTTTCATACCTGTAGATATCCATATTATGAGGTTAGTAATATCATAATCTTCACATAGAGAAAAATATGTCATCATTTTATCAAATCATAATGACTCCCATTGATCTAGTGAATCACAAACATGCTCCAATCAAACTTTGAATAATAATAAAGAGTACTTGAAAAAATTGAGTCATAACAAAATTATGAATTGTCTGCCTTTATGCCAAATGTGATAACCACTATTATTCTTAGACTTCCATAATATCACTTAAATAAACCACTTACAAATTACTAACATATTACAAACAAATTCTCATATTCATATGTTCATACAATACAAAATTCTTAATGTTTTAACATAAGATCATTTTCAATAATTTTGGAATTCATTGAATTATCAATTTTTTAATCAAAAACATGGTAAAGCAATAGGCTATTAACTCCCACTGACCTTAACACATATGATATCTCCAAAATAATAACTTTAGGGCATTTATGAGTTTTTACTACTTTAAAACATATGTAGAAGAACTTCCACCGATTTTCACTTTCTTTAAAAGAATAGTTTTGGTATTAATAAAATAATAATAATGATAATAATAAAAATCAAAACCTTTATATTATCATTCTTTGAAATAATTCTCAAAATTAGTTCCTATATAATTTAAAACAAGGGAAGTGAAATGAGAGAAAATTATAAAATTCTTGTTCTCTCTCAAAAGTAAATCAACAAATTTTAGGGAACATTATCAAGAAAGGAATTGAACTAATAAAATAAAACAAATGATTTTGCTTATTTTTACAAAACTTCATTCCTCAAAACTCTCACACATGTGATAAGTGTAAAACAATATTCTCCTCCTCACGGGTGAGTTTTTTAAAAGAAAATATTAAATTTTTTGTAAAAGAAATTGTCCACAAATGACTACAATATGCCCTTTAAAATTGTTAACTACTAGATTTAAGCAACTAATCGAGAGTTAAACAACCAAAACAAATATTTATTAAATGAAACTATATTTCAACAACTATTAATTTTACTCAAGTTAAATTGAGATATCATAACAAGTCTAAAACTTTCTTGTGTGAAAGCTAACCCTCTTGGCTATCATAAAACACTATACAATAAATGTATATCTTTAAATGTGATAAATTAAATTGACCAACAATTTATATATTATGTATAAAACATCCAAAAACTTCACTCATGGCAGACATTAACTTATGTGACATTTTTCCTAGCATGTTGAAATTAAGTACAAATGCCAATAAATGATCAAGCAGATACAAATTTAAACAAGTTAATATCTTTATTAGTTTTATCAAAACAATAAAGGTGCCACATCATAAATTTAATTTCGGACATTCTTTTAAAAAAAACATTATTCCTTTGTGTGATCACACCTTAAAACAATGAAAAATACAAAGACTTTTAAAAATATATGCCCTTTAGGCAGATAAATTCCCTAGAGCTATTTATATTTTCACTTCATAAAATATTTTACAATTATCTCTAAATTATAAACTTATAATCACTCATTTAGGCAGGTAATCATATGTAGTAACTTAGAGACAATCTCATAACAACATAAAAAATTCTATAATCATTATAGTTCTATTGATTTTTTTTTTATGTCTATTAATACATGAGATCACTTTAAGTGAGATACTAATCAAATATATGTCTATAGATCACTAAAATTTAAAACTTAGAATGCCTATTATCTTTTTATGCACCTTTAAAAAAATTTTTAAGTCATGTTTCATAAGTCATACTTTCAATCAATATAAATACTTAGCATGCTATACTGTCAAGTAAATTGTCTCAATAATTAACAATACTTTATTATGACATTTTTTTATCTTTTAAGCATGACTACAAGAAATTTCAAAATTAAAATTTGACTAGCCAAATAGAACATCTACTTATGCAAATACTTTATATTTACATGAGATTCAACAAATTATACAATCTTTATATTATAAATCTTAATATAGCAGTATTTGATGAATGCCAACAATGCATATTTTCTAAACAATCATATACAAACTATAATTATGGTATAAATCAATCTCATATACATGATAATGTTCATATGAGGAATATAATATTTTAGTATTACCATACATGAGTTGTGATATAAACTTAAGGCAAGTTAATCTAGCAAGCCTTAATAACATTATATTTAAGTCAAAACCTTTAATATATTAAAATTCGCAAAACTAATTTTACCTACTCTTATAAACTAAAATGTTTACTCATATCCATTTACATTCACAACTCATCTTTTTTATTACCCAGGATTTTTATGACAATATTTATCAAGTTTGATGATACCAAAAGATATGCTCCAAATACTTAGTAAGAAATAAATTTTTACTTGCTGCTCTCTCAACATATTATAATATCATTATTATAAAACAACTAATATCTTATGAGAGCATACTTGATTTATTAAGTGTTTTCTAAAAGTGAAGAATTTTAAAAGCTAGTCTAACAATTTATGTGAAACAAATTTACTATGCAATTATTTAACATGTGTTATTTTTCATAACATAATTGCATAATTTTTAACAACAAATACTCTCCCACTGTTTTAGCAAACTAACATAAAATCTAGATGTCTTTCATAAATCATTATAGCCAATAATACTATTTCATATATCCATAAAAAACAAGAGTTCCAAAAATATGTGATATATATTATGCACTTTATTAAACTTTAAATTTAATGCCTAAAATTTTAAATCACAATTATGTGGTATATAAAACTAAAACATTATAAGCATGCTAAACATATTTATCATAAACAATGTATGCTCTCAAAATAACCAAAATTAATTTCACATGTTACATTTTGGATAAGCATGATCCTTCATAAAACCATTTTATCAAACAATGATAAATTAAAACAAAATAATATAACAAAATTACTAATCATGCATATGACAATCATTTTCACGGATTCATATGACTAGACAATATTTAAAAAATTCAAAAATTATCTTGAATAAAAAACTTTTATTATCACAAAATGCAACATTATAACAATTGGACAATAACTAATAAAATGTTCAATATTTAACAATTATGTTCAAGGAAACACCTATGACTTAATTAAGCACTAAATCTCCTTTTATCACTTTTAACTAGACTTGTTTAATTTTTAGCACCAAATCAATGTTAATATTCAAGACAAAAAAATGCAACTTGTCACATATGAGCAACAATCCATACAAATAGCACTAGTCTACAATAACCCCCTTTAGGCAAGTGATTGTATAAGGTAATTTAATGATATTCTCGTTCCTATGTATGTGAAAATCTTACAAGTTTCAATGAGTGAGCCTTTTTAATAGCCAAACACTTACATTAACTAATTGTATTTTCTCACACTACGAAACTTAGATTACTTATAACTTTAATTCACATACTTAATTAAGTGTATGCAATTTGACCACTCCTTACAAGAAACTTAACCATGATATATCTCTTTGGGTCATTAAATACTTAAAGAACTAATCAGTTTTGTATGAGACACTAATAATTAATATGTATCTCGACGGACCATTATAAATATGATCTCTCCTTGTAAGCTATTTAAACTGAATATGTCTCACTAGATTAAAATTAATTTATTGCATTCAAAATCCAAGTATTTTGAAATTCATAAATAAATCAATATTAAGCCCATAATTTATTCTTATGTATCATCCACCACAATATAAATTTCACAAATTAATGATGACACATAATGTCAACATAGTCATGGAAAAATTAAATCAAGGTAATAATTTTAAATTCCAATTATTTCATATGAATAATAATTCAGTATTATCTAATGATCAAACGAAATTATAAAATAAATTACCAATTTGATACTAGCCATACCAAAACCTCATAGAGTTCAAACCTAACTTGTCCTTCAAAATAATACATGTTGCATTTTAAATGGATAGCCAAAATTAGTAAAAACAAATTTTACTAAATTTATTCAATTATGCACATAACTTCAGGCTAAGAGTATGTAAAATTTAAACAACATATAGGGAGAGTACATACCTCTAATCAATTCATAGCATGCAAAAATATTTTATCATGAAATAATTTGTTAGAAAACATGTGCATAATATATAATAATTATTGAATTATGCATGAATATAAAATAATAAATATTTCATAGAATCAAAAAATTCCAAAAAAAATAATAAATAAATCATAAATAAAATACCAAGCAGGATAGAAGTAACCGAAGCGAAAATGGTCATTTGGGTAAGCAACACGTGCCGCACACACTACTAGCCAAGAGTGGGATTTGTCTTGCATCTATTGGAAGGTTGTCTTCAACCTCTAATAAAGTCAATTTGACCTGATTAGATCCTATTCTAACCCATTCGGGTCTTTTTCTTGTTTTAAGCTTATTTTTTATGTTTTTTCTTATGTTTTTCATGAAATTGAAAGTTTCTAAAACTCAATTAAGCCATTATTGTATGAAACCCATATAAAAAACCACACCAAAAACTATAAAAACACGATCAATTAACCAAAAAAAAAACTTGATTGCTAAAGCTATATTTAACTTATTTCAAGCTTTCTTCAAATTTCATGGTTTTTTTTTATTTTTGATTCAATTAAATCTTTTAAACATTAATTGGCACATGAATTTACATAACCCACGCTTTAAATTGCGTCAAAACAACTTAAATCAAGATGAATCATTCAAAATACTTTTGGGTTTAATACTCATGCCAAGCCTATTTTAAGATTTCTTGAATTTTCATTGTTTTCTATGATATTTGATGCAATTGAGTCCTCAATTTTTAATTAACACATAGATTTATTAAGCTTATGCTTCAATATGTGTCAAAACAACATGAATCACCATAAATTTGAGCCAACATTTTTAAATTAAAGAACTTATACATAATCCAATTTGGTTTTCTTCAAGTTTGGGCATATAATCTAAAATTATATGAAATTAAGCATTTTGTTTCAACTTAATAACACAGGGTAGCAATATTCAAGAACCAATTTGAATTAAAACATATAAAATATCAAGGTTTTAATTAAATTTTGAATTTGGTTTAAATCTTGAACCCAAATCTTTAAAACTTGATTTCTCTCTCTGTAGGATGAATTAGAAAACATTTCATACATAGTTTTAATCATTTCACAGAGGAGAACACAAAAGCCCTAAATCAACTTTGAGAAAATAAGATTAGAAAGTTGGATTGTGGCAATGACAAGATTTTGCCCAAAAACTTAATTTCTTGTGAAATTAAAATTTAAAATCATATCATATAATTAGACTTTGATATCACATGAAAGCATAATTCTAAATCCCAAGAATCATATGTGAATATTAGAACACCAAATTTTAATCATATTGCATACCTGTTTGGGCAGTTAGAGTTGATAAGCCAAAGCAACACCAATTCCTAAAAAGATTAGGTCTTCCTCTTCGCTATTTTCTTATTGGTGGCTTTTAAGTGGATAGATATCATTATTTAGAAGTTAAAAGGGAACCTTAGCCAGTTTATATTAAAACCCTAAATGCCTCCCCATCAAAGGTTTACCAAGTTAAAGGCTACACAACCACCAAACCATAATGACTTAATAAAATATGCAACGTCCATACTTTGGTCTTTTATACTTGTCTTGCATTAGAACTAAATTTATCAGTCTATTTTATTAAACATTAAAATCACCAATTAAAGTAATCCACTTATTGGAAAATTCTAAGAAGATTTTCTTTCAAGAAGCTTGGAATTTACATTATTTTCTTGTAGTAAAAGTTCTTCCAACAAACATGGGCTTGCTTTTATCCTAGTACAAATATATTTTTGATTTATTTCACAAAACCAAGATGGCAGAAGCAAAAGAAATATCCACCCATATGTTCCACTTTCATGCTTATGTTTTTAAATGAAAGTTCTACAATGTTACAACTTATAGGCAAGTGATTGGTGCATTTCAATATCTATCCATAACAAGATCATTTATAGCTTTTCCTATTAATAAACTTTCTTAGTTCATGCATAAACCTTCCGAGTTGCATTAGAAATGTGTTACAAGAATTTTAAGATATTTTAAAGCAACTATCCATCATTACTTCTTGCTACAAAAGTCACCAAACTTCTTTCTTTCACTTCTAGCATTCTCTAATGCCCGCTAGGCTAGATATATAATTGATTGTTGTTCCACTTCAGCTTACATTACCTATTTTTCTAGTAACCTAATTTCTTGGATATGTAACAAACAAAAATCAATAGCTCATTCTTCCATTGGGTTGAGTATAGAGCTATTGGATCTATAACATTAGAATTAGCTTGGGTGCAAAACTTATTAGCTAAGAAGCATATTAACTTACATCAATCACCTTTGATATATTGTGATAATGTGGGAGCCATTTATGTATCAACTAACCTAACCTTGCATTAAAAAATGAAACACATTTCTATTTATTTTAATTTTGTTAGAGATAGAGTTACTAAAGGTTCACTTTAAGTGTAGCATGTTTCTACAAAGGACCAATTAGGTAATATGCTTACAAAGCCTTTGTCCAAGCCAAGGTTTCAAATACTTCTTTCCAAGATTGGAGTCTCCAATGGTGCCTCAATCTTGGGGGCATATTATGGATATAGATAAGTCAAGTGCAAGTTTAAAAAGTTGAGTTATCAAATATAAATAAGCTTAATCAAGCTGATTTTGTATTTTAAATTATAGTTGGATAAGTCAATTATCCAAGCTTTCACACTTTTATATATTTGCCACATATGAATACAAACATTTTAAAGCTAGTTTCATAGCAACTCACTATCTTCTTAGATCATTTTAATCACAATAGTTAAAATTTAAAGGATTCAATTTATAGAAGTCCAAAATTAAAGCTTTTGGATATATGGAAAGATTGATTTATGAAATGGAAAAGAGTTATCTTAAATTAAATGCATTGCTGGAGTTGGAAATTTCATTGAGTTTTTGAATTTTTTACTTCCTTACTTAATCAAGTTAAACATCAAATTCAAATAATTTCAATTAATTTTAAAATAGATATTTAAAGCATAAAAAAATAAAACTCAATTAGATTTTTTTAACTAAGTGGAGCTTAAGTTTGACAATGTCAACTCAGTGACAGATTCAAGATTTTTTTTCAAAAGTGTCAACTTATAATATATATATATATATATATTTACTATAAATTTACCAAGTAATTTTATCATTGGAAATGGTGTCCAGAAAAATTTTCCTTCAATTTTTTTTTTCAATTTTTAAAGGTGCCCATAGAAACCCCATTGTGTCAATTGGATTTGTTCCTATGTCAACTCTACTCAACTCAAAATTATCACAGGCTTCATTAAGTCAAATTATTTTTTTCTTGAGGTAATGTTTTGTGTTAATAAATTTTTCATTTTTTTACAAAGATGTAATATGAAGAAAGATTTTTGGGATATTAATTACATTTTTATTATTTTTTGTATTTAAAGTAACTAAAAATTAAATTTTGAAAAGGAAATTTTTTGTATTTAAAGTAACTAAACATTTTATCACAAAATCACATGACTGTGAATCATATATCTATAATAGCTTTTTTGCCATTTGTAAATATTTTATTGATGGGTTAATATGCAAAATGATCCTTGTTTTATACATATTACGTTAGTTTGGTACTTAAAAATATTGTATTCAGGTGCTCAAACTTTCATTCCACTAAACACTTTGATACTTCACACTGTTATCATTAGTTAAATAGCTGAAGTTGGCACAAATACCCAATCAAACCATACGTGTCATAAATGTCCATTCAATGCCACATCAGCTAATGCCATGCAAGCAAAAAATTAAAAAATAAAATTTTGATTTTAAAAAATTTGAAAAAAAAAAGAAAAGAAAGGATCAGGTAAGGAGAAAGGGAAAAAAATGAGGGAATGGAAAAAAAGAAAGACAAGGGGAAAAGGAGATGCTGCCACCAACTTAAGGTAAAATAAAAGTCGATTTGCCTTAGGAGAATCCATGTCGATCCTACTCAAACAAGCTGAGTCAATGATGATCCACTAGGTTCGGGGCAAACTTGTCTAATCTGACACTAGGCTAATTAGTAGTGCCTCCCCTTCCCTTTTCACCCTTCTTATCGCTCTTTCTCCCTTTTCCTTCTTTCCCCTTTCTTTATCTCCCTGATTCTTTCCCTTTCTCTTTTTTATTTTTTTGAATTTTTATTTAAATACTGATGTGGTAGTAGAAAACATGCCGATGAGTGGACATTTATACCATACGTCATGATTTTATTAGATATTAATGTCACATAACTAACTTGACTAATGGTATTATTCTGGAGTACCAAAGTGTTTGACGGAATAAAATTTTGGGCACCTAAATGTGAATTTTATTTCTTTATGTGCTAAATTGAAAAAAAAAATACAGTACATGGATCACTTTTACATTTAATCTTTTTTTGGTCTATTTTCTTTTCTATCTTTTCTTTAACAACTTTTTTCCTTTTATATTTTTTTCTTTCCATTTACTCCCTCTATCCCATTTTTTTATCCATCTTTCCATTTTAGGAAGTCCCATTTTATTAGTTTTTTACCCAAAATAAACAATAAATATACTTAAAACCTCAAATTTACCCTCACTTTTTAATGTCACTACACAAAATCCAATAAAATGAAATAGTGTTAAAATGAAATGTTTTTCACTACCATTTTTACCTTGTTTCACCTTATTCTCAAGCTTTCTTCATTATTTCCTAAAACTTGAGCAAGGCTTGGTACAGATGGCAATGGATTCAAAATAAGTACCATAAAGCTTGGCTCAAATGTTATTGTGTTTTCGCAGTGCTATGGAAAAGATGAAAAGTGATTGTTCTTTCCTAATTCTTTTTTTGGGCTAGAATAATTTTTATTCAATTGTTCATGATTGGTTTTTGCAGTACCAAGTAAATGTTTATTGTTGTTGGATTGTTCAGTGAAAAAGTAATTTTTTTTCAATCTACATGTTGTTTGAGTAAATGTGTATTTTGTTTACTTGAGAATGTTGTATGTTAGATCAAACAAAGTGGTTGGATTTTTGGTTCATCGACATGTCTTAGTCCAAGGTGCTAGTGGTGAATGTTCTATGGAGTAGGTGTGTTTAGTGGGCAAATAGGTATTATTATATGGATATTTTGATATTCTAGAAGGAAACATGTATTGGCTAAAGTTAAGTACACATTGAAATTACATTTCATCCATGTTATATATAAACATAGGAGTTAGTTTTAGTTGTTGTAAAGTCATTCCATTTATGTGTTCCCAAATGTAAAAATTATGACTATGTAACATTTGTTGAAATGCTTCAATGAAATTTCAACACATTATTCTAATAAAATTTTTTCTATTTTTTGTTTTTTTTATAGATTAATGTAAATCACCTAATAATAATACTTAAAAAAGAGTATTTCTCATAAAAGAATCATGATTAAGTGCCTAAAAGCTTAAAAGAATAAAGAAACAACAATCATATTCATGATCCTAGTGATTAAGAGAAACCTAAAATAAAAAATAAGATACAATTTGCAAATTCACCATATTCTCATACAGCATTAGGTTTATAGATGAACCTTATAATAGAAGATAATGACCATGGTTGCCACTCTGACAGGATAACGGTAAGCTTAATAATCTTAAGCCACAGGTGAATGTTAAGAGCCATAAAGGTGATTTCTCAACTCTAAGCTTTCTCAAATTGTCTTTATCTTAAATGCTGTTCATAAAACATATTTCACAAGCTAAAAAAAAAGCCTCAAATGATCAACAATTTAGTGGCAAACAACCCCAAAACCAAACTTGATAGCACGTAAAACGATATATGAACATATTTCTAAACTCTACCTAAAACCAAAAATTGATGAAAATTTTGAAAGGAGACCAAAGCTGGACATTTAAAGGACTTAAAATTCAATTGACAACAAGTTTTAAAGTTCAAAAATCATGAAAATTAGGTTGTAACATGAGTTAAAAAGCTAGAACTAACATTTGAAAATTCTAGAAGTGTAAAATCAAAACTGACTAGTGCTTTATTCTACAAATTAAAACCAAAAAATAAAAATGCATATTAAAGAGAACAAAGCTAGAAATTAAAGATAAACAATCTTTAAAAACATAAGAAATTAAATATAAACAATCTTTAAAAACATAAGAAATTTAGTTTTTAAAACAACCAAAGAAATGAAGAGGAAATTAAACAAGAACTAAGAAAATTGAAAATAGTTTGCTGCCTCTCTTAAAACTATTCTGGTTTTTTCCTTTTAAACTATCTCAAACACTAAATTTTTTTTTAGGATCCATCCTCTCCAACCATCCTCTATCTCTCCTTTTAATGCAAATCTTTGAATTGAAAATTATCACACTCAATTAGTCAAAGATTGCTAGCAATCTTTTTTATAAAATGGAGACAACATCTTTGAATTTAATGCACAACCAGCTCAAAAATATTTGTCATTTATTTCGACTAGCATAGAGTCATGGAAAGCAGGTGTTTGAGTGTGTAAAATGGACAATATTGGTTGTTGCAGAGGGTTGTTGTCCTGGTTTTAAATGAAGTAGCAATTGGTTTCTCTTTTGGCAATTAAGGTCAACATGCAATGTGACAACATGCTTCTGCATGTTTTAAAAAAATTCTTCAATTTTTTCTGAACCCTAGCTATGATTTTAGGGTAAAGACTTGTTCACATTTGGGATATTTTAAAGAATAAAAATTGCATGAAACATGCAATGCATGAGTTTGTTAAATTATTTTTTCATGTAGCCAATGTTTGTAATTATACAAGTAGGCTAGTAGCTTCATACATGGGAAGCATTTGTCCAACAACCTTGTAAAGTCAAAAAGACATTGTTGAGACTATTTTTTGGAAATTTATTGAAAGATTTTTTAATAGCATTTATTAACTCATCAATTATGTTGGGAGCTTCTTGGTGTTGAAGAGATTGAATGGCTCTAAAAACCCAACATCTAAAACATTTAAATTTGCACTATTTGGTGGTTGGCACAGTAGTTAAATATCAAAACCATCCTTAGTAGTAGCTTTCAAAAGCTCAACATCATTAGGATCAATGTGTGACTTTGTATCATCTTGTTGAATATAGATAGTTTCCATTGCATCACATTGAGCCCATTTAAATCAAATTGTTGGTAAAACTTTTTAATCAAACAAGCTCATGTGACATCTTTTGTCACTGATAAAATTGGTTTCATTTCCAATGTTCTTGCAATTTTATTCTTATTATTTCTCTTAGCAGGTTCCTATATACAAAACTAAAAAATCAATTTTTTTTGAGAATTTTTCATTACCTATTGTATCAAATCTTGGTCAAGCTATCACAAGTAGAAACATAATTTTTGTGATAAATCGTTTACTTTTACAAGTATGTAAAGGCTCATTTTCTTCAGAGAGTATATAATAATTTTATGATTCTTGAGACATATAAAACCACTTATCATTAATGTGCACAATATTAAGCATATCATTAAAGGTTATATTATTTTCATTACTGATAAGATTGAGTATTGATAAGCAAAATAGCAGCCTGGTCTTCTTATTTTCATTAGATAAGAATAGGTTAAATGCATTTGAATGTAAGCTAATAAATCCTTCTTTAACACACTTATGAAGTGTTGATTTTGGCACATTCAACGCCTTTGCCAATGATTGAATGTTGGTGTGGCAACAAAAAGGAACTTCAATTACTTTAATTGGATCAATTTGAATTCTTTTACATCCAACATTTCCCAAAAGCTTGGAAGATACATCAACTACAAATCCATTATCTAGAAAGTATTTTGCTTGTTTCCAAATTCTACCAATTGTCTTTGAAAAAACAAAAAACATGGAAGCAAGAGTGGTTAAAGAGCTTTTTTGTAGCATTCCATTATTGCTTTCTTTTAATAGCATCTCATAAATGGTTTGACATTGTTGGTTGGTTAAATTTCTTTTAGATTTAGATGGAATAGAGTTTATTTGTATCAAAGACTTTATGTGCCATTTAAGATAAAGATAAGGATTAAAATAAAAAATGGTGCTTTTGATAATTAAAGATGAAGTGTGAACAAGATGGCTACTATAGATTTTGAACAATATGGCTATTATAGATGGCTTTATTTTTTTGTTCTAAAATAGAAGTTGTTGGTTGCTATGAAAAATGATGATGTGCCCAAAGCTTTGCAAACAATGACTTTTATTAGTTTGGTGATGTGCCCAAAGCTTAGTAAAAAAGTTTTGTCTGAAAGTAATTGGTGCCAAATGCCAGAATTTTACTTGTATTGAAAAGAAGTGAAAAAGGTAAAAATGAACTTGAGTTTTCTTTCTTCAAATTTATGCAAATTCTTAATGTACAAACAATAAGGGACAAAGGGAGTAATTTTTTTTGTGACAGTATTGAAGTAAGCACAACTTCATTCATATTTCTTTATTATTATTCTTAATATAATTGCATTAAATTATTAAATTCTTAATATATAGTTACCATACTGTTGGTCCCAAGCTCAGATAAAGTGAGAAGGGTGGCGATAAGTTAATGGCCAACATAAAATATAGTCAAACCATGATGAGAGACCAAAATAAGATTTTTTGTTAAGCCATCACCTCATAGCGATGCACTATATCAAAGTTCGGGTGTAGTGTTAAAAGGGCAAGAGTTGCTACGTCTTTACTTGGACGCGACACACCATATCACCGCCCTAGTGTGGTGTTAAATAAGTAAGGGTTCTCATATTTTAATGGACGAACATCAGTAAAGAAGCTAATCCATAAAGGTAAGATATGCTTAGCAACTTGTAATATGGGATTGTTAACTAGTAAGCTAGTAGAGATAGGAAAAGCAATGATTGGAAAGAGGAATTAATATTATGTGTCTCCAAGAAACTAAAATTGGTAAAGGATAAGGCTAAAGAGATAGAAATATAGGGCTCTAAGCTTTAGTACACAGTGAGAAAAAAAATAGAAATAGAGTGGGGATAATTGTAAATAAGAATTTGAAGGATGATGTGGAAACTAATGTTAGGAAAGGAAACTGTTAACGTCATTATCCTTAACCCTAGCAAATAGGTTTAGATTAAAAAAGTAAGCAAAAATTTTAGGAAGATTTAAACGAGATAGTGCACAAGTATTTCAAATGACAAAAAGTTGTTTATTAGAAGAGACAAGAATGGTCATGTAGGCAAGGATTATAGTGACTTTGACATAATGCATAAAGGATATGGCTTTAGAAAAAGAAATGATATCGGAGATAATATTCTAGAGTTTGCTACTACATTTGAAATTTATTAAACATGTGCTTTAGGAATCATTTGATGACTTTTAAGAGTAGGTCCAATGCTAGTCAAATTGATTTCTTTTTTATGAGAAGATATGATAGAAGTAGCTATAAGGATTGCAAGGTTATACTGAATGAAAGTGTGACAACATAACAAAGATTGCTAGTTCTAAATATCTTTAACCTCTGTAGTAAAAAAGGATGATGCATTAGAATCATTAACCACTTATTAAATGGTGGAACTTGAAAAAGGATAAAATGTTAGCTTTTAGGGATAAACTGGTAAAAAAAGTTGATTGGAAGCCTAATGAAGATGTAGAAGTAATGTGGAAAAATATTTCTATTGGAATTCAAAGGGTTGCCAAAGAGACACTTAGCAAATCTAAGGGTCATACACCATTAGGAAACAAATCTTGTTAGTGGAATGAGGATGTGAAAGTGACAATTAAGGTTAAACAAGAGTGTTATAGAAATTTAAGGAATAATAAGGATTAGGTAAGTTATCTAAAGTATAAGACAGCAAAAACAAAAAGCCAAAAAGGCATTCAAGATTCAAATAATAAGATCCATAAGAAATTATATAGAAATAAGGTGTGGAGAAAAAAAGTTGTTCAAAATTGCTAAGATAAGGGATAAGAAGAGTAAGGATCTTAATGGCATAAAATGCATCAAAGGTGGTAACAAAAAAGTTTTAATGGAGGATGAGTAGATTAAAAAAAGATGAAGAGATTATTTTGATAATCTCTTAATGGTAATTTTAGAATGATATAGGTGAGCTTAGCATACTTTTTAAATTTATAAATCATGTGTTTAAAAGGAATATTAAAAGGTATAAGGTTAAAGAGGCTTTGAGAATGATGAAAATAAAGAAAACTATAAGACTAAACAAAATCTTGATTAAAGTTTGGAAATGCTTGAGTGCAATTAGGATAGGATGGTTGATAGATCTTTTCAACAAAATTTAGCTCACTTAAAAGATACTAAAAGAATGGAGGAAAAGTATTATAATGCCTTTATACAAGAATAAAGGTGATATATAAAATTGTTCAAACTATTAAGGAATAAAACTTATGAGTCATACTATAAAACTTTGAGAGGGAGTAATTGAATGTAAGTTGCAACATGAGGTCATTAATTTTGAAAACTAATTTACGTTTATGCTAAGATGCTCCACAATAAGGGCAATTCACCTATTAAGACTTCTATTGAAGGGTTTTCAGATGAGAAAGAAAAATCTACATATAGTATTTATGAACTTAGAGAAAGCATAAGAGTCCCCTGATAGGTGCTTTGGTAGGTTTAATGAAGAAAAGAGTTCCTTTAAAGTGTATTAACATATGTATGAAAGAGTTGTAATGAAAGTGAGGACGTTTGGAGGCATGACTGATAGCTTTCCCATTACCTCAAGATTGCATTAAGGCTTAACACTAAGTCCATTTCTTTTTGCATTAGTTATGGACGAGTTCACTAGATATATCTAAGACAAGGTGCCATAATGTATGTTATTTATCGATGATATAATCTTAGTTGGTTAAACTGTGATGATCTTAATGTGAAATTAAAATTATAAAGGCATACACTAGAGTTTCGAGGCTTTAAATTGAATAGATCTAAAACTAAATATATGGAATGTAAGTTTAGTAATCATAGGGAAGCAAGTGCTAGTGTGATTAAGTTAGACGGTATGGTAGTACTAAGAAGTAGTCTTTTTTTATATTTGTCATAACGTATAGATCCTTGGATCTACATTTAGACATGGATTAAAGGAGTCACCACCAATATTTTTTTCTTTGTGATTGGCCACCTAATCAAAGATGTCCTATTTAAAGAGGAGTCCTAAGTTTGACTTAGGTGTCTTTAAATAGTAGATTCTGATCCATGAAATCAGATTTTAGGTTCAGGAGTGCGGTTATATGTGAGGAAGATTATAGCACCCTTACGATGTCCATCCAGATGATGGTACCAATTTGAATTCAAATTATCCAAGCCTCGAACACATTTATAATTTACCAAAATATTTAATATTAAAAATTAATCTTAAAATTACTCTAATAGTTTGGTAGCAATTTCAGATAATTCTCTCACTTCAAAAGTATTCATGAAGACTAGTGTCCCACCCTGCAAATGCTTCAGCATCGAATTTGTTAATGTATTTTACTCAAGAAAATAACTAATAAAATCCTCCAATAGTTTGGTAGGATTTACTTTGATGTAGATGTCTCAATAGTTTAGTGAGATTTTATTGTAAAAAATTTATAAAATTTTATTTTTGAAAAAACTCATTAGATTTTTCAATAGTTTGGTAAGATTTAACTTAAGATGTAATCCTCCAATAGTTTGGTAGGATAAGATTCAAAGCTTTATTAAAAAATATTTTTCTTTAGAAAATTGCTTTACGAAATTTTCTAATAGTTTGGTAGATTCCATAAAATTTAAATTCATGAAAAATCTTCCAATAATTTGGTAGGATTCATGAATTTATTTGAAAAGATTTTTTTATTTTTTTGTTTGTTTAGGCTGTTTTCCAAAAATAAATAAAAGAAATTTGTAAAGTATTTAAAAAAATAATAAAAAGCTTAAAAAATCAATAACATAAAAAAATGAAAATAAAAATAAAAAGCTTTAAAAAAACTAAAATCAAATCAAATCAAAAAATAAAAATAAAAAAAAAAAAAAACCTGCGATCGAGTTGGGTTGATCCACAGGGGCGCATGGATCATATTCAGGTTCATGTGGATCCTGAGTGCTCAGAAATGATGTTGTGTTGGGATACCATAAAAGGGCCAAGATTTAATTTTTCCTTAAACAGCCCTACACCTTTCTCTCTTTAGTCGAGATTTCCTCTGCCTTCTCTCTAAAATCCTAAGAACACTCCACCAAAAACTGGGCAAGTCACTAGTTTTTAGAAAAAATCATTGGAATCTGATCAAAAAATTCAAACTCCGTCAAAAAATTCAATGAAAAATTCAAACATTTAACCCCAAACCTAGATTTTTCCAAAAATTTCCAAATTCTTCATAAATTTTCCTACAAATTTCCAAATTTGTCCAAAAATTCAACCCTCAATCTCAGAACTTCGAATCCAATCCAAAAAAGTCAAAAATCCAAACCTAGAATTCCCAAAAACTCAAACTTAAAATTCCAACAAAGTACAACCCATAAACTTTTCCTAGAGTTTTAAACACAGAATCTTTCCTCCCAAAAATCAACCGTCTCTTTCTCTATAGTATTGTGTCTAATTTATAGGTTATTTTGGTAGAAAATTTAGGAATTGGACAGAACCAATCTAGGCTTGAATCCTGAGATTAGATTCTATCCCCCATGATATTAGGCCTAGGTCTTTGCTAATCTGCCTTGATTGAATTAAAAAGTCCTTTGATTGGGTTTTAGATTGAATTCCTTGGCTTTAGTTGATTCCAAATTCAATTTTCTTATTCAATCAAAGATTAAAAAAAAAGGAAAGAAAATAACAATAACAATAACAATAATAATAACAACAACAACAACAACAACAATAATAATAATAATAATAATAGAAATAATAATAAAGATAATAATACAAATTATTTTACTCAGACACAGATGGGTGTCTACAGTTGCCTTTCTTTGCACATCCAAATGAAGGTGTAAAGACCTAAACATCTACTTTGTCTGACCCAAAATGAAATTTAAATCAATAGGCGAAAATGATCGGGATTGAGTTGAAAGTAAAAAAAATGATCTAGACTAAGTCGAGATAAAAAACGAGTTACCGAGATTGAACCATGAGTCAGAAAAATGATCTGGGGCAAGCTAAAATTGATTGATTAGGATTGAATCGTTGGTCAAAAAAATGATCTAGCCTAAATCAAGATTAAATGATCAGGATTGAACCGCAAGTTTGAAAAAGCAATTTGGATCAAATCGAGATCGAATGACCAGGATTGAATGGCAAGTTAGAAAAATGATCTGGATTGAGCTGAGATTGAACAACCAGGATTGAACTGCTAGTTAGACAAATGTTCTGAACTAAGCTGAGATCGAACAACTAGGATTAAATCACAAGTCAAAATAGCCAATTGACTTAGACCAAGTCAAGGTTGAAGATAAATAACCAAAGTCAAACCATGGTAAAAAAAATGATCTAGACAAAGCCAAGATCAAAATGGGTGGTTGAAATTGAATACGAGTCAAAAAGATGATTTGCACTGAGCCGAAATCAAAAAAAGTGACCAAAATTAAACCGTAAGTCAAAAAGATGATCTGGACCAAGCCTAAATTAAAACAAATGATGAATGATAATGCAATGATGCAAGTGCTTGCCCTATTTGGGATGCAAATGAAACCTCAATTATGGTACTAAAATTCTAACAACTTTCTTTTGCATTCTCATTTTTATATATTTCTCGCAAGGAGATTACAAACCATTCTTCATTACTCAGGATAGGCACTTGTCTTCATCCCAAGAGGAGTTTTCAAAATCAACGTCTTTATCATACCTAAGGATTTCATCTTTAGCCCCCGTTCCTTTCAATTCTCTCAAAGTAATACACAATCTCTTATGACATTACTCAATTTTTAATCATTATCCCAATTTCAAAATATGAGATACAAATTATGCACTTCTTTTATTCATGGCAAAGCATAAAAAAAGAAAAGGCAAGTATTAATAGTGGAATATAAATAGGATGAAATGAAATGAATATCATTTATTTAGAGAAAAAGCAAATTACAGATGGTGGCAAAGGAACAAAATAAAAGTATATAGAGATGGCTGTTTGGGATAGCAATGCCCTATGACAAACAATCGGATAATTATGACAACAAATCTTAACTTCTTCAAAAACTCAACTATATAATGCCCCTACCCTTTAAAGCTCATTGAAATTCACTGATTTTGGTGTGCCTCTCAAATGATGCCATTTCCCTCTTATCCAAGTCACCTTTATAGGTTTTCAACTCAGATGAACCTTCATTTAGTTCAAGCCACCCTTTTGGGTTTTTAACTTAAACTCTTTCTTTTTTTTTATTTTTTTTTTTGCTCAAGCTACATTTTTAGGTTTTCAACTTGTACTCTTTTTTTTAATTAAGCAAAGTATTTCTTCATGGCATTAGAATTTATGGGATTAGGAAGATCATCTCCATCCATTTTCGACAAAATTAGAGCTCATCTTGAAAAAGCTCTTTTCACAACATATGGTATTTCCTAATTTAGGGCCATTTTTCCCTATCATTATGTTGACTCAGGAGAATTCTTTTCAATATCAACTCTCTTTTTTGAAATTGATAAGTTTAAACCTTTTTGTCATAAGCTCTCATTATTCCTTTTTAGTACAATTGACCATGACAGAGTGTTATTAATCTCTTTTCTTCAATGAAATTCAATTGCTCATAGCACTCTTGAATCCATTTAGCTTCTTCTAACATAACTTCCCTTAGGACTCTCAGAGATAGGATCTCTACTTCAGCTAGCAATATGGCTTCCATCCCATAAACCAAGAAAAATGGAGTTGCCCCGGTAGAGGTGCATATTGACGGTCGATAGGTATGTAAAGCAAAAGGTAATTTCTTGTGCCAATCCTTAATTGTTTCAATTATATTTTCCAAAATCCTTTTGACATTCTTATTTGTAGTCTCTACTATCTCATTCATCTTTGGGCAATATGGAGCTGAATTATGATACTTAATTTTAAACTAAGTACATATCTCTTGCATCATCTTATTGTTCAAGTTCTTTGCATTATCTAAGATAATCCTTTTTAGGAGTCTATATTTACAATTATCTCTCTCTTGATAAACTTGTAGACTATTAATCGAGTTATAGTTGTAAACGAAACTACTTTGACCTATTTAATAAAATAATCAATCATCACAAAAATGAATCTATTTTTATTTGATGCCTTTGGGGTGATAGGACCAATGACATCCATTCCTCACATAAAAAATGGCCAAAATGGTGCCATAACATGCAACGAAATGGGTGGAGCATGAATCATGTCAGCATAAATTTGACATTTGTGACACTTTCAAGCATAATCAATGCAGTCACTCTCCATTGTCAACCAATAATATCTGGCTTTCATAATCTATCTTGCCATCATATGTCCATTTGCATGTGCCTCACATATGCCATCATGGACCTCCCCAATGATCTTTTTGGCCTTAAAGGCACTTACACAACATAATAATACTTTATCTCTCTTTTTCTTATACAAAACCTCTCAATCTAAGAAGAATTCCATAACCAATCTCCTCAGAACTTTCTTATCATTCTCTGTTGCTTGATCTGGGTACTACTAATCCCTTAGATGTCATAGAATATCGTGATACCAAGGATTTTCATCCTTTTCCTTCTCCAAGCTAAAGCAATGCATCGGCATATCCCTAACATCTAACTTGATAGGTTGAATTTCAATAGTATTATCAATTCGCACCATTACAGCTAAAGTAGCCAAGGCATCCTCTATCTAATTTTCTTCACAAGGCAAATGTTCAAACTGGATTGTCTCAAATTGCTTGCACAACTTTAAGTTGTATTTATAGTACAAAATACATTTAGAGTCCCTTGTCTCTCGTTCACCTTTTAGTTGATAGATAACCAAGGTTGAATCCTAGAATACTTTTAATACTTTAATTTTTTTGTCTAAAGTAGTGTGGAATCTCATAACACAAGTCTCATATTCAGGCACATTGTTAGTGCAATTAAAGTTTAACCTTGCCAAAATAGGGTAATAGTATCCTTTTGGAAATATTAAAATTTCTCCAATCCCATGCCCTATGGCATTAGCTGCCCCATCAAAATACATTTTTCATGCTTTTTCATCATTATTATCTTCTTCTAATCTTGAGATGGCCATTAAATCTTCATCTAAAAAATTAAGTTTTATGGGATGCAAAATATTCAGCAACTTGATCTATGAGAAATTCGACGATGACACTTCCTTTTATCACTTTTTGGCTCATATATACTATATCATACTCAAAAAGCATCACTTGCCATCTTGCGATTCTTCTTTATAATGATGGCTTCTCAAAGATATACTTGATTGGGTCCAGTTTAGCTATAAGCCAAGTTGTATGGTAAGGCATATACTGCTTGAGTCGTTTAGCTAGCCAAGCTAAACACAATGCATCTTTTCTAATGATGAATACTTGAACTCATATTTTATAAATTTCTTACTCAAGTAGTAAATAGGTCTTTCTTTTTTACCATATTCATCTTGCTATCCCAACACACATCCTATCGATTTCTTGTGTACCATTATTTACAAAATCAAGGTCTTCTCAAAACAAATGGTGCTAATATTGAAGGATTTGATAAGTATTCTTTAACCTTGTCAAAAGCCTCTTGACACTCATCATTCTATTCATTGAGATTGATCTTTCAAAAGAGCTTAAAGATAGGATCATATTTGAAAGTAAGTTGAGAAATGAATCGAGAGATATAGTTTAATTTGCCAAAAAAACCTTAAACCACCTTTGGTGTACTTGGCAATGATAAATTCTGAATGGCCCAAATTTTATTTAGGTCAACTTCTATTCCTTTTTCATTAACTACAAATCCAATAGTTTCCCTGACTTGGCTCTAAACAGACATTTGGACAGATTCAACTTGAGTTGAAATTTTCTTAACCTATCAAACAATTTTTTGAAGTTAGCTACATGGTCTTGTCCTTTTTGAGATTTTGTGATCATGTCATCCACATATACATCAATCTCTTTGTGCATCATATCATGAAAAAGTGTCATCATAGCCCTTTGATAGGTTGCCTTAGCATTTTTCAATCCGAAGGGCATAACCTTATAACAAAAAGTTCCCCACATAGTTACAAAGGTAGTCTTTTCCATGTCATCTTACGCCATCTTTATTTGATTATAGCCAGAGAATCCATCCATAAAAGAGAACATCATATGTTGGGCCATATTGTCTACCAATGTATCAATATGAGGTAGAGAAAAATTATCTTTCAGGCTAGCCTTATTCAAATTGCAATAATCTATGCACATGCGTACCTTTCCATCTTTTTTGGGGGCATGTACTATATTAGCCACCTATTTGAAATATTTTGCGACTTGTAGAAAGCCCATATCAAACTGCCTTTTTAGCTCATTTTTTTCAACTTTTGTTGAAATAGCTTACATTCTAGCTTTAAGGGTAGCCTGTGTTCCATTATCTCAGTGTTGAGTCCAAGCATATCTTAGTAGGACTAAGCGAACACATCTACAAATTCTCGAAGCAAATCTTCTAATCGTTGTCTATCAACTACTAGGAGCGAGGTATCGACATTGACTTTCTTTCTATTTTCGGCATCACCTAAATTGATCATCTCAATAACTTTTTGATAAAGCTCAATAGATTTATTCTTTTACTCAATTAATCTCATTAAGTTTAGAGACAAAATGTATTCTTTAGAGTCCTCTTCAGTGTTGAATTCATAAATATTAATTGAATTTTCAAAATTGAATCTTTGATCATTGTCATGATTATCTTTATATTCATTTAGAGACCTGAAATTTAGTGAAATAAGAAATATTGGCAAAATGCTTTGATGGAAAAATGGATTGAATAAAAGAAATGGATAAAATGCATGCTCCAATCTTTTATTAGAATAATGAATAATAAAAGGCCCACAAATAGAGATCATCCCAATGCTTATAGGCATAAGCAATTAGGAATTGTAATTACATTGAAAGAAAATTAGAGGTAGCAGGTATCTGGATGGCACTCTAATTTCTTAACTCATAGTCTAGTGGGCATGGATAAACCAACACCTATTCTTTTTGGTTATCATCACCAATCATTTGAATAAATAGTTCAGCAAAAGCCTCTTCCCAACTTGGTTTTCCTCCAATCCTATCATTATCTCTTGGGTACATATATCTTCCAAAAACAAAGGTTTCGTACAAATGGAGAACAACCATCAGCCTATTTCCTATCCTCCTCTTGTTATCTCATATTTTTTCCATTTCACAACCTAAGCCCAGTTTTTTACTATTATCATCAATCATTGGGAGTTCTTTTATCTCTTAGAGGCTTTTGCCTAAACCAACTCCAATATTCCAACCTTTGTTAATCATCTAACTGATCACAATTTTGCTAAATTTTGGTTGGCACCCTTTAAGTCCTCCACTTACTACATTAACAAGTTCAAAAGATCGTTAAAAGCACTCTAAGGACTCCTCTACAGCTTTTACAGATAGAGCATCTATTGGTTGAGTCACCAACAAGTCATCTTCTCCAGCCATAATCACTAATTAACCTTCTATATTAAATATGATCTTTTGATGTAAAGAGAAAAGAACAACACTTGCCATGTGAATCCTGGTCTTCTTAATAAACAACAGTAAAATGGAGAGATATCCATAACCTGGAACTTTAAATTGAAAATATGATCCGATTTGCATGGGTATCTCAATATCTCTTAACACTTCCCGTCTGGTCCTATCAAATGCTCAGACCACCATATGATTGCTTTAGATATGGGACATATTAATGGGCTATCTGGTTAGAGTAGCCATGGGCATGACATTAATAGTTGAACCATTATCAATAAGGACTTTAGCTCTTATGTCACTTTTTCATTTAACGGTGATATGCAAAGCCTTGGTACTCTCTTTACCCTTAGGTGGAATCTCATCATCATTGAAAGATATGTAATGTGGTACCACTAAGTTTCTAGCCAAGTCATCCATATATTCCACAGACACATTATGTGCTACATAAGCTTGATTCAACACCTTTAATAAGGCATTACAGTATGGTTCAGAATTTAATAGCAGTGACAACAAAGAGATTCTAGCTGGCTTTTTATTCAATTATTCTACCACAGAATATTCACTATACTTCACCAATTTGAAAAACTCACAAGCTTTTTTTTTTTGTATAGACTTTAGGATGTCTTTTATTAGAATAAATTTTGGCTTAACCTATTTTTTCTTCATCTTTTCCTTCTTTGCTTTTTACAATGCCTATAGGGTATAACATTTTCCACTTCTGGTCATGCCACCCATACCAACTATGTTGGCAGCCTCAGATTTAGGCATAGTGTCTTCTTCCTCTAAACTATTACTTCATAACCATACTTTTATGGTATAACCTTCTTATTCTTATAAGGGAATCGGCTTGAGGCTTTGAAGATCACTGGCTTGGGAATAAATTTGTCCCTAACTGATTTTAACTTCTCCTCACAATGAATGGTGATTGCCTTTGGCACCAATTTGTCTGTCATGGCTACTTTGGTACTTTTTTAAAGCTCTTGTCTCTTCATACAACTTTGTTTAGTAAGAATCCATTAACTTTTGCATCTTATCATGAAACTATTTGCATGTTTTAATAGAGCACACCAAAGCCTCGTTGTGATACAGATCTCTCATGATAAGTGCATGGGGCTACTGGTTGTATCATCTAGCCTTATATAAAGCATCATATAATTGACCGAATGACATTTTAACCTTTTTCACTCTTTTTTTCATATGCCTTTTGTCATCACTCAAGGCATTGATTGTATGATTGGGTAGTGGGTTACCGCTGACATTGCGTGTTATGTTTTAATTGGTGTTAAAACTTATCAACCTTTCTTTAATTAGAATTTGCACCCTATGCTTCAAAGGAGTGCAATTATCAATAAAATAGCCAGCCACCCCATAATGGTAGTTACAATAGGCAATGGAATCATACCATTTAGGATAAGAAGGTTCAAGCTATTTTATAGAGATGGGAGCAATCAAGTGGTTTTTGTAAAGCTTTTGGTACAATTTGGTGTAGCTTATAGGAATAGGATCAAATGTAGGCTTTTTTCAATTTCGTGATTCCAACAAACCACTTGTTGGGGTAATCAGATGAATAGAGGACCTTGTTATGGATGAATAAGAAGGTCGTATAGTTGATTGTAGGGTGAAGCAAAAGCATGACTTATGGTAGGATGATATATGGAATAGAACGATCGAAAGTAATTTTTGAATTGTTGCGCTAGGAAACTCATAGCTTGAGTATCATTTTTCTTCTTCTTAGGCATCATTTTAGTAGCAAAAGATTTTTTCCCTTCAAGTTGCCATTTTTATTGCATTTTCAATGATCTCACTTGAATCACCATATCAATAAAAAAATTTTCGCACTCTTTATCATCTACTCATAGTATGACAACTTTAAAGTGCTTACAAATAGCTCTATTGTTTTTTTTTCTATTAGGGGTGGCTGTACTTGAATGGTGATATCCTACCATCTTTAGGCATACTCCTTGAAGGACTTAGATGCTTTCTTTTCCATTCTTTGCAACGAAAGGCAATCAAGAACCATATCTATGATATGACGGTATTGGTTGATGAAAGATCAAGTCAAATCCTACCATGATTTTATACGAGTACTATCCAAATGAACATATCACCTTATAAAAGACCCGATTAAGCTATCCTAGAATACATGCATGAATAGTTTCTCGTTGCCAGCGTGTGCTGTCATCTTATGATAATACATTATGATAAGTGTAATAGAACACTTAGTACTATCATACTTCTCAAACTCTGATACTTTGAACTTTGGTGGTATCATCACATCTGGCACTAAACAAAGCTCCACAGCATCCATGAATTTGTTGAAGTCAATGTCTTTTATAGCTCGTAATCTTTCCTTAATCATGCTTATTGCTTGATCAGTTTCAACTTCTTTTGAGGACACAACCATTTACAACATCATTTTTTCTTTTGCCTCATCCAGATTAGGGATTTAGATTAGCTTGACTACCTTTGTAGTAAAGATAGGATTAGTGTAACTTTAAACATTTACTTGATCGAGTGCATAAGGCATTTCTAGGTAGCTGTAACTTGGGAATGTGGTTTGTTATGGTTGAAAACTTAGAGTGGCTTAAGTTTGATATGGACTGAAACCTAGAGGATATAGTGACTTAGTGACTTCATGTGAGATATCTTCTTCCATCTCTTTTCCTTCATTTATCTTATCCATAGCTTAGGGATCTTGCTTAATTTCCCTTCAATTACCTCCTGAGCCTTTTCCAACCTTTCAAAATGGATTGCATTTTCTTACTCCATCTTCCTAGCTCTAGCCCTGGTATTATATAGATGTTGAGCTATTCTTATACCTTAGTACCATAATTTAAAATTAGTGATCATGATATGATGATGAAAGAATGTAATGCAATGCATGAAAAAGAGAGAGAGGAGAAAATATTTGCCCTTTTAAAGATTTCAATAGAAGTTAACTTTCATTTATTCCATAGAAGTCTGTTTTACATCAAGTCTAATATTTTCCCTTTATAAAAGTGCCTAATTTGCTCATACTGATCCTTAGCTTCCTCAATGAAGTTTAACAGTCGCTATCCATGTTCTCATATTGGCATGACCAAAGCTCTCAATGTCTTAGCCTCCTTTGCCATTTCTCTCACCTTGATCACTGCCTTCCTTATCTGGGTTGCAAAATGTTTTATATACCTTTGTCTTTCCATCCTTTATCTTTGTCAAGCCATACCTAATAGGATAATTCCCTGTGTTTTAATGTGAATGCCATGATATGATTTCTTTGCTCAATCAACTTCTGTTTCAATATCTGGATGTACTCTCTAAGTATTTCATTTTCATACTGGGCTTTGACATAATCATCTTCCATTTAGGAGCATTCTTTTTTTAGCTTTTCATTCTCATAAGTCAAATTTGTATTGTTTATTTCTTTGGCTTACACCTATATGCACAACCTCTTGTGTTCTTGTCACAACTCCATCAGCTCTTTAAGGGCATCATCCCATTCTTTGATGATAGTTTGAGTCTTGCTTATGTTGCATTCCTTAAAAATCTTGTGGACTTGAATTTCTAACTCTTTTGCTTTGTCTTTCCACTGTTCTTTTTCTTTCTGAAACTTTAGAATTTTTTGTTTCAGTTTTTCATTCTCAACTTCATATTGCTTCCTTGTAAGTTATGACTTTAAGGGCACATTATCCAACTCTTGATTCACTGACTAGCAATGGTCCTCGAATATAGGCATAACTTTTTTGCTTCTCTTGGCTCTCCAAATCAAATAACCCTAAGTAACTTTATCATTAAATGGTCTAGGGCTTACCCTCTTAGGCTTCTTCCAGGCTTTGATCATGCCATCAATTTTTTAAAAACTTTTAGTCTCTCCATATAAGCAGTCAAACTAATTGGGCTAATGTGTCATGGGAATAAACTGTTCAACTCCATACTATCTTCTTACCATCAACGGTGCATAACCTATTGACCTCCTTAAACCTAATAGCAGAACCCTTATCTCATCTCCACATTGATATAACATAGGTTATCAGTTCATCCATGGAGCTAACCACTTCACTTAACAAAATGTGAGCTTTTACAGCGGATATTCTCATTCCTTTCAAGTCTTTACTTCTGGCCATTCACTTTCAAAAAATTCTTTAATTGAATTTCGACTGCAAAAATAAAGTTTAGAGAAAGCATTCTTCTTGCATTCAAAGTGACTTTTCATCCATAGATACAATAATGGTATGCAACCTAGAAAATGAGTCTTATCATTCTATCTACAAAAATTTAGGGATCTAATGTTTTCTGCCAATATTATCAGCGAAAGATTGCATTCTTTTTCAATTTATTCAAGTAAATCTGTCACTTCTATCTAAATGTGGCCTAAAACCTTAGGGAAAATGACCATCCCATATATTGTCAAAGCAAACACATTCATTCCTTATCGTCATTAGGGTGTTTGATAATGAAATCTCGAAGAAACTCCTAGGGAATACCCTTATCTCTCCCTTTTCTTGGATATATGAATCTATGAGCTCCTTTTCCATCCCTAAAATATAAGCTAGCTTTTTGTGAAACCCCAATTTTTGCTTTTTCACATACACTCTGTCTGGACACTAAAGATGCATACCCACTAAAGTCAAATACACCTCTACTATTGGTACCACATCGACCTCATTAAAGATGAAGCAATGATAGGAAGGATCTCAAAACTAGACCATTGCCTTAATGAGTGAGTTTTCAACCTTCATTGATATGAAATGTGTAATATGCCTAAACTTGTGACAACAAGCATGCTGCCTTGAAGGAACCATGCTTTTTTATATATTTAATAGGCTTTTCAAATCATTTGGTTTGAGGAGCAAATGAATTTCCTTTGGTAAAATAGAGACATAACCAAGCGATAAACAATCTTCTTCTTCTCATTGCCTCTTTTCTAACTCTATCTTCACATCTATGGGTGAATCACATTTGAAAAGTATAAACGTGGCACAAACTTGACATTTTGTGGGTTCCATGAAAACTTTTATTGAAAATACTTTCAAAGCAGGAACAATATGCAATCTACATGTATGTTTATGAATATGCACAAAAAGAAAAGAAATAAACAAGATAAGAAAACCGGTTAGTCATCTCAATATAATGAATAAATACTATATAGCAAGTAAAATAACATCATGACCCTAAATTTTGGATTAACTATAAAAGGTGGATGGATATGGCTCTACCTATGGCTAGACTTTTAAGGTTAACTATATGTGATTTGAATTACTTCTAAAAGGTTCCCAAATTGTTCTTTACATCATTGTCCATCACAGACTAGTAAAGCACCCTAATTCTTGCCTATTATAAGCTACAAGTGGAAAATGTTCAATTTGAGTGGGAGTATTTCACTAGCCCATGTGGAGACGTGAAATCTCACGAAGGTATAGGTATTTTACTTCCTATTAAGGGATAAAGCTTGGGTGTAGAGCTTATGTTATGCAAATGCAAATGAATGACAGATATATGAAATAAATAAACAAATAACTAAACAAAATATAAGGAAAAGAAACAAAGAGGAAAGAAAGAAAAAAAACAAATTTCAAGTTTATTAGACAAGACTTGGATAATAGGAAATCATTTATTGGCTTAACTCTCCCTGTGTCCCTAGTGGAGTTGCCAAACTATCATAACGTATAGATCCGTGGACTTACCGTTAAACATGGTTCAAAAGAGTCACCACCAATCTTTTTTTATTTAGGTGTGATTGGCTACCTAATCGAATTTGTCTTATTTAAAGAGGAGTCCCATCATTGACTTAGGCATCTTTAAATAGTAGATTTTGGTCCACAAAATTAGATTTTAGGTTTGGGAATGCGTTTACACGTGAAGAAGGTTATAGCACTTTTATGGCATCCATCGAGAGGATGGTACGGATTTGATTTGAAATTATCAAAGCCTTAAACATGTTTATAATTTACCAAAATATTTAATATTGAAAATTAATTTTAAAATTACTTCAATAGTTTGGTAGCAATTTAAGATAATTCTTTCACCTCAGGAGTATTCATGGAGATTAGTATCTCACTCTAAAGAAGCTTCGTTGTCAAATTTGTTAATGTATTTTTCTCAAGAAAATAACTAGTAAAATCCTCCAATAGTTTGGTAGGATTTACTTTGATGCAGATATCCCAATAGTTTGGTGAGATTTTATTGCAAAATATTTATAAAATTTTATTTTTGAAAAAACTCATTAGATCTTCCAGTAATTTGGAAAGATTTAACTTAAGATGCAATCTTCCAATAGTTTGATAGGATAAGATTCGAAACTTTATTAAAAAATATTTTTCTTTTGAAAATTGCTTTATGAAATTCTCTAATAATTTGATAGATTCCATAAAATTTAAATTCATGAAAAATCATCTAATAGTTTGATAGGATTCATGAATTTATTTGAAAAGATTTTTTTTTATTTTTTTATTTGTTTAGGCTATTTTCCAAAAATAAATAAAAGAAAATTTGCAAAGTATTTAAAAATAATAATAAATTGCTCAAAAAAATCAATAACATAAAAATGAAAAATGAAAATAAAAATAAAAAGAAGAATAAAATAAAATAAAAAGCTTTAAAAAACTAAAATCAAATCAAAAAATAAAAAGAAAATGAAAAAAGAAAAACCTGTGATCAGGTTAGGTTGATCCACGGGTGGTGCACGGATCGTACTCGGGTTCACGTGGATCCAGGTGCTTGTAAATGACGACATGTTGGGACACTATAAAAGGGCTAAGCTTCAGTTTTTCCTAAAACAACCCTACTCCTTTCTCTCTTTAGTCGAGATTTCCTCTGCTTTCTCTCTAAAATTCCAAAAACACTCCACCAAAAATCGGGCAAGTTGTAGGTTTCTAGAAAAATCATCAGAATCTGGCCAAAAAATTCAAACTTTGCTAGAAAATTTAAAGGAAAATTCAAACATTCGACCCCAAACCCAAATTTTTCCAAAAATTTCTAAATTCTTCATAAATTTTGCCAAAAAATTTCATATTTGTCTATAAATTCAACTCTCAATCTCAGAACTTCAAATCCAATCCCAAAAACTCAAAAATCCAAACCTAGAATTCTCAAAAACTCAAACCTAAAATCTCAGCAAAGTACAACCCATAAACTTTTCCTAGAGTTTTAAACACAAAGTCTTTCCTTCCAAAAATTAACCATGTATTTCTCTACAGTATTGTGTCCAATTTATAGGCTATTTTCGATAGAAAATTTAGGAATAAGATAGAGCCAATCGAGGCTTGAATCTTGGGATTGGATTCTGTCCATCGTGATATTAGGCCTAGGTCTTTGCTAATTTGCCTTGATTGAATTAAAAAGTTCTTTGATTTGGTTCTGGATTGAATTCCTTTGATTTGATTAATTCCAAATTTAATTTCCTTATTCAATGATTGATTAAGAAAAAAAAAGGAAAAAAATAGCAATAAAAAAATAATAATAGTAAAATGTAAATAAAAATAAAAATATAATATAATATAAAAATATAAAAATAATAATAAAATACACATTATTTGACCTGAACAAAAATGGGTTGAGATAGAAAAGGATGTAAAATCATAGGAATCAAGCTAAATGGGTGAGGTGGTAAAATGCATAGGATGTGTTGTGTGATCACAACATGTCTTTAAAATTAAAGGTGAAGTTGTACAAAATAACTATAAGGCTTGCATTGTTATATGAAATGAGTGTTGAGCTATTAAGAAACAACATGAAAAGAAAATTAGTGTAGCTAAGATAATGATATTTAGATGGATATGTGATAAGACTAGAAGAGACAAAATAAAAAATGAAGAAGTTTGAGGAAACTTAAGGGTAGTCCAATTTGAGTAAAAGAATGGAAGGCCGTTGATGCTCATTTATTTCAAGCCAATATTGATCATGAACTTTCTCTCTCTCTCTCTCTCTATATATATATATATATATATATATGTTGCAATGTGCGAGCTCAGGAACTCGACGCTATACTTAGGGAATGGAAAAGCAGGGGGCTAAAAGTATTTTACATAAAAACCAAAACAAAAAGTCACCACAAAAAATTTTTAGGGTGTAATTGGCCACCCGAAAATTTTGTCCTTTTGATGAAACAATTAAAATGGGTTTAAAGTTTTATAAAAAGAACTTTTTTATGGTCTACAAAAACAAAGTTGGGTTTGAAAGTTGGTTATGTTGAGAAAGAATTAGTATCCCTACAGCACCTGTTGAAAATGGTACCAATTGATTACATGTTTTTAATGTTTAAAAACTAATTCCATTCTTTTTCATTTATTTATTTCAAAAAACAAAATTTTTTTCTTTTTTTTTTAAAGCAAATCATTTTTTAGTTTTTGTGGAAAAAAGCAAAACTATTTATTTTGGACTAAAATGAAAATATCCTAAGTATCAACACAACTTTTTCACTCTCCTATATTTAGGTAGAGCTTCAAAAATACCTCTAACTTAGGGATTTTCAAATTGTCCCATGAAACTGAGATGACACATTGCATAAATAATAATCATTAAGAGTTCTCCTATATTTAGGCCAGATCTCAAAGACTATATTTATTTAAGATGTCATCTTTTTTTTTTTTAACATTTTTCTAATGAAAACTCATTTTTGAAAACCATGTGCATGAACATAATAATATGATGAATGCATGATGGTTAAACATGAAAGAAAAGGTATGGATGCATGGTATTTTAAGAATGCATGTAACGATAAAGCAAAATGAAATGCAAATTCATGAATGGGGTCAAAGTTTGGCTTTAGGATTTGGGAAATTGGTTCAGGTTTTTACGGTTTGGGATAGTTTTAAGGTTATATTAAGGTTTCAAATTTAGGTTTAGAGTTTGGTTTTAGGTTTAAGGTTTCGGATTAAGGCTTTTGGTTGGGATAGTGGTTTGGGATTTGGATGGTGATTTGGGATTATATGGGAAATGCATGTGCCAAAAATAAATAACGAAAATGCCATTGGTAAAAATATAAATATTGATGCATGGGTGCAATGTGACAAAAATTACCAAAATACCATTAATGAAAATGCAAACTTTAATGCATAGACCATGTATGAAAACAAACATATTACAAACTAAGACATATTTACAAATATATTACAAACTTAACATACATGTAGCAAGGAGGTAAAAATGGATCAAAATCAAGAGTTTAAAATGAAAATTTGAAGACATGTTCCACCATTTTTTTTTTTTTTTTGGAATTCATGTAAATAATCAAAAAACCACCAAAAAGTTTACTAATCTAACATTTTTTATTTCTTGAAAATTTGATCAAACACATAGAAAACTTGGAGAATAAAGCAAGAACACAAGCAAACCAAGATGAATCAACCAACATTTAGCCAAACAAGTAAGCTAAGAGGTTCCGCCAAACATAGGAATGGCTTGGTCAAATGCCTTAATAGCAAATCCCAATCATACATCTTTTCATTTGATCAAAACATGCATCAATCATTTATAAAATCATCATATGAAGGCATTTATATCATGAAAGAAATTTTATCAAAATGTAATGAACTAAATAGTAAGGAAACCATGGAACCAAATATATATAGCCAAACAACACATACAAACCATTAAACTAACTAACATTCATGCATTAAACATATGAAATAGCATTCAAATCATTCATAAATATTATTAGAAGCAAGAAAACAACAAAGAATGGGCAAGATGAGTTTTATCTATGGAGGATGGGAGCTAAACTGAACCTCTTAATGGCAAAAAATGGTGGATTATTTTTTTATTACTTGATCCTTTTAGTTTCAATCCAAACTACTATTTGGTTGGATGAAATCTTGATTCACACTTGGATTAAAAGAATTGGAAAACTATAAATTTCTTAAGAAAAAAAAGTGAAAATCAAAGGCTAAATGTTATGAAAAACATGGTAAATGTTGTGTAATGCTTATGAAAATGCTAAGGAAAAAGGTAAAAGAATTATACCTCCTCTAAGCTCACCAAAAATTTTTCTATATTTTTTTCTTTTTTTTTATTATGTTTCACACCTCCAGCTACTACCTTTTCCGAAAACCCTCTTTTTTCTAGCCCTTAAAAATGAATTTATAAGCCATGCAAAATTCTTGCAACCCTTTGACTAATTTTTCATCTAATGGCCATCCTTTCTCCTTTGTTTTCTTTGCAATGAACCACCTTTCACTATTGGATTCAACCCCTCAAGCTCATCCTATGGTTTAGTATGCTCATGGCCAAAGGCTGCAATTTTAATGTTGCCAAAACCAAATGAAAAGACCATTTTACCCCCAATTAAAAAGTTTTTGATTTTTATGTAATTTTCTTGGGGAAATATGATTCATTCTTCATTTTTGTGATTTTAAAGCACTAAAAATCCTCAAATAATATGAAATCATGATCTAAAAGTTTTTTTATAGAAAATTACCTCGAAAAGGTCAAATTATGAAATTACCCCTTTGAGTTATACCTTTCGAAGTGCAATCAAAGTTTTTAATATACCAAAAATCATCAAATAATGTGAAAACATGATTTGAAGCATTTACAAAAAATCAACCTTAAGAAGGTCAAATTACACAAATACCCCTTTAAGGCATTTTTTTTATTTCACACCTTTCGAGGTGCGTCAAGGTTTTTAAGACACTAAAAATCATGAAATAATATAAAATCATGATCTAAGGCATTTCATGAAAAGCCAACTTCAAAAAGGTCAAATTATAAAAATACTCTTATGGGAATTTTGGTAATTTCACATCCATTAGAGTGCGGTTAGGGTTTTTGATGCATCAACAATTATGAAATATTATAAAATCATGCTTCAGAAGTTTTCACAAAAATCCAACTTCAAGAAAGTCAAATTTATAAAAATACCCTTGAAGGGCATTTCGATAATTTTACCCATCTTGAAGTGCAATCAAGGTTTTTAGTGTGTTAAAATCTTAAATATCATTTTCAAGCCCTATTAGTCCCATTTGATTCCAACTTTTGAAAAGATAATCCAAATCCAATCTGAATTGACTGATTTTGACTAGTTCTGACTAAGTTTGACTTTGCTTAACCAAATTTGATCAAGTTTGACTTTCATCCTAAATCGATTTTGAAAACTTGTCAAAATTAAAGAACTATTAGGTTTGCACTGGTTGGACTTTAAAAGCTTCAAGTTGGCCAAATTTTGCACAAACAAAATTAGGAGTCTAATGTTGTCCCTCTTTGTGTATTTCTGAGAATCATAAATAATGCAAAGACCAAAGACACCAATTTTGTCTGGGATTAGGATTGAAAGGGGTAGTCGCTTGCTTTTTTTTTCTCTTTTTTTGTTTGTTTTCTTTTTTGTTTTTTTTTTTAAGTCTTGAAAAGTAAAGGCTAAGAAATTTTAAAAATCTCATTTGGAAAAAGCTTTTATAAACATTGGCAAGTAACTTTAAAAATCTCCTTTTGAAAAGGCTCATATGAACATCAACAAGTAACTTTAAAAATCTCCTTTTGAAAAGGCTCCTATAAACATAGGCAAGAAACTTTAAAAATTTCACTTTGAAAAGGCTTTTATAAACATAGGTAGGGAACTTTAAAATTTTCACTTTGAAAAAAGCTCCTATAAACATAGGCATGGAACTTTAAAAATCTTCTTTTCGAAAAGGTTTTTAAAAACATAGGTAGGGAACTTTAAAAATCTCATGTTGAAAAGGCTTCTATAAACATAAGCAGGGAACTTTAAAAATCTCAATTGGAAAAGGAAGTTTGGTTATATTTGAGGCCTTTAACAAGGTTTTTTCTTAAACAAAAAGGTTTTTTCTTTGGATTTTTCTTGAAAAATGATCATTTTCTGATGATGTGTTTGTTTTTCCAAAATTATTTCACTTTTCATGCAATGGATGCAATGGATGCAAGATGCATAGTGCATATGGTTCAAATAATTTTGTTCACATCATGCATTCATTTTTAATGACAATAATGTTTTCATGACCATGACTATCTTCAAATTCTTGATCGGGGCAAGTCATTAGCAGTCAAATCATACTCACCTCATCGAAGTTTTTCCTCAATTCAAGCTTTTTTTTTCTTTCTTTCTTTATCAATTATTTTCACCTTGATCTCTTCAACAATTATTCAATGATTTTTGCCAAACACTTTTTCTCTTTTCCTTCATCATTGTCATTCCATCATTTATCTTTATTTATTCTTTCTTCATCATTTTCCATTTACTCATTATTTCATCATCATTGTCCACCCTTCATTCATCATTTCATCCATCATTTTTGTTTCATTCATCATCATTTTTTTCCATATTGGTTTTTCTTATGCCCATTTTTCTTAATTGACACCAATTTCATTGGGCTTAATGATCTCATCTTGGTGCCAACTAACTTAGGCTTAAATCTCATCTTGGTGCTAGCTAAGCTGAGCTTAAATCTCATCAATACCAGCTAGATTGGACTTAAATCTTCATAGATGCCAGCTAGATTATGCTTAATTTTCTTGGTGCCAGCTGGACTGGACTTAAATCTTCATAGGTGTTAGTTAGATAGGGCTAAATTTTCCTTGGTGCTAGTTAAAGTAGGCTTAATTCTCCTTGGTGCCAGCTAGACTAAGCTTAATTTTTTTCGATGCCAACTAAACTGGGCTTAATTCTTTTTGGTTCCAACTAAATCGGCCTTAATTCTCCTCGATGCCAACTAGACTAGGCTTAATTCTGATTTTTTTTTTTCAAAATTTCTTGACATTTACTCAACTTATTATCATATCTCATCTTTTTTGTTCATTTCTTCAGCACACCCCCTCTTTTATATATTCCTTTTTCAACTTTTCAAACTCTTATGTTATTTTTTTCCTTTCCTCAAACTATTTTCTCTTTTTCTTATTTTTCTACTTATTTTTCTCATTTTGCTTTCTTTTTTTTTTCTTTTTCACCCATTTTTTCTTTCTTTTCTTTTCTATCTTTTTTTAGACTTTTTCTTTCTATGCTTTTTCTTGGTAGGCTTTACTTTTTGTCTCTTAAATTAGGGAATTCATTTCCTTTTTAGGTTCTTTCCTTTGACAGACTTCTTATCTTCTTTTTTGTGTGTGTGCATTTTTTTTAATATTTACAAAGTTGCCAAATGCAATCATGGCACAAATGTCTATTTCCAACAAATGATGCAAATGTAAATGTCTTTATGCAAATACAAGAATTCAAGTTATGTAGAACTTTTTCATGATGCAAATACTCAATGCAAATGCAATGACTTTTTCATAATGCAAATGCCAATGCTCTTTTCTTGTAGATGACTCTACAATGGTACAAATTTTCTTTTTTTTTTATGACACAAATGTACCTAAGAACAAATTTTCTTGAACAAAAAGTTCTTTCATAGTCATTTTTATTCACCCCACACCTTTTGTCTTAAGGAACATCCAATTTTGTTCCTATTCTATCTCATCCATCCAAGCTACATGCCCCCCATCAATTCACTATTCCACCAATCTTTAAAAGTAATTGCCAAGATTAAACTCAAAGAAACTCTCTTTCTCTCTAGGGCACACATGAATTGCATTTTATTGAATGAATGAATGATGAAATGTGTAGACATTAGAACAAAAGCAAGAATTGTTAAAAATTCAAGTTCATAATCCATTCAATGAAATTCGCAAAGACAACACCCTAAAACAAAAAACATTCTTCTTAAACATTTACAAAAAATAGAAGAATTTAGGAACATTTCATATCCCTAGCACCATGTTGCTTGAAAATGTTCTTAAGAGAAAACCTATCAACACCAACCCCTTCTCATTATCCTTAGATCTTTAGGCTGTCATATAATTTCAAGAATTACATCGTTATACAGTCTAACTCAGATTTGACATCCAATTCCCCTTGCTTATCAAAACTTATTAGGCTTACTCTAATTAGACTTTGAACCTTGTGCTTGAATGCATGATAACTTTCTATGGAGTGACCCTTATTTCCATTATGATAATCATATGTAGCATTGGCATTATACCACTTAGGATAAAGAAGTTTCAATGGCTCTAGATAAATGTATGATACTAAATGATTTTTAACAAGCTCTAGGAATAACTCAACGTATAACATAAAAATTAGGTCAATGTGATTTCTTTCTCGATGAACTCACTATTTCTTAAAACCCATTGTCTAGTTATTGGGCCTTGAAATTGGTCTAGTGGTGGGTGGAGTAATAAGGGTATTAAACATATGATGAAACGTTTATGTTAGTATTAATTGGTAGGGGTATGGTTTTTGAGACATTGGCTGAATAGATGGTCAGAAAATTACAGGCTAAATAGATGGTTATAGAGTGTAAGGCCGAATAGTTCGTTGAGAATGTGGATTCAAGTGTGGGACATTCAAAGGTTGTACAAATTTGTTGGTATAATTTTAAACACTTGAAAAAGAGGTTTAAACAAATTTTGGGAGGATTTAACTACAAGTTTGGATTTAGGATAATTGGTGAGGGTTGTTTGAAGCTGGGTGACTTCATCTTGAAAATCAAACTTTTGAGATCAATCATTTGTGTGGCCAATTTATCCATTCTTTTTTTGAGTTTATTCAAACTCTGATCTTCACTCGAAACACTATATGCATTAGGATTTTTTTAAGGGATATTGGACCTAGCAAAGAATGATTGATCTTGATTTGATTGAATTAAAACTGAAGAAGACACTCGAAGAGAAACAAACTTAACCTTACCACCACCTTTAACCATTTCTATCAACTAAGTAATCTTTTTTTTATTTCTCGAAACTCATGCCTAAATTCCTCCTGATTCAATTCTAATGCACTGATCCTTACCTCTAATTTATCTCTCATTTTTGCCCCTTTTGATATCTACCAAGATAGATATTTTATTCTAAGAGTTTAGACTCAAAAGTTTTTGTTATTAATCTTGTTAAAATGAATGCCATAGAACAAATTCCAACACATAAAACATGTTTATGAATGCATGAATATGATATTGATGCCAAAAAATATCATAAAATACAAAGATGATTAAGATAATGGATTTTTCTTATGTACAAAGCCCCAAATGATAAAAATTTCATCACCTATGAATGTGTATGCAAGAAATGTAATGTCCTATTGTAGGGATCGTGGGATATGTTCTAATGAAATGCAATTTTATGCAATGCATGTTTTATAACATCCTACCATTCATGATTTTTTATGCGTGAAATGTAATGACATACTTCATGAGTAACGAGATGTATAGCTATGACTGATACAACATACTTATATGAGTGCACTAACATATTATATCAATGAGATATGTCTACATGAAATGCAATGCTTGTGTTATACAAACCTAATAAGGTTGATACTTACCACTAAGATGTGCATGAGATGGAATCCAATACTATCTATTAAAATGTGCATAAAATGGAATGCATGTATGTCTATTATGATATGCATGAGATGGAGTGCATGCACTATCTTATTAAGATGTGGATGAGACGTAGTGCATGTATTATCTTATTATTTCCAACTCCAAAAAAATGATAATGTATGTAAAAGGATCAAATGAAAAAACATTGACTCTCTCTTTCTCTTATTTCTTTTTTTATAAGTGAAAAAATTCAAGAACACATTTTTTTATTCCATACAGAATGACTAGGATTCAACGGTTTTTCTTTTTTTTTTGAAAATTTTTGTTTTTTTATTTATATTTTTAGATTTTTTCTTTTTCATTTTTTGGTTTTGTTTGATAGTAAAAGATATTTTATTTTAAAACATTTCTCAAAGATGCACATTTTGGATGAATAGTAAATAAATCAAACTATATGTCAAAAAAAAAAAAAATTTTGAAAGAATTTTTTTATTATTCTTCTTTTTTTTCAAAATTTTAGTCTTATTCACATCATTACTACCCCTAAGTACAAATTGTATCAAAGTGTTCTTTCATGTGACTTATTTTGGGTAATTTCTACAAAAAGGATCGACAGGGCACTACCTAAGATTGGCTCCCTAAAGTTCGCTATATGTTAGGCTCTGAATTGATGTATCTAAAATTTTTCAAATTGTTCCTCACATCATCGCCATCACAAACAATGAGGCACCATGATCTTCACCCATTATTGGCTTTGAACGAAAAGAGTTCAATCAAAATAGGAGTGTTTCACTAGCCATTACAAAGGTTTACACCTCGGGAGAGCATAGCTACTTTACTTCCCCATAAAAAAGGTTAGAGCCAAGGTATAGACCTTATGTATGCAATGCAAATGTGATTATGTGCAAAGGAACATAAAAGCCTTTCACATTTTCCTAAAATACCCCTATCCTAATGCCCTATAATTATTAAAAAATAAATAAATAACAATAATTTAAAACAAATGACATAATTCAAACAAGCATGAAATGTAAAACACACACACACATTTTTTTTTTAATTTTTTGGAAACAAGGAAATTAAAATCAAAACATTATTTTCATTTTTCTAATTTTTTCAATTTTTTTTAATTTTTCCATTTTTTAAGAAAACAAGAAAATTAAAATCAAGGAATTAAGATTACATGATAATTAGGACCATTAAACCAAAATTTATGATAACATGCAATCAATCTTTAGCTTGACACTCAAAAAAATGTATCCCTAGTGGAGTCACCAACCTGTCGTAATGTGCGAGCTTGAAAACTTAATTGTCCAACTTAGGGAATGCAAAAGTAGGGGGCTAATAGACATTTTAAATAAAAATCAAAGTAAGAAGTTGCCACCAATCTTTTTTAAGGTGTGATTGGCCACCTTAAAATTTTGTCCTTTTGATAAAACATTTAAAATCGATTTAAAATTTTATAAAAGAACATTTTTGTGTCTATGAAAACAAAGTTGGGTCTAGAAGCCGTTTACTCATGGTGAAGGATTAGCATCCTCACAATGTTCGTTGAAGACAGTACTAATTGATTGTATGTTATCCTTTGATTTTGATAAAAATGGTCATATTCTAATGTTTAAAATTTAATTCCTTTTTCATTTATTTATTTCAAAAAAACTAAAATTTTTTTTGGAAAGCAAAACATTTTTTAGTTTTTTTTAATAAAAGCAAAACAATTTATTTTTGGATTAAGATGAAAATATCCTAAGTATCAACACACCTTTTCCACTCTTTTAATTTAGATAGAGCTTAAAAAATATCTCTAACTTAGAAATTTTCAAATTGGCCCACAAAACCAAGATGATACCTTGTATAAATAATAATCATTAAAAGTCCCTCTATATTTACGCTAGATATCAAAGACTATATTTATTTAAGATGTCATCTTTTTTTTTTTTTGAAAATATTTTTCTTATGAAAACCTATTTTTGAAAACCATATGCATCATTTGCATGAAGATAATAATAATATGACAAATGCATGATGGTTAAACATGAATGACATGATATGAATGATGAATGCATGATGGTTAAACATGAATGACATGATATGAATGCATGGTAATTTAAGAATGCATGAAATAATAAAGTAAAATGAAATGCAAATGTATGAATGGGGTTAAAGTTTGATTTTAGGATGGGAAATTGGTTCGAGTTTTTAGGGTTTGGGATAGTTTTTGGGTTTAGTTTAGGATTTGGATGGCAGTTTGGGGTTTTATGGGAAATGCATGTGACAAAAATAAATAGTAAGAATGCCGTTGGTAAAAATACAAATATTGATGCATGGGTGCAATGTGACAAAAAATTACCAAAATGCCATTAAGAAAAATGCAAACTTTAATGCGTGGACCACATATGAAAACAAACATAATACAAACTAAAGCATATTTACAAATATATTACAAACTTAACTTGCATGTAGCAAAGAGATAAAAATGGATCAAAATCAATAGTTTTAAAAAAAAATTTAAGACATGTTCCACCATTTTTTTTAAATTCATGTAAATAATTATAAAACCACAAAAAAGTATACTAATCTAACATTTTTATTTCTTGAAAAATTGATCAAACACATAGAAAACTTGAAGAACAAAGCAAGAATACATGCAAACCAAGATGAATTAACCAACATTTAGCCACCTAAACATGTTAAAAGGTTCAGCCAAGCATGGGAATGGCTTGGCTGAATGCCTCTCCAGCAAATCCCCAATCATACATCTTTTCATTTGATCAAAACATGAATCAATCATTTATAAAATCATCATATAAAGGCATTTATATCATGAGAGAAATTTTTTGAAACATGTAATGAACTAAATCATAAGGAAACTATGGAACCAAACATATATAGCCAAACAACATATACAAACCACTAAACTAACCAACAGTCATACATTAAACAAATGAAATAGCATTCAAATCATTCACAAACATTATTAAAAGCAAGAAAACATCTAAGAATGGCCAAGAGGAGTTTCGACCATGAAAGATAAGAGCTTGGCTGAACTTTCCAATCGTAAAAAATGGTGGATTTTTTTATTGCATAATCCTTTTAGTTTCAATCCAAACATTATTTGGTTAGATGAAACCTTGATTCAAGCTCAAATTAAAAGAGATGAAAAATTATAAATATCTCAAGAAAAAAATAAAAATCAAAGGCTAAATGCTATGAAAAACATGGTCAATGTTGTGGAATGCTTATGAAAATACAAAGGGAAAAGGTAAAAGAATTATATCTCCTTCAAGCTCAACAAAAATATTTCTACATTTTTTTCTTTTCTCTACTATGTTTCATGCCCCCAGCTACTACATCGTCTACAAACCACTTTCTTATAACCCATAAGAATGAACTTATAAGCCATGCAAAATTCATGCAACTCTTGGATTGATTTTCCATCCAATGGCCTTCCTTTCTCCTCATTTTCTTTGCAATGAACCACCTTTCACCATTGGATTCAACTCCTTAAGATCATTCCATGATTCAACATGCTTATGGTCAAAGGTTGCATTCTTAATGCTACTGAAACCAAATGAAAATACTATTTTACCTCCATTAAATAGTTTTGGGTTTTCATGCAATTTTCTTGGAGAAATATGATCCCTTCTTCATTTTAATGATTTTAAAGCACTAAAAATCCTCAAATAATATGAAATCATGATTTGAAAGTTTTCATGAAAATTGACCTTAAGAATGTCAAATTACTAAATTGACAAAATTACCCCTTAAGTGCATTTTAGTAATTTCATACCTTCAGAGGTGCAATTAAATTTTTAATGAACCAAAAATCATTAACTAATATGAAAACATGATTTGGAGTGTTTCAAAAAGAACTGACCTTGGGAAGGTCAAATAACAAAATTACTCCTTTAGGATGCTTTAGTAATTTCACACCTTTCGAGGTGCGATCAAGATTTTTAATGTACTAAAAATCATGAAATATTATAAAATCTTGATCTAGAGCATTTTGCAACAATCGACTTCAGGAATGTTAACTTATGAAAATATCCCTAGGGTATTTTAGTAATTTAACAACTCTCAGGGAGCGGTCAAAATTTTTGATGAATAAAAAATCATGAAATATTATAAAATCATGATTTGAAAGTTTCTATGAAAATCCAACTTTAAGAAAATCAAATTTACAAAAATACCCATGAATGGATTTTAGTGATTTTACCTTTCTCAAAGTGCAATAAGGGTTTTTAGTCTATTAAAATTACAAATATCATTTTCAAGGCCTATTAGTCCTATTCGATTTTGACTTTTAAAGAGTCAACCCAAATCAATATGATTTCATTGATTTTGACTGGTTCTGATCAAGTTTGACTTTGTTTGACCAAGTTTGATCTTGGTATTTTCGGTCAAATTGGCCCCAAATTGATTTTGAAAACTTATCAAAACTAAAGAACTATTGGATTTGAATTGGGTTGACTTCTGAAGCTCCAAGTTGGCCAAATTCTACTCGAATAAAATTAGGTGTCTACAATATATATATATATATATATAAACCATTGATTTTGACTTATTAATGTTGATTTTGATTTGTTTATATATACTTGTAAAAAGAAAGCATTTATAAACGTATGAACTTGCTTCTAGAATAATATTTTTTTATTATGAATCACATGTATTATTAGAAATTATAGTTATAATCAAATAATATTTAATAAAAATATCAAAAAGAAAAATTCAATAAACAAGTCAAATTAACAACCAATAAATTAATATATAATTAAAGAAATCTATACCCATAGTACATGCACATGAAATTTAAAAGGTTTCACTAGTTTTAAGCCCATGCAATGCATAGATAATAATTATATATATATATTTAATTATAATATAATTAATAAATTTTATATAAAAAAGGATTTTAAAATATACATATAAATTGATTTTTTTACCTTAAATAAAATAAGTATTCTTGACACAATTTTTTTTTAAATAAATAACCTATCTAAAATACATAAATTCGTATGAAATGTTGCATTAAAATATAATTTTTTTAAATGTTCTACAAATTTTCAAATATATATAGTATTAGAAAAAAAAAAAGCAAATAAATTGGTAGACGTACGTAGAAAGTTAAGTCAATTTATTTAAGCTAATAAAGCATATTATATAACAATTTATTGAAAAAGCTAATAAATGATATGAAATGAAAAAAAAAAAAGAAAACAAAATACAAAAAGCATAATGGTAATAAAAACTTTTGATTGATCAGGTAAAAATTGTAAAAGTTATGAAAAATATACATTGAATCAATTCAAAAACTAAACATTTTATAATCTAGGTGATGAACAAAGTGACAAAGAAATGGAATAATAACATTTACTAAGATATGATTGGAAAGGAAAAAGTATTTTAAATTAAATCAAAATTTTAAATTTGGTTTGAAAAAGAGTTAATATTTCAAAAAAAGGTAGTGATAGTTCTAGTAAATTACTATGATTTTAGAATAAATTGATTTCAACTTTACATTTAATATTTAAAAATAATAAATACTAAAAAAATGTAAGGTGTGCAGACACAAATTTTATTCGAAATATTTTAGCATGGATAACCCATGCCCATTACAATCCTTTAAGAGCCCATAAAATACATCGATATTTAGGCCTAATAAAAAGGACACCCATATGATTACTGTTAAACTCTTTTGCATGGGATTTATATGGATGATACCTATTCACATAGATGTATGGAAAATATATAATAAATGAAACGAGTAAACCCTAAAGTTAATTAAAGTCAAAATTACGCATAACTTGATCAAAATAGATAGAGTCAGTTTAATTCTCAAAATTCATAATCTAATTGAAACTAATATGGTTTAAAATTAAGTTTGGTGATTTTTTAAAAAACACTAAAAATTTTTATTGCACTAAGGAAAGTATAAAATTACTAAAATGCCCTTTAGGGGATATTTTCATAATTTGGCCCTTCCCGAGCTTAGATTTTCATGAAACTTTTCAGATCTTAATTTCATAATATTTCATGATTTTTAGGACATTTGAAATCACAACAGTACTCGAAAAATGTGAAATTACCAAAATACCTTTATAAGGATATTTTGTAATTTAGCATTCCCAAGCTCAGATTTTCATGAAATATCTAGATCTCAATTTCATAATTTTTCATAATTTTTGGTGCATTTGAAATCACAGTAGTACCCCGAAAAGTGTGAAATTACCAAAATCTCCTATATAGGTATTTTTGTAATTTCACCTTCCCGAGCTCAAATTTTTATGAAACTTTTCAGATCTAAATTCTATAATATTTCATGATTTTTGGTGTTTTAAAATCTCAAAAATGAGCATGGGAACATTGATTTCTAAGAAAATGGCCTAAATACCAAAAATTTTACACTAAGGGTAAAATGGTCTTTTCATAGGTTTGAAATGTATAAAAATCCAACCTTTGTAGTGAATAATATGGACCATTGGATCTTTTATTGATTTTGATCCAATGGCTAAAGGTGGTTCCTTGAAAAGAAAAAAAAAAGATAAGCTTTGATCCTTGTATGAAATCTCATCCAAGGGTTTATATTCACCAAGAATGAGATTTTATTTTTTTAGGAGCTAACTATTAAAATGGAATGGGGGTTCAGTCAAAAGGGGTTAAAAGGTTGAAAAGAGAGAAAAAGAGCCAAACACATAAAAAAAAGAAAAGAAGGAAAGAAACAGCTAGAAAAAAAAAAGAAAGCTACTGAATAAAAGAGGGTAGAAGAAGGAAGGAAAAAGAAAAAGAAAAGGAGAAAGAGAAGGGTTTATCGAATAGCTAAGGGGAAGGACTACTAAAAAAGAAGAAAAAAGGGCTGAAAGAAAGAAAAGGAAAAATGTAAAAAAGAAAAGAGGAAAGGAAACACTTCTTTGAAGAGAAAAAAGGGAGAGCAAATGTAGCTTTCTTTGTTTTCTTTGTGTGGATCTTGTCATTTTCATGAACAAAGCTCCCTTTCCTTTTATGTTCATTGCCTTCACCCACACTACATATTGGTTTGTTTGATGCAAATTTTGTTAGTTTAGGTAGATTGGTGTTCATTTTTACTATTGTGACCATTTTTCTAGTTGACGCTTTATATGTGGATATAGTTGCTAATCTAGCTCCAGGCTTGTTTTCAAGTATCGATGCTTCTGGTTGGTTTGTGTTTTGAATGGTTTCTTAGAAAAGAGCTAGTTAGAGGAAAGATAGTCGCGATTATAGCCTTGGAAAATTCCACCAATAACTAAAAAAAAAATTCTTCAAAATATAAATATTAGGATTTATAGTTGTAGAATTTGTCAAAGTCCTCTTTTATCATTTTATGACTTTAAACAAATAAAATATGGCATGGGAAGGTGACATTAGACTGGTAAAGAGCCATAAGTTTTCATTTTACTTGAATAATGAACAAAAGTTTCACTACATGGCTAAAGTTGTTAGTTCTCCATAATGCTTCTCTTCATGCAAGACTTATCATTCAAAGCTTTGCACACTTTTTTTTTAATTCAAATTCCTTTTTTTTTAAACTCTTGTGAGTGGATCCATATACTTATCTTGATTTCTTATGCAATTTAAATTTTATATTCCAATTTTCTTTCAGAGTAATTTGTTATTCATGTACTTTACATTTATGCAAAATTTATTAATAATGAATTGAATGAAATTTTTCGAGGATGATATTTTATAGAAATTCGAGTAGCGATTCTCTAAAATGTCTAGGTGAGGATATTTTTCTAAAAATACTATCAAAGTAATGGAGCATTTAGAAAAATATTTAATACAAAAAAGTTTTATTTGTCTATTTTTCTAAAATTTTGATAGATGCTAATAATAATGTGTAATGACCTTTTTAGTAATGAAATTGGTATAATTAAAATTAAAAATTTTTAATTAATTAAGTAAGAAAGGAAAAAGGGAATGAAATTTTTGAAGATAGGATTTTAAGGAAGTTCAAGTAGAGATTCTTAAAAAATCCCTAGGTGAGAAAATTTTTCTACAATATCGCCAAAGTATCAAAGTATATAGGAAAATTTTCAACAAAAATTTTTATTTACTTTGTTCCTTTCAAAATTTTTAGTGATAATTGAAAGATAAGTAAAGAAGATTTAAACATAATTAATATATTCTACTTGATTTTATTACATTACATAGTTTTAAACATAAATGAAATTTTTGATGATGGGACTTCAAGAAGTCCTAGTAATGATTCTATAGAATTTCCCTAAGTGAGAAAAGTCTTCTAAAAATTACCAAAGTATTGGAATATTTAGAAGTTTCTTTTCAATAAAAAAGATTTCCATTTTATCATTATACTTAATTTGAGTAGGCTTTTTTTTTTTGGAAGTAAATTTGTTTATAGATAATAATATTATTGCATGATTTTAAAGTAATGAAATTTTGGATAATGGGACTCTGAAAAGTTCTCGTAGTGATTCTCTAGAATTCGTTAGGTGAGAAAAGTCTTCTCTAAATTGTCAAAGTATTGGAATATTTAGAAATTTCTTTTCAATATAGAAAACTTCATTTCTATAATTGTTTTCTTTAATTTGAACAGTTTTCTTAATGAATAAGAGTGTGTTTTCTCATAAATAAATGTATTTGTAGATAATTATATTATTACATGACTTTTAATAATTTTTATAAAAAATAAACAAAAAATCTCTAAAGATGAGATCCTAAAGAAATCCGAGTAGTGACTCTTTAGGAACTTTAGGTAAGAAAATCTATCTAAAATGCCACCAATATATTGAAGCATTTAGATTAATTTTCAATAAAGATTTCTTGTTCTTTTCTAAATGGCATAGAAATGAGTTTTTTAAGAAAATGCTATTTGTTTTTACAATTATATATATCACATTTTATGGAAATAAATATGAATCACAGAGGATAAGACTTTTGAGAATTCTGAGTAGCAATTTTTAAAAATTTCTTAGGCGAGATGATTCCTTTTAATATTGCCAGAGTATTGGAATATTTTTAGGAATTTTTCAATAAAAAGTTCTTATTTATTTTTTAAGCTTGCTAAAAAATAAAAATGTGTTTTTAAAGAAAATTAAGGAAATTAAATCTTTAAATACGAAAAATTAAGACCATTTTAGTCAATTTTAAAAGATAACACATAATTAATTGGTACCATTTTAAATGGGTGTTGTAGGGTTGCTAATCATTTCCCATGCGTAACCGACTCCTAAACCCAAACTATTTTCGCAGACCTAAAAATTACTTTTTTAATTAATTTTAAAATTTTATTAAGAAGGTAAGTTTTAATAGGTGGCTAATCACACCTAGCTAAAAAAGATTGGTGGTGACTCCATTTTTTTTGTTTTTCAAATTCATCTAACGGTCCCCAAAACCATTACTACAAGGTGAATAGATATTTAAAAGAAAATTAAAGTAATTAATTTAGTCAAAAATGAATGTTTTGACACCAATTTGCATTGGTATTAGATTTTTGTACAATTGTATGGACTAAAATATAAAAGTTAGAACAACTATGAAATTATCAAAATTAAAAAGAAATAATGATAAAGAGTTTTAGTTATATGTTTTGGGTTGCAAAATCATGTGTACTGATTTGAGTTGAAGAAATCCAAGAAAAAAAGAAGTGTAAACCTAGTGTGAATCCATTTTCTTATATTTCACTCACATCTCTATCTCTATCTTTCAATCCTAGAAAAATGATTACAATGACAATATGATATAATTGTATAACATAAAAACCGTTGTTATCTAAAATAAAACTCAATTAACATTATGCTTAAAATATCATAATAAACGTACTTTTTAATTAGTTACACTATAGTTTGTATTTTAGTTCTTGTAATAAATAATTAAACAAAAATATGTTTGTATTTTGATTTTGTAATAAAGAATAGAAGAAAAATATGACATATTTAAAACTTATTTACATCATTTCCAAAAATACTCACATAAAAAATAAACTTAATATCAACTAAAATAAAAAGAAATCTTATAAGAAATTTAAAAAACAGCTACAATAACACAAAAAATCAATTAGTTAGTTATCCAAATTATTAGGACAAATGTGCTAAATCAAAAAATAATGTTGCAAATCAACTTGAGCTAAAAAAAAAAAAACTACAATCAAATTAAAAATGAAATATAACATCTCATTTGTAACAAAAAAAACTATTAAAGAAAATAATCAATCAAATATTTTTTGAATGATGCCTTAAGTTTGAAAAAAAATGCCAAACTAATAGTATCCTAGGTAATACTTTTGTAGTTGCCGAATCTTCTGTTGATATTTTCCTCAATACATTTCAAAATCTTATGAGCATAGTGATTTTTATATGAAGCATATAAATAATCAAATATAACTATAAAAAATCACTTTACTTCTAACCAAGACAAATAATTACTCCTTTGAACTTCTACAATAGTCTATAATTTCTTAACATCAACTCTCTATATACTTTGGCTAAGATTATTTGTATACAAATCAAACTGCTAGAGATTTTTACATGGAGCTCATATTGTATTTCATAATAAAAAAGTAATACACAAATCGAATTGCTAAAAGTCTCCAAAAAAATTATACATGGATCCAAAAGAATTAAGCAAATAAAATATTGCACCATAAAAACAAAATACAAATGCTAAGACTCAATCATAAGATCATTAGAATATGCAAATGAGTACATCAACAAAAATTGGGTTGTAAAAAATTTTTGGTGCAAACTCAAACCTAAAAGCTTCATTGCTTTCTTAATCAACAACCAATTTATATTTGTGGTTGGTCAGTAAATTAACTATAAAATATTCAAATTTCTAAAGTTTGAATATGAAAAGTTGACCATGAATAAAAAGGAGAATTATTTATGGAAGGCAATATTAATAGATTACAAAGAATAATTTTATCACATAACTTATTTTGACATAAAATCAAGCACGATTGTAGATAGCTTAAATTTATGTTAAAGCCTTTTGTCAAATATGGAAAGAAAATATTGATATTTATTATAATTTAAGTTAAAAATAGTAATTGTAAAAGACTATAAAAAGTCACATAAATGTAAAAATGTAACTAATTAAATTGAAAATTTTAAAGGAAAGAAATATAATTAATTATTTGAAATTTTTTTAATTTAAATCAAATTAAATAAAAAATGTAAATGTAGGACATATAACTATTTTTCAAGATTATCCACATGTCAATTATATAGGTTATTCGAGTTGGACAATTTACTATTTGCCCAAATGCTTTAACTTTTATATATTTATATAAGATATAAGATTTCTGAAGTTTAAGTTGACCATGAATTAAAATAAGAATTACTTATGGAAGGCAATAATAATACATTGCAAAGAATAATCTCATCACATAACTTATTTTGACATAAAATCAAGATGATTATACATAGTTTAAATTTATATTAAAACTTTTTGGCAAATATGAAAAGAAAGCATTATTATTTAATATAATTTAAGTTAAAATCTTATTTGTCACATAAATATAAAACGAGAAGTAATTAAATTCAAATTTTAAAAGGAAAGAAATACAATTAATTATTTGGAATATTTTTAATTTAAATCAAATTAAATACAATAGACATAGCTATTTTTCAAGACTGTCCACATGTCCATTATATAGGATATCCACATTAGACAATTTCCTTTTTGACCAAAGGCTTTGGCTTTTGTATATTTATATAAAATTTCAAAATTTTCTCTCTTTGCTATTAAGATAAACTTTTATCGGCAAATAATCTTTTTGAATTTTGCTATCAAGTGCCTTGAGCGTATTCGTTTAGATTATGTAAACACCCTATTTTGTCAGGCTTACAATTTCAAAATTATTTTTGGGGATGTATTGATTTTTTATATTATTAGGATCCATTTTAGGTCTAAGCTTAAATTAGGATCCAATTTGGGTCTAAGCTTAAAAACCCAATTTTCCTTTTTTTTTACATTTTTTATTATTTATTTTTATTTATCTTTATAGGTTGTTTATCTTCATTAATTTTTATTTAGTAATTTATTTCTTATATATCTTTATTTATTTCTTAATTTCTCTACTTTGTTTTATTTCTATTTTTTAAACAAAAAATAAAATAAAAATTGAAAAGAGTTGAAAAAAAGTATAGGTGAGGATAGAAATAAAAGTATGGGTGAGGACAAGAATTCATTCAATTCAAGGGTTTTGTGCCAAGACCAATTTCTTTCTCAGATACACAATGTGCTGATAAAATCAAAGGAGTTTGATTTTGAAAAAAATGGGTGAGAATGAAGATGAAATTCAAAGATTATTTTGAAGATAATTTTTAGAATAATTTTTTATTGAGTCAAAGTTCTTATCAAGTTGGGACTAGACTTCTATAAATTCCCTACAAGTCTACACAATCAGCACAACAATCACAGAGGAGAATTTCAAAGCAAAAAAGTTTTAGAAAGTTCAAGCATTAGGCTTTTTCTAGTTCCCAATGAATTTTCGATGACATTTCTAGGCTTCGACAAGATCTCTAGATTGTAGTGACATTTCTCGGTGAGCATTGAAAGTCCCAACATAAATTCCTACAATACCACCAAATTATGACAACGATTCTCAATTTTTCAAGTATCAACCCAATTTGACCCATATTGTAGGTTTTGCCTTTCTTTTTTTTTTATCTATAATGTTTTAATTGATTTATTTTATGTTATTTATATCATATTTTACTTAAGGTAGGAATTTTTAGGATTAAGTAAAATTATCAATTTGATTAATAAAAATAAATTGAAATAAACTAAAGGTAAAATAAAACTTTAATAAAATTTTGAAAATAAGTCATAATTATCCAAAGATGAAATTCTTAGAAATTACAAATGGATCATTTTCTAAGAAATTTTTGTGTGAGAGATTTTTCAAAATTTGACCCAAATTGAGGAAAAATTTAGATAAAATCTCAATAATAATAATTAGTATTTATTTTCTAAAAATATATAAATTTATAAAATTTTGGAAATGAGTTAATAGTTACTTAATGATGAGATTTTTAGAAATTTCAAAAGGTCAATTTTTTAAAAGATCTCTAAGTGAGAAATTTCTCTAACTTTAGCCCAAATGATGAAATAATTTAAACGAAGTTTTAACAAAAGTAGTTGTATTCACTTCCAAATAAAAAATAAAAAATATGACTTATAAATTTATTTGAAAATATATGGCAATTATCCAAGGAAGAAATCTTAAGAAAATCACAAATGGTTGACTTTCTAGGAGATTTCTAGGTAAAAGTCTTTTTTAAATTCAACCCAAATGGTGAAAAATTAGATGAGATTTTCAAAAAATAATTAGCATTTTATTTTCATTCTAAAATTAGGAAATAAATAATAAATAAAGTTCTACAGTAAGAGTCTAAATTCTAAGAAAGATATTTCTAAATTCAACCCAAATGGTAGAAACTTTAGATATATTAGAAATAAAACTTACTTAAATAAAAAATAAAATCCATGATTGAAATTCTTAGTAATTGCAAATGCATTATTATTTAAGAAATTTTTAGATGAGAAAATATTCTAAATTTGGCCCAAATAGTAAAAAATTTAGAGGCAAGATTTAAGCAAAAATAAATAATTAAGTTTTTTCCAACAACGAAGCTTTTTCAAGAAAACAAATAGAATTATTGAATACTCTTGGGGCAAGAAAGTATTTTTAAGAATTTTATCATATTGATGGAGAAATTTTAGGAGTTATTTTCAATATTTAAACATTAAAGTTTAATAAAAGACCATTAAAACTAAGATCCTTATGATAATTTAAAATTAAGTGGTACCGTGTTTTGGATGGACGTGTAAGGGTGTTATAACCTTTTCCATATATAACCAAACTTCCAAACTTAGTTTTGAAGCGCAGACCAGAACTTATAATTTTTGGGACCCTTAGTCAAGCGTAAGACTTCCTAAAAAGGATAGATTTAGTTAGGTGGCCAATCACACCTAAACAAAAAGGATTTGTAACAACTCCTTAAGTTTAGGTCTAGCAATAGGTCCATGAACTTACACATTATAACAGTTTGATGACTCTATTAGGGACATAGAGAGTTAGGTCGTTAATTAATTTTGAATTATCCTAACTTTTTGTTTGATTAGTCTTAAATTATTGATTATTTTTTGTTTACATTTACTAATTTTATTATTTTTTATTCTTTCATTTGGCTTAGGAAAACTATGAATAAAGATATATGTTTTCTTTACACACATTGTCAAATGTATTTGCATCAGATAACCTTTTTACTCAGACTTTGTCCTTCTTAGAATGAAGTAAAGTGCCTACGTTCTCATGAGATGATAATCTCCAGAATGGCTAGTGAGATACTCCCACTCAAATTGAATTATTTTCATTGGTAGCCTATGATAGGTGAGGATTTGAGTGCCTTACTAGTATATCATGGACAATAACATAAGGAATAATTTGGAAACCTTTTAGATTGTGAAACATCCTAACCAACCATATAGTGAACTTAAAGAATTCAGCTTTAATGTAAAGCTATGTCAATCCCTCATGTAAAACATGTCTTTATATTGATCTTGTATTTATTGGTATTTATATTTTTGTTGATATATTTTTTTAAATTTTGTAAAAAATAGTTTTTTTTTTCAAAAAAATGAGTCTTTTATTTAAATAAAGTGAGATTTTGAATTTGAATGTTTTTGGCATCACAAGATATTATGCAATACATACATGGATTTGTATATACATTATTCATGTAAACAATTTTGTACAAGTATTATTTCTCTTGTCCATGTATAAAAGAAAAAAATGTGAATTTGTAATTGTCAATTAAGGGCAACTCTACCTTTTTGAAAATGAATCTTGTTTATTTTCATTATATCCGCTATTTCATTTTGCTCTCCTCAATTTTGTATATAATTTTGAATATGAATTTTTTATGTACATATGTTTACATTCATGAAAGCATCTTTGTGTATATATTATTTCATTTGCCTAGAGCAATCTTTGCTATCTCACATAATTAAAGATAATGAACCATTGGTTGGCACATATTGTACAAACATCTTTTCATCCGTGTGAGCAGTTTGGTATTTATATCATTTTATTTGTTTGAAGTAGTTTTTAATCTTTTTAAGATTGCACATAGTCTAATTAGAAATGAATTTTTTTTTCTTTTGTGCATAGATGCATTTGTACATACATTTTTAATCCATGTAAACATCTTTGTATGAACATTATTCAGTAATTTTTATATATAGTCTAATTGAAAATGAATTTTCATTTTTCGTTATGTATTGCACACATGCAATCATACAAATTTTTTATCTTAGTAAACATTTTTGTATGTATATTGGTTTATTTGTTAAGGGCAACCTTCATTCTCCTTAGTTTTGTACATAGTTTAATCGGAAATGAATTCTTATTTTATTTGTTTAAAAAAGCATTTTAAGCATTGCAACATGTTGCCACAAATTAAAAGGGATTTGTAAATATGAAACTTGCTTTTCTTTATCTTTTGAGTTTAGGCATGTTTGACAAGGGAAATCCACATGATTTTTTTTCTTTGATTAAAGAAAATGATTTTTTTTTTAAAAGAAAAAATCCTTATGATAACAATCTTAAAAGAATTGGTGATTAGTGTCAAGAATAAACATACCCAATCATTTCACTAATCTCAGGTTGAGAACCACACCACTTATAAAGCTTAAATTCCTAATTTTCATTTGACTAAGACCATGATCTTCTTTAAGGCTATGAGCAACGAAAGGGATGGTTAATTTACAAATTTGTTTTGAAAATTCTTTATAAGCTAGTACATAAGGCACTCTAAAAAAGTTTCCAAATTGCGGTAGTTTGATAAATGTTAATGCTATCCCAAACACATCATTACCCAAGTTCAAAAGTTCAAACTTTTCAATAGTTTTCTTGGGGCAAATTACTAAAAGACTATATTTTCTTGATATCTTCACCAGCATCTTGATCTATTCAACATTCAATTTCTTTTTTAGTTTTTTTTTCAAAAATATTCTTTACCCGCATCTTGGAGCAAATTTACCAAAAAGCTAAATTCTCTAATGTCCACAATAGCTTTTGTTTTGATTGGTGTTAAATTCATTTTCTTTCAACAAAGATTGTATGAATAACTTAAGTGAACCTAAAAATAAAGATAGTTATATTAGACCTTCGCTTTATTAGAAAGTTGAAATAGTTTCTGAGCATGAATTTGAACAAAAAGGGAAAAAAAAGATGAAAAGAACGGAGTTGATTGTAATATCATGCATGTGACACATTTAAATAAATCCAAAATCAAAGAGAAAAGAAAGCCATCTCTTGAAATTTGCTTTTCAACTGGAAGTATCCATCTTTGAAATGATAAATGACCATCTTTCATTATTTCTTTTCACAAAATAATAAATCATCCATTTGCTTACCCCTTTGAGCTTGTTGATTTTTTTAAATGAACCCTAACTAAGGCTCACCCTCCACATTGGAGGGCAAGTTCAAAAGAGGATCTCATCAAGATAGCATAAGATCCTGTGTTAAACGCTAAAAAAATTTTTTTGTGGGGCAAGTTTGAACTAAGTTGAGTTCCAAAATTTTGAACTCATGTTAGCAAAAATGGAAGCATGCAAAGAAAAGAAAGAGAGAAATAAAAAAAATGAAAAGATGAAAAATATGTTTGGGAAATTGAAAAGATAAATGTCCTTATAAAAAGAAAATTATCTTCGGTTTGATCACCTTTAGACACATTTTTGGGCCAATTACCCCATTTTTTCAAACCCTAAACTTTGGCCTATGTTACGTCTTTCAAAAAGTTTATTTTGATCATATGTGGATGCCTAAGTTGGAGATTTTATTCTTCAAGAAATCATTACTATTTGATTTTGGAAGAATTTTGAATTTTCAAATGCATGGTGAAATAATCCAAAAAAAAAAGAATGAAGCTATAGGTTGAAAACTAGAAATAAGGAGTCTAAAGCAAGATTAAGAGCAATTCATGCATGACACAAAAGCAAAGCAAAAAGCCTTCTAAGGAGATAGAGCTTGAATGAATAAATAAGCATTAGAGACTTTTGAGAAATTTAAGGAGATAAACACACTTTTAAAAAGTGTTTGGACTTTATCTCTTTCTTCCTTTTCTCTTCCAAAATTTTGATCCTATCATATCTAATCTTGATATTTGTTAAATGCCACATTTTAAGAACTTAAAAGAGTGCCAAAATGGATTGTGCTTTAAAAAAAAACTTTCATTTGTAAGCCTAGATGAAGAGACATTCCTTTTCTCAATTAATGACCAAGTCTCCTATGGTAGCTAAAAGATTGATGTGCCAAACCATTTCATTACTTGGGAAAGATCGAGTTGTGAATTACCATATTCTTTCTTAATAGTAATCATCAGTTCCTAAGAGATATGATCACATGTTTTAAAACAAAAGTGAAGAATTTATTCATTTTCATTTTAATCATGGAAAACAAGTTATGTGGGGTAATTTTTTGTTGCCATTCAATACGTTTAGGATAAGAATATGAGCATTTTGTAGATATGAAGTTCTAATGACCTTTTGGGCCAATTGTTGCATTTTTTTGTAAGTTTTGAAAAAACAAATTCAAATTTGAATTGTTGCATTGTGATGATTTAAAGATAGATGATTTCAATATCAATAAGACAAGAGTGATTTCCTAGGGTAAAGAAAATTCTTTCTTTTGATAATTGCATTTGCATCATGGTTTGGACATTTTATCATGTATTAAACATTTGAATCATGGTTTAAAATATGACATTTGCATTATTATTTAGCACATGCATTTGCATCATTTAATGAGAATTTGAATTATTGCATTTGCATCATTTAGAAGACATTAGCATTATTAGCATGGCATTCATTGCATATAGAATTTTGACTTTGGTAAAAGGTTAGAAATTTCATGAGAAGAAATTTTGAACTTTTGAATCCTTAAATGAAAAAGATCTTTTATGATGAGATTTTTTTAGATGAGAAAAAAATTCCAAACTTATAAAGTGGTAGAATCTTCGTTTTAAATAGTTTTTTAAAAAGATAAGTATGATCTATAAGGCATTTGGCCATTATCTTTAAAAACTTCAAAGTACCATTTCTAAATTTGTAAAGCCTTTGATTAAAGGAACTTTTTCAATGTTAATAATGATTTATAAGACCTTTATATATGATTTTTAAATATGTGGGTGTTATTTACAAGATCTTTTGATTTCATATTTTAACTTAGGCTCAAACCTAGTCATCTTCGACTTTGACTCAGTCCGATCACCTTCATATTCGATCTTGACTCAATCAAATCATCTTCATTTCTACTTTGGCTTAGTTTGGTTACCTTCATCTTTGACTTAGGCCTAGTTTAGTCATCTTCATTTTGACTTGGCTTATTCTGATCACCTTTATTTTTTATATTGGCTTAATCTGATTCAGTTCGGTTATTTTCATTTTAACCTTGGTTTAATCTGGTCATCTTTATTTTTTACTTGGTTTAATTTGATCACCTTCATTTATGACATTAGCTTAGTCCAGTTACCTCTATTTCGATCTTTACTCAGTCCAGTCACTTCCATTTTCAAACTTAGCTCAGTTCAGTCACTTTCATTTTCAACTTTAGCTCAGTCTGATCACCTTCACTTTTACCTGGGCTTAAATCAATCGCATTCACTTTTTACCTTGGTTCAATCTGGTCACCTTCATTTTTTACCTTGGTTCAGTCCAGTAACCTTCATTTTCAAACTTGGTTCGGTCCAATTGTCTTCATTTTAACATTGATTTAGTTTGGCCACTTTTATTTCAACTTTGGCTCAATCTGATCATCTTCATTTTTTTACTTTGGCTTAGTCTGGTCACCTCTTATTTTTTACCTTGGCTCAATCCAATCACATTCATTTTTAACCTTGGTTTAATTCGATCACCCTCAATTTTGAACTTGGCTCAATTCTTTCACATTCATTTTCAAACTTGGTTCAATCTAGTCACTTTCATTCTTGATATTGGCTTAATCTAGTCACCTTCATTTTTTACCTTGGTTCGATCCGGTCACTTTCATTATCAACTCTAGTGCAGTTTGGTTACTTTCATTTTCTGATTCGACTAAAGTCAAGCAATATCATTTTTTGCACTTTAGCTAAGCCTAAGTCATATCATTTTTTCACTTTAGCCAAGTCCAAGCCATATTATTTTTCAATCTTAACTAACCAAGTTGTAGACATCCATTTGTGTCCAAGCCCAATTGGATCGATTTATTTTGTTATTAGTATTTTTGTTATTATTATAGTATATATTATAATATAATATTATGGTATACTATTATTAGTATCATTATTATTATTATTATTATTATATTATTATTATTACTATTATTTTTTTTCATTTTTTCCCTTTCCTTCTTTTCTTCTTTCCTTTTTGCCCTAATCCGCACGTGAACAAGAAAGATGAAATCAGGATCAGAATCCCACATGGTCAAAGTTTTTAATGCAAAATCATATCAATGCGATTGTTGAAATTTTGGACCAAAAATCACTCTAGATAAAACTCAATCCCAATAGTCAAGCTTGGGATTGATTCTATCTATTCCTAAAACTAGTTTTAAAGCTGCCTATAAATTGAACTAGCTCTACAGAAGGTGAACAAATAGAAATTTTGAGAGAAAAAGAGTCTGGAAAAATTTTGGTAGTAAGAATTTGTGAAATTTTGGTATTGGGATTTGGGGTTTGATTTGTACTTTTGGGCTTGAATTTAGGCTTTTGGAGTTAGATTTAAGGTTTCAAAAGGTTTTGGGAGAGATTTGGAGCTTTCTAGGAAGGTTTGAGGATTTTCTAGGCCTTTTTAGGTTTTTCTGGGCTTTTTTGAAATTTTCTAGGTTTGGGAAAAATATTTGAATTTTTTGCTGAAATTTTTTGGCGGATTGAATTTTTCGACAAGATTTCGATGGCTTTTCCAGAAATAGATAGATTTTTTAGTTTCTAATTCAACTTTTCGATAACTTTTCCATAAACCCACAAGTTACCCTATTTTTGGTTGAAGTTTTCAGTGGTGTTCTTGGCAGAGTTTTAGAGAAAAGGCAAAGAGAAATAGGCTAGATAGAGAAAGGGGAAGAGGCTTCTAAGTAGAAAGGGACCAAATCTAACTTATATATTATCTCTATACGACATCGTTTTGGGTGATTTAAGATCAACATGAACCTAAGTCAGGATCTGTGCACTGACCTACTTTAACCCGACCCGAATCGTAAGGTTTCCTTTTTCTTTTTTTATTCTATTTTTAGATTTCATTTTATTTTATTATTTTTATTTTATAATTTTGCTGGTTTTCATATTTTCTTTTTATTCAATATTAAATAATAAAAAATAAAAAAATCTTTTCTTTTGAGAAGAACATAAGAAGTTGAATAAAAAAAATCTTTTAAAAAAATTATATTCATAAAAAAAAAAAAGGAAGGAACCTTTTTAATAAAAAATAAAAAAAATCTTTTTTAAATAAAAATCTTTCAAAATAAATTCATGGAATTCTACCAAACTATTAGAGAATTTTTATGGATTTAATTTTTAAAATGGACAAACTATTGGGAAATTTCATAAATTAGTTTTCAAAAAAATAGTAAATAAAAAATAATTATTATCCTCTAAACTATTGGATGATTGCTTCAAATTAAGTCCTATCAAACTATTAGGAGATTTAGTGAAATTCTCAAAAATTTTCACAAATCTTTTTGCTCATAATTACTAATTTTTCAGAACGAAATCCTTTTAATAAATCCAACGATGAAGCCTCTTTAGAATGGGACACTAGTCTTTATGAATACTCTTGAAGTGAAAAATTATCTTAAATTGCTACCAAACTATTGGGATAATTTTTAGATTAATTTTCAATATTAAATAATTCGATAAATTACAAATATGATCAAGGCTTGGATAATCTGAGTTCAAACTGGTACCAACTTTTGGATAGGCATTGTAGGGGTACTATAACCTTTCCATACGTAATCGACTCTCAAACTTAACATCTGGTTTTATGGATTAGAGTATGTTTCAGGTGACCAATCACACGTAAACAAAAAAGATTGGTGACGACTCCTCTAATCAATGTCTAGTAGTAGGCCCATGGATCTATACATATGATAGTTTGGCAACTCCACTGAGGACCTCAACAGTCAAGCCAATAAATGATTTCTTATTATCTAAGCCTTGCTTAATAAACTTGAAATTATTTTATTCCTTTTCATTGCTAATACGTGCTTTATTATTCATTTTTTATTCTTTTTCATTGTTTATACTTGCTTAATTACTCATTTGTTTTTTTTTATTGCTATATCTGCTTAATTATTTATTAATTATATATATACCTATCATTCATTTGCATGTACATAACATAAGCTCTCCACCCGAGCTCTAACCTTATGAGGGAGTGAAACACCTAGGCCCTTATGAGATTTCATGTCTCTGCATGGGCTTGCGAAACACTCCTACTCAAATTGAACTATTACCAATTATAGCCTATAATGGGTGAGGATTGGAGTGCCTTACTAGTCTGTGATGGACAATGATGTAAGGAATAATATGAAAACCTTTTAGAATTGACCTAAACCGCATGTAGTCAAGACGGAACCTTATCCTCCCACCTTTTTTAGTCAATCTAAACTCTAAGGTCATGTTATTATCTTACTTGCTATATGGTATTTATTCTATATTTTATTGAAATGTCTAACTAATTTCTTTGTTTTCTTTTATTTCTTTTCCTTTTGTGCATATTCATGAACATACTTACAGATTACATGGTGTTCTTACCCCAAAAGCTATTTCAACAAAAGCTCTCATTGACTCTACAGAACGTCAGGTATGCGTCTCATCTATACTGTTCAAATGGGACTTTCCCATAGATGTAAAGATAGAATCAGAGAAGAAGCAACAAAAAGAAGAAGATTGTTTACCACTTGGTCATATCTCTAAACTACCAAAGGAAGTTTGCTTGCTCCTTAAATAGAATAACTTGAAAAGTCTAGCAGATATATGGAACAGCATGACTCCTTTAAAGCATGAAGCTTTTTTTCAGAAGTTTAGGCATATTGCATATCTTTTGTCAGTAGATGTTGATAACTTACTCATTAGGATGATGGTACAGTTTTGGGATCCTTCATACCATTGCTTCATCTTTAATGAGGTTAATTTGGCGCCAATTATAAAAGAGTACTCGACTTTAGTAGGCATGCATCTATTATATCCAGACAAAATATATATGAAGAAGCACGAATCAATGAATCGCAAGAAATTGGGCTAGATTCTAAGATTAGGAAAAGAGATCATAGATTCTTACATTCAAGAAAAAGAGAGCATAAAGGTATCCTATGGGAAATTCTTCAAGATTTCGTTGTTAAACATCTAGATAATGATCAGGGAATGAATGTATTTGCTCTAGCCATATATGGGTTGGTCATTTTCCCTAAGGTTTTAGGCCACATTGAGATAAAAGTGGTTTATTTATTTAAATAGATTGAAAAGGGGTATAATCCTTCATCCACTATCTTGGCAAAAACCATCAGATCTCTAAACTTTTATAGACAAAATGACAAGGCAAGATTCATGGGTTACATACCATTACTGTATTTATAGAGGAAAAGCCATTTCAAATGCAAAAAAAAAAAATGCCTCCTCCAAGCTTTATTTATACACCTGAAACCTAATTATAGAGTTTTGTCAAAGCATTTGGCCAAAAGCAAAGACTCAAAAAAAGTGAAAATATCTATTGTAAGAGCTCACAACTGATCAAGTAAAATGGTTAGCTCTATGGATAAATAGGGAACCTATATATATTAATGTAGAGATGAGATAGGAGTTCCATTTTTAGGTCTATAGGGTTCAACGAGTTACGCACCACTGATAGTAAGGAGACAACATGGAGTTGAATAATTTACTCCTAGGATTTATAAGCTCAACCAGTTTGATTGTTCATATAAGGAGCCCAGAACTTTTCAAAAGATTGGTAGTATGATCAAGGCCTGGAATAAGCCCAAGAGGGTAAGCCCTGAACCATTTACCGATAAGGCCACTCAAAAGCATTTGATTTGGAAAACCAAAAGGGGGCAAAAGGTGGCACCTACGCTTAAAGACCATTGCCAGTCAACGAACCATGGGTCAGATGATGTGCCTCCAGAACCAGAGTCTGTAATGAGAAAACATGAAGCAGAAAAAGAGAAATTGAAACAAGAAATTCTAAAACTCCAGAAAAAAAAAACCAATGGCAAAACAAAGCAAAAAAACTAGAAATCTAAGTTTACAGGATTTCCAAAGAATACATCAAGGCTTAAAAAGTTGTTAGAGAATGGGACGATGCCCTTAAAGAATTGAAGGAGTTATGATAAGAGTAGAAGAGGTTATGCATACAGGTGCAGGGTAAATAAATAAATAATACAGATTTGGCTTACGAGAATGAAGAGTTGAAAAAAGAATTTACAAAAATAGAAGATGACTATGAAGAAGTTCAGCAGGAAAATGAAATGCTTTCAAACTACATTTTGACCCTGACACTTAAGTTGAATGAACAAAGAGATCGTGTCAGAACCTTTATAGAGAAGCACAAAAAATTATCCTATCAGGTGTGGTGCGGTAAGAGAGAAAGGCTGGAAGACAAAGATACATAGAGCATCTCACAGCTCAAATAGGCAAAGTAGTGATCAAGGTAGGCAAAATGGTAGAAGAGGTTAAGGCATTTAGAGCTTTGATTACACCAGTAGGGGAGCATGGACAAAGATTGTTGAACTTCATTGAGGAGGCTAAAGACCAGGATGAGCAAGTTAAGCATTTTTATAGAGGGATAGTATTAGATTTGATGTAAAACAGACTCCTGTGAAATAAATAAAAGTACATTTTTGTTGAATTTATTTAAAAAGGTAAATATTTTCTTTTCTTTTCTTTTCCATGCATTTACGTCACATTTATTCATTCATTATCATAGCATTATCATTGATTTTTAATTATGGTACTAAGGTGCAAGAATGGTTACACACTCATACAATACCCAAGCTAAAGCCAAGAAGATGGAGCAAGACAATGCAAATCACCTTGAAAGGATAGAAAAGGCCCATGAAGTACTTGAAAGAAAGTTAAGCAGATTTTAGAAGCCTTGGAAAAGGCAAACAGAGGAAAGGCAATAGAGAAATATACCTCACCAAAAGTTACTAAATCAACATATCTTTTGAGTTTTGGTCAACAACAAACTTAAAGTACCCTAATCTTTCAACTTTAACAGATAACATTTCCAAAGTACAACTATCTAGGAATGACTTATGTACTTGGTCATGGGAACGTCTAGAGTTATGACAATCCTATTTTTGTCAAAACGATAATTGAGCCCATTCAACTCTCTACTTTAGATGATGTAAAGGAGAAAGAGAAGCTGTAGATAGCTATGCCTTAGAAAATCTAAGACTAATCAGATAATAAATAGGCTCAAAGAAAAATTATGAGCTGTAGAAGGAATTTATTTCTATAGATCCATGGATGCAGTGGGGCTTTATCTAGTACTAGACATGTCAATGTTGCCTAAATTCAAAGTGCTAGGTTTGAAAAGTATGACTGTACTAAGTGCCCTATCACATATATCACAATGTATTATTATAAGATGATGACACATGCTAGTAATGAGAAGTTGTTCATGCACATCATTCAAGATAGTTTAACTAGGTTTCCAGCAAAGTGGTATGTTTAGCTAGATGGGAACTGTATAAAGACATGGAAAGATTTGACCTGATCCTTTATTAATCAATACCGCCACATCATTGACATAGCCCATGACCGTCTTTCCTTATAAAAATGGAAAAGAAAGCATCCAAATCTTTCAAGCAATATACCCAGAGCTGGCAGGATATAGTTGCTCAAGTACAACCTCTTTTGATAAAAAAAAAACTACAATGTTATTTGTGAGCACTTTAAAGTCACCATACTATGAAAGAATGATAAGAAATGCGATTAAAAATTTTATTGATATGGTGATTTCATAAGAGATCATCAAAAATACCATCAAGAATGGTAAACTTGAAGGAGATGAGCCTTCTAAAAGAGTAATTAAGAAGAAAAAATACAAGGCTCAAGTTAGGAGTCTTGAAAGACAATAATTCAAAAGTTACTCACGACCAACCTACCCCACTACCATCACACAGTAAGTCATGCTTCTACCTACTTACCAACTACATGACCTTTTCATCCATCATCACTAAGGTTTTATGCTCCCTCAGCTAACACAACAAGTAGTGTTCAAAAACCATAAACCAAAGAGAGACCTACATTTGACCCTATCCCTATAAGTTATACCAAACTATACCAAGAACTTTACAAGAACCACTTAATTGCTCTTATTCTCGCTAAACAGCTTCAACCTCTTTACTCTAAATTGCATGATTCCAATGCCCACTGTGACTACCATTTTGGAGTAACAGGACACTTTATCAAGAATCGCATGCCCTTCAAGCATAGCGTGCAAAGTCTAATCAAGAAAGAGCTGATAAGCTTCGATACCAGTGGAAATTTAGTACCCAATGTCAACAGGAATCCCTTACCCAGTCTTACAGTCAATGTTTTGGACGAGGGCAAAAAAATGTGAAAAGAAGGGTAGAAGAGCTTAAAATGTCATTTAACCAGCTGTATGATGCCCATATGAAGTTAGGTTAATACAATCAATAACTTCGTGCACCTATGTGGGAAGATGCATCCCAAACCAAATATGTAAATATCACAATGAACCTCAAAGACACTCAATTAACATCTATAAATAATTCTGTGATAAGGTGCAGAAACTAATGAACTCTTACTAGATATAGTTATATAAGAAGTCAGAAGCCTCGAAAAACATCGAGGTGGCTATGACAAACAGGTGGGTGCCAAAACCTATCACCATACGTTGTAAGGAAAACCATAATCAGTTGGGAATAAGTTTGTTCCCAAACTAGTAGCTTCCAAAGTCCCATGCCCATTTCCCTACAAAGATGAAAAAATAGTGCCTTAGAGATATGAGTGTGAGGTAACGACTCATGGGCAGCAAAAGGATATGCTGAAATCTGAAACTGCCAATATAACAGGTGTAGGAGGCATAACTAGAAGTGAAAAATATTATACTCCTTAAACTTTGAAAAAAAAAAGAAAAAAAAAAGAGAAACAGATTAAACTAGATATTTTAAAAAAAGATGCCCCAAGGTCTGTGCTTAAAAAAAAGGTTTGCGAGTTTTTGAAGCTAGTCAAGCATAGTGAATATTCTATGGTAGAGAGATAAAATAAGATGCTAGCCAAAATTTCTCTACTATCGCTTCTCCTAAGCTCTAAACCACATCGTAATGCCTTGCTAAAAATATTGAATCAGGTTTATATAGCTTATAACATGTCTGTAGAATATGTGGATCATTTAGTAGGAAACCTAATAGTCCCGCATCACATCTCTTTCAATGATGATGAGATTCTGCCTAAAGGTAGAAGAAGCACCAAGGCGTTGTACATCACCGTTAAATGTAAAGGCCATATAGTAGCTAAGGTCCTTATTGATAATGAACCAGCTATTAATGTCATACCTGTGTCCACTTTAGCCAAGATACCCTTTGACATGTCCCATATCCAAAACAGTTAGATAGTGGTCTAAGCATTTAATGAAACTAGATGAGAAGTCTTGGGAGATTTACTTATTAGAAAGACCATGGATCCATAAGATGAGTATTTTCCCTTCCTTATTGCATCAAAAGATCAAATTTAATGTGAAAGGATAATTGGTGATTGTGGCTGGGAAAGAAGATCTATTGTTGACCGAACCTATAAATGCCCCATATGTGGAAGCAGCAAAAGAATCATTGGAATGTTCTTATCAATGCAATAGGTGAAGACTCAAATTCAAATTGGATTATGATCAATCAGATGATTAACAAGGGTTGGAGTACTGGGTTTGGCTTGGGCAAAAGCTTTCAAGAGATAAGAAAGCTTCCTAAGATTGAGAATTATAGTTGTAGATAAGGATTGGGTTATAAGACAGAAGAAATGCAAAACAACAGTAGAAGGGCAAAGAACAGATCGATGATCTTTCCCCATTTAAAAGAAACTTTCATTCCTAGAGGATACATACACCCGAGAGCTGAGGAAGGCACAAAAGAGGAACCAAAAAGGGAGGAAGCTTTTGCCAAGCTATCCATTCATATGATGGATAATGGAAGTCAAAATAAAGAAGCTTTTGTTTACCCCTATCGATTTGGCTATGAATTGAAAAATTGAAGGGTCATCTAGATGCTTGTTGTTTTTAATTTTTTCTTAATGTAATCACATCTCTTAATCATTTATGCACAAAAGCATTAGGACAAACTCTTATGTTTGGGCCTTTTATTTTTCATTATTTCAATAAAAGTAGGAGCATGCATTTTGTCCATTCCTTTTATTCCATTCAAAGTTTCTTGCTAATATTTTCTATTACATTAACTTTTCGATCCCTAAATGAATGTGAATGTAATTATGACAATGATTTGGGGTTTAATTTTAGAAATTTGATTAATACCGATGAACTTGATATTGAAGAGAACTCGGAGGAATACACTTTATCTCCTGATTTAATGAGGCTAATTGAATATGAAGATAAATCTTTTGAGCCTCATCAAGAAGTTGTTGAGCTGATCAATTTAAGTGATGCTGAAAACAAAAAAAAAGTCAAGATTGGTACTTCACTTTCAAGAGTTGATCAACAACAGTTAGAGGATTTGCTTTGAGAGTTTGTGGATTTGTTCACCTGGTCCTACCAAGATATGCCTAGGCTCAGCACTGAAATAGTAAAGCATAGGTTACCTTTGAAGCTGAAATGTAAGCTGGTGCAACAAAAGTTAAGAAGAATGAAGCCAAAAATGTTGTTGAAAATTAAAAAGGAAATAAATAAGCAATTTGATGCAGGTTTTCTACAAGTGGCCAAATATCCTGAATGGGTGGCTATTATAGTACTTATCCCTAAGAAAAATGGAAAGGTACGAATGTGTGTAGATTATCGAGACCAAAATAAAGCTAGTTCGAAGGATAATTTTCTTTTGCCTCACATAGATACACTAGTGGACAACACGACTCGACATTCAGTGTTCTCTTTTATGGATGGATTTTCTAGTTATAATCAGATAAAGATAGCTTAAGATGATATGAAAATGACCACATTTATCACTATGTGGGGAGCCTTTTGCTGCAAGGTCATGACCTTTGGACTGAAAAATGTCCGAGGTAACCTATTAAAGGGCTATGGTAACACTCTTCCATGACATGATATATAAGGAGATTGAAGTGTATGTGGATAACATGATCACCAAATCTCGTAAAAGAGAGGATCATGTAGTTAATCTCAAAAAATTGTTTGAGAGGCTGAAAAATTTTTAGCTCAAATTTAATCCAGTTAAATATACATTCGGAGCTAGGTCAAGGAAGCTATTGGGATTTATAGTCAATAAAAGAGGAATAGAAGTTGACTTGGATAAAATTCGGGCCATTCAAAATTTATCCCCTCCAAGCACACACAAAGAGGTTTGAGGTTTCTTAGGCAAATTGAGCTATATTTCCTGATTCATTTCTCAACTCACTTTTAAATGTGATTCCATTTTCAAACTCTTTTAGAAGAATAATCCCGGTGAGTGGAATGAAAAATGTCATGAAGCTTTTTATAAAATTAAACATACTTATCAAATCCCTCAATATTGCACCACCTGCTCCAAGAAAACCACTAATTTTGTACATAGTGGTATATACTAAGACAACAAGATGAATCTGGCAAGAAAAAAAGAGCTATTTATTACTTAAGTAAGAAATTCACAAAGTATGAGTCCAAGTATTCACCATTAGAGAAAATGTGTTACGCTTTGGCTAGGACAGCTAAGAGATCCAGGCAATACATGCTTTACCATACAACTTAACTCATAACTAAACTGAATCCTATCAAATACATTTTCGAAAAGCCATCACTATCAGAAAGAATCGCAAAATGGCAAATGATGCTCTCAAAATATGACACAGTGTATGTGAGCTAAAAAGCAATCAAAAGAAGTGTTATTGCTGAATTTCTAGCAGATAAAGCCATTAATGATTATGAATATATGAAGCTTGATTTTTTAGATGAAGAATTAATGGCCATCTCAAGGTTAGAAGAAGATAATGACGAAGAAGAGATAGAGGCTGCCAATGCCATAGGGTATGGGATTGGAACAATTTTAATATCTTCAACAGAACATTACTATCCAGTTACAGCAAGGTTAAACTTCAATTGCACTAATAATGTAACTGAATATGAGGCTTGTGTTATGGGATTGCATGTTACTTTAGACAAGAAAATTAAAGCGTTAAAGGTATTTGGGGATTCAGCTCTAATCATTTATCAATTAAAAGGTGAATGAGAGACAAGGGATTCAAAACTCATCCCTTATCACAAATATATCTTAGAGCTATGCAAACAATTCAAAGTAATTCAGTTTGAACACTTGCCTCATAAAGAAAATTAGATCGCAAATGCCTTGGCTACCTTGGCTACAATAGTACAGATCAGTGATACTGCTAAAATTTAGCTTATCAAACTAGATACAAGGACATGTTAGTACATTGTGCCAACCTAAAAGAGGAGAAAGATGACAACCCTGGTATTATGACATTATGCGATATATAAAAATCAATAGTACCCAGATCAAGCAACAAAAAATTATAAGAGAGTCTTGAGAAGATTAGCTATGGGATTCCTTTTAGATAGGGAAATTTTGTACAAAAAAAGGCAAAGACTAAGTATTATTACATTGCATATGTGCCTCTAAGGCCAATAATATTATTGAGGAAGTTCATAATGGTGTACGTGGAGCACATACAAATAGGCATATGATGGCAAGACAACTTATGCAAGCTAGATATTACTGGTTGACAATGGCAAAGGACTGTATTAATTATGCTCAAAAGTGTCACAAATGCCAAATTTATGCTAATATGATTCATGCTCCACTCAACGTTTTGTATATTATAGCACCACCTTAGCAATTTTCTATGTGAGGAATGGATGTCATTGGTCTCATTACCCCAAAGGCCTCAAATGGGAATAAATTCATTTTTGTGATGATTGATTACTTCACTAAATAGGTCAAAGCCATTTTTTTCACATCTGTGACTAGATCAGTGATCTGTAAATTCATCAAAGAGAGATAATCTATAAATATAAGCTCCTAAAAAGAATCATCTCAGATAATGTAAAGAATTTAAATAGCAAGATGATACAAGAAGTATGTGCTTAGTTTAAAATCAAACACCACAATTCAGCTTCATATCATCTAAAAATGAATAAAGCAGTGGAAGTTTTAAATAAAAACATTAAAAAGATTCTAGAAAAGATGACTAAAACATACAAAGACTGGCATGAGAAATTACCTTTTGCTCTACATGTATATCGAACCTCCATGCACACTTTTACTAGGGTAACTTTTTTTTCCTTGGAAGCTACATTGCCAATAGAATTAAAGATCCCATCCCTAAGAGTCATAAGGGCAGTGGGATTAGAAGAAGCTAAATAGATCCAAGAGCACTATAAACAATTAAACATCATTAAAAAAAAAAGATTAATGGCACTCTGTCATGGCCAATTGTACTAAAAGATAATGATGAGAGCTCATAACAATAAGGTCCAACCTCATCAATTTTGAAAAGAATAGTTGGTATTGAAAAGAATTCTTTCAAGTCAACATGATAATAAGGGAAAATAGATTTTGAATATGGAAAGACCATATGTTGTAAAAAGAGCTTTTCAAGATGAGCTTTAATTATGTTAGAAATTGATGGAGATGAACTTCCTAATCCTGCTAATTCTGATGCTATGAAAAAGTACTTTGCTTGACCTAAAAAAAAGAGTTCAAGTTGAAAACCCGAAAAGGCAACTTGGATCTAAAGAAAAAGTTTGAGTTGAAAACCTTGAAAGGTAACTTGAATTGAATGAAAGTAAACTCAGATGAATAGAATCTGGCATCACTTGAAAGGCATACCAGAGACAGTGAATTTCAAAGAGCTCTGAGGTGTCGGGGCATATTATTTTGGTTGAGTTTTTGAAGAAATCCAAGATTTGTTATCATGGTTATCTAATCATTCATCTTGGGGCATTGGTATCCTAAATAGTTGTCACTGTACACTCTTTTTTTGTTTGTATACCATTATTTGTAATTTATTACTTATCCGAATAAATGAAAGCCATCTTATTGTTCTATCTTAATTTTATACATTTGTCCTTTCTCTTTATACTTTGCCATGAATAGAAGAAGTGCATAATTTGCATCTCATATTTTGAAATTGAGATAATGATCAATAATTAAACAAAGTCATAAGAAGTTATGTGTTACTTTAAAAAATTAAAGGAGACAATGACCAAAGATGAATTGCTCCAAATAAGAGAAAACTAACTTCCATAGCTTTCCTTAGGATGAAGATAAATATTCAGGGTAATAAAAGATGGTTTTTTTGCCAAAAGTGTTTAGAAATGAGAATGCAGAAGCCTTAGTACCACAATTAATGTTTCATTTGCATCCTAGATAGGGCATACACTTACATTATTCACTCACATGATCTTAGCTCGGTCCAGATCATTTCTTATAACTTGTGATTTTATCCCAATCATTTATTTTTGACCTCTACTTGGTCCTGGTTGCTTCATTTTTGACCCGTGGTTTTGTCTTGGTTACCTAATCTTGGCTCAGTCTAGATTATCATGGTTTTACTCCAATCATTTATTTTTAATCTCGACTCGATCCTGGTCACTTTATTTTTGACCTATGGTTTCATCTCGGTCATCTGATCTTGGCTCAGTCCAAATCATATATTATGATTCATGGTTTTGTCTTAGTCATTTATTTTTTACCTTAACTCGGTCATGGTCATTTCATTTTTGACCCGTGGTTTCATCCCAGTCATTTGATCTTGGCTCAATCCATATCATTCTTTATGATTTGTGGTTTTGTCTCGGTCATTTATTTTTTACTTCGACTCAATCCTGGTCGCTTCATTTTGACTCGTGGTTTCGTCCCAGTCACCTAATCTTGACTCAGTCCAGATCATTTTTCAGATTTACAGATCAATCCTGATTTGACTCAAATAAAGTGGGTGTCTAGGTCTTTGCAACATCCCTCTTTAGCAGAGATGTGCAAAAAGGGGTAGCTATAGACACCTATTTGTGTTCAACCCAATTGGATCGATTTCTTTTGTTATTAGTATTTTTGTTATTATTATAGTATATATTATAATATAATATTATGGTATACTATTATTAGTATCATCATTATTATTATTAGTATTATTACTACTACTACTATTATTATTATTATTATTATATTATTATTATATTATTATTACTATTATTATTTTCATTTTTTCTCATTTCCTTATTTTCTTCTTTCTTTTTTGCTCCAATTTGCACATGAACAAGAAAGATGGAACCAGGATTAGAATCCCACATGGTCAAAGTTTTTAATGCAAAATCGTATCAATATGATTACTGAAATTTTGGACCAAAAATCATACTAAACAGAACTCAATCCAAAGATTCAAGCTTGGGATTGATTTTGTCCATTTCCTAAAACTGGTTCTATAGCTGCCTATAAATTGAACTAGCTTTACAAAGGATGAACACACAAAAATTTTGAGAGAAAAAAAGTCGGAAAAAACTTTGGTAATAGGAATTTTTTGATTTTGGTATTGGGATTTGGGGTTCGATTTGTAGTTTTAGGCTTGAATTTAGGCTTCTGGAGTTAGATTTAAGGTTTCAAAATGTTTTGGAAAGGATTTGGAGCTTTCTGGGAAGGTTTGAGGTTTTTTTGGGCCTTTTTGGGTTTTTTTGGATTTTTTTGGGTTTTTATTGGGTTTGGGAAGAATATTTGAATTTTTCGGTGAGGTTGAATTTTTTGACGAGATTTCAATGGCTTTTTTAGAAATCGATTTATTTTTCAATTTTTGGTTGAAGTTTTTAGTGGTGTTATTAGCTAGGTTTTAGAAAGAAGGTAGAGAGAAATCAACTAGAGAAAGAAAAAAGAAGAGGCTTCTGAGTAGAAAGGCATCGAATCTAACTTATATATTTCCTCTACACGACATCATTTTGAGCAACTTAGGATCCGTGTGAACTCAAGTCAGGATCCGTGTGTTGACCCGTTTTAACCTAACCTGAATCATAACGGTTTTTTTTTCTTTTTTTCATTCTATTTTCAAATTCCATTTTATTTTATTATTTTTATTTTATAATTTTGCTAGTTTTCATATTTTCTTTTTATTCAATATTAAATAATAAAAAATAATAAAAAAATATTTTTTTGGGGAAGAACAGAAGAAGTTGAACAAAAAAAATCTTTTCAAAAAACATATATTTATAAAAACAAAAAAAAGGGGAAGGAAACCTTTTCAATAAAAAATTAAAAAAAATCTTTTCAAATGAAAATATTTCAAAATAAATTCATGGAATTCTACCAAACTATTGGAGAATTTTTATGGATTTAATTTTTAAAATGGAATCCACCAAACTATTGAAAAATTTCATAAATTAGTTTTCAAAAAAAATAATAAATAAAAAAATAATTTTTATCCTCTAAACTATTGGAGGATGGCTTCAAATTAAGTTATACCAAACTATTGGGAGACTTAGTGAAATTCTCAAAAATTTTCACAAATCTTTTTGTAATGAAATCTCACCAAAATATTAGGAGATTTGCCTCAAAGTAAGTCCCTACCAAACTATTATGAGACTTTACTAATTTTTCAAAATGAAATTCTTTAATAAATCCAATGACAAAGCCTCTTCAAAATGAGAAACTAGTCTATATGAATACTCCTGTAGTGAAAAAATTATCTTAAATTGCTACCAAACTATTAGGATAATTTTCAGATTAACTTTCAATATTAAATAATTCGACAAATTACAAATATGATCAAGGCTTGGATAATCTGAAACCAAACTAATACCATCCTTTGAATGGGTGTTGTGAGGATGCTATAACCTTCCCTATGCATAACTAACTCACAAACTTAACATCTAGTTTTATGGATTAGAATATGTTTCAGGTGGCCAATCACACCTAAATAAAAAAGATTGGTGGTGACTCCTCTAATCAATGTCTAGCGGTAAGTCCACAGATCTATACATTATAACACAAGCTATCTCATTTTTAAACTTCAACTAAGTCCAAGTCATGTCATTTTAATTTTCAACTTCGGTTCATTTCAAGTCATTCTTTTTTACTTCAGCTCTTTCCAAGTCATTTCATTTTCAGACATTGGCCAAGTCCAAGTCATGTCATTTTATATTTCGACCTGTGTTTAATTTAAGTCATTCATTTTTACTTTGGCTCAATCTAAATCATTTCATTTTAAATTTCGACTCAATCTAAGTAATTTCATTTTTGAACCCAGACATAATAGATATCTATGTCTTTGCACATTTTTTATTGCACAGAAATACATAAAGAGGGATAGCTGTAAATATCCTATTTGTCTAGGGTTTAAAATTTTTGAATTATTTTTTAGGGACATATTGTTTTTTTATATTATTTGGATCCAATTTGGGTCTGAACTTAAAAACCCATTTTTTTTTGTTATTTTAAGTTGTTTACTACTTATTTTCATTTATCTTTATAGGTTATTTCTCTTCATTAGTTTTTTTATTTAATGATTTATTTCTTATATATTTTTATTTATTTCTTAATTATCTTTATTGTGTTTATCTTTATTTTTTAAAACAAAAAATAAAATAAAAATAGAAAAGAGTTGAAAAAAAGTGTAGGTGAGATTGAATTCTTCAAGGATAGGAATTCATTCAATTCAAGAGTTCTGTGTCGAAACCAATTTCTTTGTCATGCTGATAAAATCTAAGGAGTTTGATTTTGTAAAAAAAATATGTGAGAATGTGGATAAAATTCAAAGATTATTTTAAAGATAACTTTTAGAATAATCTTTGATTGAGTTAAAGTTTTTATCAAGTTGAGATTAAGCTCCTATAAATACCTTACAAGTCTACACAATCAACACAACAATCATAAAAAAGAATTTGAGAGCAAAAAAGTTTTAGGCAATTTAAGTGTTAGGCTTTTTCCAGTTTCCAATGAATTTTTTGTGACATTTCCAAGTTCTAACAAAATTTCCAGATTGTGGTGACATTTTTTTACGAGCGTTGAAGGTTCTCATAGGAATTTCGATGATATCTCTAAATTTTGTCAACAATTCCTAGTTTCCCAAGCATCAACCCAATTTGACCCATATTACAAATTCTACCTTTTTTGTTTATTTTTATTTATTGTGTTTTAATTAACTTATTTTATGTTATTTTTATCATATTTTACTTAGGATAGGGATTTTTAAGATTAAGTAAAATTATTAATTTGATTAATAAAAATAAATTGAAAAAATTAAAGGTAAAATAAAACTTTAATAAAATTTTGAAAATAAGTCATAATTATCTGAAGATAAAATTCTTAGAAATTACAAATGAATAATTTTTAAAAAAAATTTTAGGTGATAGATTTTTTTAAATTTGACCCAAATTGAGAAAAAATTTAGATAAAATCTCAATAACAATAATTAGTATTTATTTTCTAAAAGTAAAATATATATATAAATAAATTTATAAAATTTTGGAAATGAGTTAACAATTACTCGATGATAAGATTCTTAAAAATTTCTAAAGGTCAATTTTCTAAGAAACCTCTAGATGAATAATTTCTTTAAATTTAGCACAAATAGTAGAATAATTTAGACAAAATTTTTAAAAAAGTAATTGTATTCACTCCAAATCAAAAATAAAAAATATGACTTATAAATTTGTTTGAAAATATATGGCAATTATCCAAGTATGAAATTATAAGAAAATCACAAATGGTTGACTTTCTAGGTAAATTTCTTTTCTAAATTCAACCCAAATGGTGAAAAAATTTAGATGAGATTTTCAAAAAATAATTGATACATTATTTTCATTCTAAAATTAGGAAATAAATAATAAATATAGTTCTATAATAAGAGTCTAAATTTTAAAAAGGATATTTCTGAATGTAGCCCAAATGGTGAAAATTTTTGATATATTAGAAATAAAGCCTACTTAAATAAATAATAAAATATGAGAATAAAATTATTAGTAATCGCAAAATAATGATTATTTAAGAAATTTTTAGATGAAAAAATAATTTTAAATTTGGCCCAAATTATGAAAAATTTAGGTGTATTTTCACTAAGGCAAGATTTAATAAAATATAAATAATAAAGTTTTTTTCTAATGATAGAGCCTTTTCAAGAAAACAAATAAAATTTTTAAATACTCTTGAGGTAAAAAGTATTTTTAAGAATTCTATCAAATTGATGAAAAAATTTTAGAAGTTATTTTCAATATTTAAACATTAAAATTTAATAAAAGACTATTAGAACTGAGATCCTTAAGATAATTTAAAATTAAGTGATACGATCTTTTGAACAAGTATTGGGGATGCTATAACCTTCTCTATACATAATTGAGCTCTCAAACTTGGTTCTAAAATATAGACCAAAACCTAATCTTTTAGTGACTCTTAGTCAAATTTAAGGCTTTTTCAAAGAGAAATATTCAGTTAGGTGGTCAATCACACCTAAATAAAAAAATTGATAGTAACTCCTTAAATTTATATCTAGCAATCAATCCACAAACTTACATGTTATGATAGATTAATTAATATTTTATTTAGTCTAAAATATTAAAAAATTTTAAATTATTTCACTTTTTAAAATAAATTATTATAGTTTATTGTATTCAAATAAACTATTATCTTTTATTTGTATCTAAATAAATTTTTACTTCAAACAAAATATTGATTTATGCTAAGTGCTTATTTATATACAATTAAGAGTCTATATGGATACAAATTAAAAATTAAAAGTTTATTTCACGTAAATTAAAAGTTGAGTATTTATTTAATTGCAACAAACTTATAACAGATTATCTAAATAAATTGGTAAAATTTTAAAAAAATTTGTTCTTTTAATTTTTATTTATAATATTTTTTAATTATTTTTTCATTAAATGAAATAATTAACCACTAATATGTTGATTTCTAATACATTAAATAAAATATTACTGAATATAATGAACTTAAAAAAGAAAAATGCAATGTCCTGATGTTTTTGCAAAAGCTCCAACCAAGTTAATTATTGTGAACAGCTAGCGTGCACACGAATGAAAGTTGCCATTAATTTCATTTAATTTGCAATTAACATTTTAATAGAAGTCGATGATTAATGGTTGGATGTAGTTAAACCCAAGAATTAACAGTGAAAATTTCAAAGGCAGAAAAGAGTCACCAACTTGCACGTAAGAGGGTGAGGCAAAAAGGAGACAGACAACGTGACGCTTGTCTCTTTATTTCTCTGCTATTCTCCACTCTCTCTCAACCTCCCTTCCACTTTCTTAAGTGATTGATCAACACCTAATCTCTTTAATAAATTAAGCATAAGATCAATGCACCATATAACTTAAAAAAATAGAGCGGGTAAAATTAATGCGAGTCCAAAGTTCAATCCAAATCCATTCATTTGATTCAATTTGATTTGGCTAAAAATTCAATAATATTTGAACTCATTTAACTTCTACTCAAATTGATTTTAATATGAGATTATCCAAATTCAAACAATTCGAATATTTAATTTAAATAATTCAAATTTTTAAATTATTCAAATTTAAAATAATTCAAATATGAGATAATTTGAATTCGAAATTATTTAAAGTAATTTAATCAAAATGAGACCCCATTTGTTCAATTGCCACACTTATATTTAAAATAAAGGACAAATGATAAATTTGCCACTGTTTTATATGTGTAAGTTGAATTTTATAAAATTTTTTAATTTTAGATATTTTAATTTTTATATTTTTTTGAAATTTTTGAATTTTTTTTAATTTTGACATGATAAAATGATATAATAATAATTATTCATATTTATAGGTATTATGATTTTATTATGTATTGATACCATATAAGCAACTTGATTAACGGTACTAATTAAAAGTATGAAAGTATATAAGGAAATGATAATTCATGTACTTATTTGCAAATTTTATTATTTTAAGTATCAAACACTAATTGAAAGTATGAAAGTATATGAGGAAATGATAATTCATGTGCTTAATCGTAAATTTTATTATTTTAAGTATCAAATTAACAAAAATTTTATAGAACATGGTTTATTTTTATATTCAACCTTTAGTGAAAATATTAAATGATAAATAAGTATGAGTAAGATATGTGGCTTTTTTTATTATTATTATTGGAAGCATCAGCAAGAGAGTATTATAAACATTTTTACACCAAAACCTTTTTATTGCATTAGTTGACATCCACACTATCGAGTTTCAACATCAAACCTAACCCACCGAAAAAAAGGAAAATATTTTTATATTCAACCCTTGGTGAAAATATTAAATGATAAATAAGTATTAGTAAGATATGTGGCATATATATATATATATATTGGATTGGAAGCATCGGCAAGATAGTATTATAAACATTTTTACAGCAAAACCTTTTTATTGCATTAGCTGACATCCGTACTGTCGAGTTTCAACATCAAACCTAACCCACCCAAAAAAGGAAAAAAAAAAAAAAACTGATCATGACATGCAAAAGACTATGAGCAGAAACAACAAATTGAGTGCAATAAAAAAAATAGAAGAGAGAGAAGTTCTTGATTTTAGGTTGTGTTTTGAAGGGTCGGTGGTTGGACTGATTCTTGGAGAGAAACTCAACATAGAGAGGGTTAAATATATATATATATATATATATATATATATTGCTGGAAGTATGTTTGTCTGCATTCCAAGTAATTGTAGGGACATGGAACATGGGAGTTGAAAGAAGGATGACGAGCACATGCAGAGAGACTGGTCTTAACTTGGAAAACTCTTCAACTTTTGGTTCTTGTTCGGTCTATTTCATTTCCACTTTAATCTATTTATGCTTTATCACTTTTTTTTATCACATTGTATTTCCGTTCTTTGTTTTACTTTATCAGATTGGGCACGGCTTTTGTTTTGGGTCTAAATTTTGACAAGGTCACACTTACATATAGATATTGAAAGATACACTATATAGTTGGAATTATGCAACGTATTGAAAAAGGCAATGATATGTTGCAGCAACTGCAGATACTTTTTAGGCTTTGAACGGTGTTTTGACCTCTATTTTAAACGTGGATACACATATACAATTCTGTATTTAGTTACTCCATTTTTTTGATGCTGAGGATGCCAATATTTAAACTTTAATCATTAAAACCAAAAGTTCAATAATCTATCAACTAATTACTCCACTTCAATAACAAGTATACCTTCGGCTTCCAGATGCAACAAATTTCCAAATCTCTTTGGACCGTTACCTTTGGTCCAACCGCCAGCCATACAGTTTGTAATAAAAAAAAATAAGCGTCGAAATAAGTTTCCGAATATCCAATGCGATCATGCAAAGCAAATTGAAAGTCTGAATAGCCTAGCTATTGCATCTAGAGTCTATGATATGGTTAGTTCTATCTCCAAACCATGCTTGGAAAACCCATAGCAGCCATAAAGTTTTTTTTTTTTTCCTTTTTATATATTTTGTATTTTGCTTACCGTTGAAAATGGGTATTGGGCATGTATGCAGGATCATGCAACTCAAATTGATAAATTGATAAAATTTAACATGAAAATCAATAATATGTAAAAAAATTATTAAAAATATTGTTTATAATTTAAATTTGATCAAAATTTATTCAATGGTAAAAAATCTATTAATATTTTTTCTAAAAATATTTATCTAAAAATATTTATATCAAAATTTATTAAAAATTTATTAAATTTTGCACACTTAATCTATGTAACAAGATTTTTCAATTTATCGATTTTGATTTTTAAGTTTAGTTTTTATTTAATCATTTCAAATACAAAATTTTACGAATTTCAGCTAAAGAATTTCATTTAAGTCTTTCCCCTTCCTATGGACAAAATTTATATGAAATTTTTTAAGTAAAGTTTATGAAGTTCCTTACTAAAAATGATTTAATAAAAACTTTAATAAAAAATCTAAACCGATAGATTGATAAAATTTAATGTGAAGATCAACAAAACATATAAAAACAAATTATTAAAAATATTGTTTATAACTTACATTTGACCTAAACTTATTCAATGATAAAAATTCTATCAATATTTTTATTAAAAATGTTTATTTAAAAATATATATAAATTCATTCAAATTTTTTAAAATTTTGCACACTTGATCTGTAACGAAATATTTTAATATATTAATTTTGATTTTTTTTTTAGTTTTTATTTAATCGTTTCTAATAGGAAACTTCACCTAAGAAACTTCATCCAAGTCTTTCCCTTCCTATGTATAAAACTTACATGAAGTTCTTTAGGTGAAGTTTGTGAAGTTCCCTATTAAAAATGATTTAATAAAAACTTTAATAAAAAAAATCCAAACTGATAGAATGATAAAGTTCAATATGAAAATCAATAATATATAAAAAATATTTTTTAAAATATTGTTTATTATTCAAATTTATCTGATATTTATTCAATGGTTAAAATTCTATCAATATTTCTACTAAAAATATATATATCAAAATTTATTAAATTTTTTTCAAATTTTGCATACTTAATCTATGTAATGAGATCTTTTAATCTATCATTTTAATTTTTTATTTTAGTTTTTTTTAATTATTTCTAATAAAAATTTTCACAAATTTTACTTGAAAAATTTTATTTAAGTCTTTCTCTCTTTTATATGTATATACATATATACATATATAAACTTATATACATATATATACATATATATACACATATATACATACATTATATATATATATATATACACACACACACTCACATTAGCAAATTGATCTCCTTCACAATAATGAATGATGATCTGTAGCAGCCCCAAACCCAATCAGTCCTTCACTCTAGCTTGGTCAAAAAGAGTTTCGTAAGTTTCAATATCAATTACTAACCCCAGCAAAAGTACTGTCGGCAACAAAAAAAAGGCTATCCAACTCAACTGCTTAAACTACAACGAACTATGTGTGATATATAATCTGTTACTCCACATCCCGATATTCTGTTCCTTGATTAACCTGCATTTCTGAAAGAAGAAGATGTTGAAGAAGACAAAATATGCAATGTAGTAATAAAGTGTGACATTTGATTCTAGTTTTCTGCAAAACGAGGTCTAGCTGTTGGGTATTATGGCGGCTGTCCGGTTTGTCCGATGACTTGTCTTCTTATTTTTTCTGTTTTTGGAACTTGGAAAGTTGAATTCAATATCTGGTACTTCTTGGTAGATTCATTGGAGTTGGGTTCACCCCTTTCTCATGTTTTTATTATTGTCTTTCCAACCATATAGATATAGATAAAGGATAAAGAGGACTGAAAAAACGTAACCGTGGACATGGTTGGAAAAACAATAATAAAAACATGAGAAAGGGGGGAACCCAATTTCAATGAATCTACCAAGAAGTACCAGATATAGATAAAAGGAGAAAAAATGAACTTGCATGACGTAAAATTTTAAAAATTTTAAAAAAACTTTTTAACCTTTAATTTTCATATGTTCAAAAAATGAGAAGGATAAATAAAAATAGGAACAAATAATTTAATCTTATATTTTGAATCTATTGAAATTAATAATTAAAATATATATATAAATTAAAAAATTTTAGTACTTTTTTTCTAATAATTGATTTTTGATAAATCCAAGATATTAGAAAGACAAGTAAAGATAAAAAAAAAAATGGTTTAAACTCATTTCTTGGATCTATTAAAATCAATAATTAAAAAAGTTAGTTTTACACTATTTAAGTTTAACTTTTTGTCGACTATCTTTTGAATCAATCGGCATGTCATTGGAGTTAGTACTTAGAGGTTGCAAGTTCGAGAGAACTTAAACAAGTAATGTCCTCTTCAACCAGTAGTAGGGTAGGGCTTTTAAGGGTAAATTAAGAATTTCAAAAAAAAAAAGTTTACCTCTTTTTATATAATATATATATATATATTAAGAATTTATATTTAATGTATTGTCAATATATAGATTCTATACATTATTTTTGAAACAGATAATATCATCTTATTAATAAGGTAATTAAATGATGCTATCTCATTAATGAGTAAGTATTTTTAAAAAATAATAAATTTTTGGTATTTATTTTAAAGGTTAATATTTACTTATCATTTAATTCACTGATAACGTATAAAATCTATATATTGACAATGCATAAATATAAACCTATATATTAAACCATTGATTTTAGCTTATTAATGCTGATTGTGATTTGCATATTATATATATATACACACACAAAATTATCTTACCAACTATACTGGTGCAGAAGTTAAGGCAAGTAAGACATTCTATGTATTATTAATTAAATCATAATATTCTAAAAAATCATAATAAAGAAATAAATTAATCCTAAAAATGTTATTAAAGAAATCTGTATATCTTGCCACGTAAAACAAATCAATATTTTAAATTGTCAAATTAATGCATATAAAAAATTATTTATTTTAATTTTTAAAATATAATATTAGTTAAGAAGGAAGGCTTAAAACCATGAAATTCTATATTCAAATCCTACTATGTGTGATTTAATCTAATTATGTGTTGGATTTGTCTAATTATATTATATTTTATTGATTAATTTCCTTGTTTGATTATTTACTTATTTTTTATATGTGAATATAATATTTAATTATAATTGCAACTTTTACTTGTAATTAAAAAAATAATATCCCACTATAAACTAGATAAAGTTTTTAAGAAGACATTCCAACAATTACAATTTGAGATTTCAATTTAAAATTTTTTAATTCAAATCTTGACAAAATGAGATTAAGATTATAAATGCTAAGTCCCATTAATGTAACTCAAAATTACATGTATAAAAAAAATACTATATATTTGGTGCTTCAAATTCACATTATGTGTGGTACGATGCATGCTTACTCCACATAACGGTTTGTTGGTTGTATTTTAATGGTAATGAGATAATCATGTTAGAATTTTTCAACAAGTGGGTTAATATTAATTGGTAATTTTAATATTTAATCAAATAGGTTGTTAAGTTTAATTCTAATACTAGACGAGCATGAGAGCTCAAATAATTTAATGTGATCACCTAAGTATGGGTTTTGCACATCTTATTGGGCCAGTGTGATTTGACGATTGTGTAGAACTTTAACTCTGTCAACCTGTGATGGAGAGGTTGCTAGGGTTTTAATATAAATTGGCTAAGATTCACTTTTCACTTCCAAATAACGGTATCTACTCATTGAGAGCCGCCAGTAAGAAAAGAGGTAGGAAGAATACCTAGTCTCTTTTTAGGAATTGGCTTTGCTTTCGTTTATCAGTTATGACTACCCAAACAGGTACACAATCTGATTAAAGTTGGTGTTCTAATATTCAACTAAGGTTCTTAGGATTTAGAATTATGCTTACATGTGGTATCAGAGCCTAATTATGTGATATTATGACCCAAAATTATGGCTTTAAATTTTAATTTCATATGAAATTAAGTTTTAGGCGAAATCTTATAATTTTCGTAATCTACCTTTTTAAACTTGTTTTTTCAAAATTGATATGGGGCTTTTGTTCTCCTCTGTGAAAGAATTAAAACCACATATGGATTGTTTCTTAATTCATCTTATAAAGAGAGAAATTGGGTTTTAAAGATTTAGGTTCAAGATCTAAACCAAATTCAGGATTTAATTAAAACCTTGATATTTTATAGGTTTTAATTCAAATTGGTTCTTGAATATTGTTAACCATGTGCTATAAAGATGAAACAAAGTGTTTTGTTTCATAAAATTTTGGATTATATGCCCAAACATGAAGAAAACCAAATTGGATTATGTATAAGCTTTTAATCCAAAAATTTTGGCTCAAATTTATGTTGATTCATGTTGTTTTGATGTGAATTGAAGCATGGGCTTGGTAAATCTATGTGTTAATTGAAGTTTGAAAGATTCAATTACATCAAAAATCAAAGAAAACCATGAAATTTGAAGAAAGCTTAAAACGGGTTCAATATAGGTTTAATAATCAAGTTTTCTTTGTCAATTGATCTTGTTTTCATAGTTTTTAATGCGGGTTTTCACATGGGTTTGATAAAATAATAGCTTAATTGAATTTTATAACCTTTGATTTCATGAAAAACGCAATAACGCATCAAATTGGCTTAAAAAATCAAAATATATCCAAGTAGGGTCAAATTTGACCCATTTGGATTAGATTAAACCAATTAGATGAAGAAGATAAATAGTGCTGAGTTATGAATAGTACTAATTCAATGAACAATATTGAGTCAACACAAAATCGAGTCAGTGAATAGTGCCAAAATCAATAAATTGACTTGTTTGGACTCTTTTTGCTTCCATTTTTTATACCGATTGTCTTGTTAGTTTCAAAATTTTATGCCATATTTATTTATTATTTTTATGAAATTTTTAAATGGCATAAATATTTATTATATAAAATTATACATGATTAAATAATTATTATATTTTATGCACATAATTCTGTTATTTTATTTTATAATAAAATATTTTGGAATGCTTAGAGTCTATTGAAGGTATGTACTCTCCCTATATAATATTTAAGATTTATATACTCTCAGCCTAAATTTTATGTGCATAATTAATAAACTTAGTAACATTTGTTTTTACTAAATTTTGGTTATCCATTTAAAATGCAACATGCACTATTTTGAAAGAAAAGTTAGCTTTAAACTTCACAAAATTTTTGTACAGTTAGTATCAAATTAATAATTTTAATTTATAATTTCATTTAATGAACAAATAATTTTTGAATAGTTATTCATTTGGAATAATTGGAGTTTATAATATTGCTTACACTGATTTATTTTTTTGATGACCATGTTGAAATTATGTATCAACATTAATTTGTGAAATTTATATTGTGATGGATGATACATAAGAATAAATTATGGATTTAATATTGATTTATTCATAAATTTCAAGACACTTGGATTTTGAATGCAATAAATTAATTTTGACTTAGTGAGACATATTTAGTTTAAGTATCTTACAAGGAGAGATCATATTTATAATAGTCCATCGAGATACACATTAATTATTAGTGTCTCACATAAGAATGATCAGTTCTTTAAGTATTTAATGACCAAAATAGATATATCATGGTTAAGTATCTTGCGAGAAGTGGTCAAGTTGCATACACTTAGTTAAGTATGCAAATTAAATTTATGAACAATCTAAGTTTCTCGATATGAGAATATACAATTAGTTAACGTGAGTGTTTGGCTACCAAAGTGGCTCACTTATTAAAACTTGCAAGATTTTTTAATACATAGGAACAAGAGTATTGTCAATTGTCTTATATAATCACCTGCTCAAAAGAGGTTATTGTGTTTGGTAATTTGGAGTAGACATGAAACATCATGGTTAAGGGTATATCAATCTAGAAGGTTTATCTGCCCAAAGGGATAGGCTTTTTGAAAAATAAAATATTTTTATATTGGTTTCATGTAAAAAGTGCTTAATCACCTGTCACATTCTCTATCCAAAAGGAAGTTTGTAATGATGCACTTGAACTTTTCAATTTAATTACAAATAATACATCATGGGCTAGTGCTATTTGTATAGATTGTTGCTCATATGTAAAAAGTTGCATTCTTTTGTCTTAAATATTAAAGTTGATTTTGTGATAAAGATTAAGTAGCTCTAATTAAAAAAACTATAAAAAGTGATTTAGAACTTAATTAAGTCATGGGTGTTTCTTGGACATACTGTTAAGTTTTGAACATTTTCACTGGTTATTGTTTAATTGTTAAAATGTTACATTTTATGATAATAAAAGTCTTTTACTTAAGACAATTTGTGAATCTTTAAATATTATCTAGTCATATAAATCTATGAAAATGATTGTCACATGCATGATCAGTAAATTTGTTATATTACTTTGTTTCAATTTATCATTGTTTGATAAAGAGGTTTTATGAAGGATCATGCTTATACAAAATGTGACATGTGAAATTAAGTTTGGTTATTTTGAAAGCATACGTTATGTGTGATAAAGAAGTTTATCATGCTTACAATGTTTTAGTTTTATATATATCATAATTATGATTTGAAATTTTAGACATTAAGTTTAAAGCCTAATAAAATGCGTAATGTGACATATATTTTTGAAACTCTTATTTTTCATAGACATATAAATAGTATCATTGGCTATAATGAGAATATTTAGATTTTATACTAGTCAACTAAAATAGATAGAGAGTATTATGTTAAAAATTATAGAATTATGTTATGAGAAATAAAATGTGTTAAATAATTGCATAGTAAATTTGTTTCATATAAACTATAAGATTAAACTTTTAAAATCTTTTACTTTTATAAAATAATTATTAAATCAAGTATGCTCTCGTAAGATATCAGTTGTTTTATAATAATGATCTTATAATACGTTGAGAAAGTAGTAAGTGAAAATTTATTTCTTAATAAGTATTTGGAACATGTCTATTGATATTATAAAACTCAATAAATATTACCATAAAGATCCTAAATAATAAAAAAGATGAGCTGTGAAAGTAAATGGATATGAGTAAAATTTTCACTCTATAAGAGTAGGTAAAAATTAGTTTTGCAAATTTTAATATGTTAAAGGTTTTGACTGAAGTGTAATGTTGTTAAGGCTTATTGGATTAACTTGCCTTAATGTTTATGTCAAAACTCATGTTTGGTTATATTGAAAATGTTATATTTCTTACATGAATATTATCATGTACGTGAGATTGATTTATACCATAATTATAATGTGTATATGATTATCTAGAAAATATGTATTGTTGGCATTCATCATACACTGCTATATTGAGATTTATGGTACGAAGATTGTGTAATTTGTTGAATCTTATGTAAATATAAAGTATCGCATGAGTAGATGTTTTATTTGGCCAGTAAATTTTTAATTTTGAAATTTCTTGTAGTCATACTTGAAAGATTAATATACCATAATAAAGTATTATTAATTGTTGAGACAATTTAATTGATAGTATCACATGCTAAGTATTTATATTGATTGAAAGCATGACTTATGGAGCATGACTTGAATTTTTTTTTTAAGGTGCATAAAATGATAATAAGCATTCTAAGTTTTAACTTTTAGTGATCTATAGAAGTACATTTAGATTAGTATTTTACTTGGAGTGATCACATATATAAATAGACATAAAAATATTAGTAGAACTATAATGATTAAAGAATTTCTTATGTTTTTATGGGATTGTCTCTAAGTTGCTACATGTGATTACTTGTCGAAAAGGGGTGATTATATGTTTTTAATTTAGAGATAATTGTGAAATATTTTATAAAGTGAAAATATACATAGACCTAAGGAATTTTTCTATCCAATGGGGATATATTTTCAAAGTTTTTGTAGTTTTCATTGTTTTAAAGTGTGATTACACAAAGAAATAATGTTTTCTTTAAAAGATTGTCCTAAATTAAATTTATGATGTGGGACCTTGATTGTTTTGATAAGTGTAGTAAAGATATTAACTTGATTAAAGTCTTATCTGCCTAGATCATTGATTGACCTTTGTACTCAATTTCAATATGTTAGGAAAAATGTCATCATAAGTTAATGCCTACTATGAGTGATAAGTTCTTGGATGTTTTATACAACATAGTAAATGTTTAAATTGCTAATTATTTTTAATTTATCATATCTAATAATATACATTTGTCGTATAGTATCTTATGATAGCTAAGAGGGTTAGTTTTCACACAAGAAAGTTTTAGATCTATTATGATATCTCAATTTGACTTAAGTAAAATTGAGAGTTGTTAAATATAATTTCATTTAATAAATATTTATTTTGGTTGTTTAACTTTCAATTAAGATATTGGTTTGATTATCTTAGTTATCATTATCAAACCTAGCAATTATCAATTTTAAATGGCGTATTATTGTTAATTGTTGACAATGTGTTTTAAAACAATTTTAATATTTTTTTAAGAAAATCACACATGAGGGGGAGAATATTGTTTTATAGTTATCACATGTGTGAAAGTTTTGAGAAATGTAGTTCTGTAAAAATAGGCAAAACTATTTGTTTTGTTTTATTAGTTCAATTCCTTTCTTGATAATCTTTCTCAAATTTTGTTGATTTACTTTTGAGAGAGAAAAAAATTTTATAATTTTTTCTCATTTCACTTTTCTTGTTTTGAATTATATATGAATTTATTTTGAGAATTATTTCAAAGAATGATAATATAAAAGGTTTTGATTTTTTATTATTATTATCATTATTATTATTTTATTAATGCCAAAACTATTCTTTTAAAGGAAGTGAAAATTAGTGGAAGTTTTTTTGCATATGTTTTAAAGTAGTAAGAACTTATAAATGCCCTAAAGTTATTGTTTTGGAGATACCATATAAGTTAAGGTTAGTGAGAGTTAATAGGCCACTCGTTTAGGCATGTTTTAAATAAAAAATTGGTAATTCAATGAATTCCAAATTTATTGAAAATGATCTCTTGTTAAAACATTGAGAATTTTGTATTGTATGAACATATGAATATGAAAATTTGTTCATAATATATTAGCATTTTGTAAAATGGTTTATTAAAGTGACATCATGAAAGTCCAAAAACAATACTGGTTATCACATTTAGCATAAGGGTAGACAATAAATAATTTTGTTATGACTCCATTTATTGAAATGCTCCTTATTATTATTTAAAATTTGATTAGAGCATGTTTGTGATTCACTGGATCAATGGGAGTCATTGTGATTTGAAAAAATAATGACATATTTTCTCTGTATGAAGATTATGGTATTACTAAGCTAATAATATGATATCTATAGGTATGAAAAATAGAGCCTGTTAAGGTATTGGGTTTACTATGGCAATGATGCATTGTAAATTTGCTTTTGAAACCATTATTGTTTTGGATTTTTTTTACTTTGTTAAATGTATCACATGTGATTGCTAATTACCTACAAAACATAGTTTGAGATGAATAAGTCCATGAGGTACCATCAAGTTAAGTGGACACAATTGTTTTATATATACATCATAGTTGTTATTTATATATATGTTTATTATTGTATGTGCTCATCTTATATTGACATGTTATATTATAAAATTGTAAGACTTAGTATCTATCTTAAGTACAACTTTAATGTCATTTGAGAGTGTCTTGTAAATGATACCAACAAGTAACCTCGATGATAAAAAAGAGACATACAGACACATCTAGATGCCATAGAGATTTCAACAAGTTCATAGAAATTAGCAAAAGGACTGACAATAAAAATTACACATTGAGATTACATTTAGGTTCTATTTTCTTACTACACAACCACATTAAAATCCATTGTTCATAGAGTCTCTGGTACTTATAACCATGGATTGATTTTATGTCAATAAAGGGCATAATGGTTGCCGTGATTTGATATTAAGTGGTTTTATTATACAAGATCATTAAGATGTTGTCGTAAGCGCTAAATTATTTTTTAAAGCTGTGGTTACATCAAAGTAAAGTTAATCAGCTTGGAGTCTTGTTTTCTAATTTACGTTTTCTTAAAATCAAACAACCCAATTAATATTACCTAAGTGGGAGAATGTTACAATATTCCAATAAGTGGGCTACTATTAATAGGTGATTTTAATGTTTAATAAAACATGCTGATTAATTTAGTCCTAATATGAGATAAGCATGACAGCACAAATAATTCAATGTGATCACCTAAATATAAGCTTTGCACATCATATTGGGTCAATTTGGTTTGGCGGTTGTGTAGGCCTTTAACTCGATAAACCTTTAATGAAACATTTCTAGGTTTTTAATATAAACTGGCTAAGGTTCCCTCTTCACGTCTAAGTAACGATATCTATTAATTAAGAGCCGCTAGTAAAAAAAAGAGCAAAAAGAAAAATCTAGTCTCTTTTTATGAATTGGTGTTACTTTTGCTTATCATCTATTAATTAAAGTTAGTGTTTTAATAATCACATATGGTTTTTAGGATTTAAAAATATTATTAAATTTAGTGTTTTAATATTCACATATGGTTCTTGGGATTTAAAATTATGCTTACAAATCATTTTTCACTTGTAGTCTTAAGTTACAAAATTTAGCAAAAATTTTTATTATTTTTTAATTAAAAAAGATTTGATTTGATGTAACACCAAATTAGGGATGTCAATCTTACCCAAACCCAATGAGAAACCTGATATTTTACCCAAATGGGGATGGGTATGGGTATTAAATTTTGGAGATATGGATGGGGATGGGGATGGGTATGATTTTGAAATACCCATTGGGTATAAGGATGGAGACAGGTAATTTAGTACCCACCCCACACCCGTACCTAATATATTTATATATAAATTATATATAATTAATAAATAAAATTTTTATTAATATTATAACTTTTTATTTTAAATTAATTAGCTTTATATATAATTAATAAATAAATTTTAATCTAATGTTATTATTTTTATTTTAAATTAATTAGGTTTTAAGGCTATATCCTTTTCACTATTTTATACTTTGATAAAACTAAAGTCGGTTCTTACTTTGCTATTTCTATTTTCTATAAAAATTCTTTTTTAATTCTTATTCTTGAGTTGTCTAAAGGGTTACAAAAGCTGAATCTGAAAAACTGTGTCGCTCCACCTCTACTTAAGGAGAAACCTAAAAAATCCAAAGGTCTTACCAGTTGAAAGTAAGATTTCTTGTCACTTCCATTATGTTTCTTTTATATTCTTTATTCTTGCTAATAAAATTTTCGCATCATTTTTTTTTTTTGCCAAACTTAATTTGTATAAACATAATCAAAAACATGAGCCATTTAGGTCGTATATCATCATTGTAATGCCAGTTTTCTAAAGATAAAGCTAACAGTCACTAAGTCAATAATCCATTGGATTTCAAACTTAGCCCCGCTTCCAACTTCCACATCTGTATAATGCACAACAACCAACACTAATTCACTTACTTTGTTTAGAATTATTGAAAATATCAAAAACATTGTTAAAAATATTAAAAGTATTGTTTTGTTCTCAATTATTTAGAACTGGGATGGAATCAATTTTTAAATAAAATTTTCTACTTGAATTACCTTTTCGAATTATGCTATAAATTAAAAAAAAAATCAAGTAGTTTTTTTTTAGTTTTAATGAAACTTTTTATATGTACATGCTTTGATTTTTTATTTTTAATCAATTAATTTTTTGTCAATATATTGTGATAAAGAGAGTAATTTGAATTTATTGTAAGTTCAATTTGATCTTATTAAGATCTACCAATTTCATAGAATGTAGTGATTTAATTTCTTCATAATTTATTCTTTCAAATATTGCTCTTATTTACGCTACAATGGAAAGTAATAGTTCATTAACTCCTATCAACTTGCTTACTAAGTCACCTAGTGAAGTTGAGAATGATGAACCCAAAACTCTTATGTCAAACAAAAAGGATGGAGATCCAACAGTTGGTAAAAAAAAGATTGAAATATAAGGTTTGGCAGCATTTTAAAAAGATCAAAGTTGATAAAATTGATAAAGCAGAGTGCAATTATTGTCACAAAAGGCTTAGAGGAAAAAGCACAGATGGAACAAACCACTTGCATCATATAACAACATTTGTAAACTTATGCCTTATAGGAGTGTAAGGCAACAAACATTGATCAATAGTGGAAGGCAGATGGAAAAATGGTTATAAGTAATTACACATTTGATCAAGAATCTTCGAGAAAAGACCTTGCTAGTATGATAATAATGCATGAATATCCAATTTCAATAATTAGACATTTTGGGTTCGAAAAGTATTTAGCTAGTCTTCAACCATTATTCAAGATTCTTTCTTGAAATATAGTTAAAAGTGACATCATGAAGATTTATGCATTTGAAAAGTCTAAGACTATAGAGTTGTTAGAGAAAATTTTAAGTATGATTGCAATAACTATGGATTTGTGGACAACTTTAAACCAAAGAAAAGGATTCATGGTTGTCACAGTACATTTCATTGATAACAATTGGGATTTGCAAAGTTTGGTCATAAGGTATATTACTATACTTTGCTAAATACAATAGCTTATTTTATAAGTTTGTTTTGCCTTATTAGTCTTATACTTGTTATATTTGAATTTTAGGTTTGTCTATGTGCCTTATCCACATATAATAATTGCTCTTTCCAATGAGTTACTGAATTACTTGTTTGATTGGAATATTGATAAAAAATTATCCACATTGCCTGTTGATAATTGTTCTACTAATGATGTTATAACTGACATCATCATAACCAAGCTCAATCCTAATCATCTTTTATTGGATATAAAGATGTTTCAAATGCATTGATGTTGACATATTTTGAATTTGATTGTCTAAGATGGGTTAAAGGTTATGGGTGATGGAATAGTGTTGCCTTTTGGATAACTACACCAAAAAGGGAACAAACTTTTAGAGAAAATGTGAGACATTTGCACATTGATTCTTCCAAACATTAGTCTTTGATTGTAAGACTTGATGGAATTTCACATATTTGATGCTTAGTGTTGATTTGATATATAAGGATGTCTTTGATCTTTTGCTACAACAAGAGCCTTTATATACTATTGTAGTAACCAGACAAGATTGAATGCTAGCTGAGGAGATTTGTGAAAGGGTAAAGGTATTTTATAATGCCACTAATCCATTTTCAGGAAGAAAATATCTAACACCAATGTTTTTTTTCCATTGATGTGCAAGATCAAACTTTCTTTAAATATTTGGACTTCATATCCTATTGAAACTATTAAAAATATGGCCACAAGTATGTTATATAAGTTTGATAAACATTGGGAAATAGTTCATGGAATTGTGGGAGTGGCTATTGTCTTTGATCCAAGATATAAGCTGAAGTTGTTGCAATATTTCTTTCCCTAATTTTATGGAACATTAACTGATTTTGAGATTCAAAGGATAAAAAATCTTTGTTATGACTTGTTGAATGAATATCAAAGGTCTTCAAAACCTCATAATATGTTTTATGAAAATGGAGTTTCAAATGTCTCACAGGTGAATAATCTTGTCTATCATAACTTCCTTAATGGATATGACTCTTTCGTTAGATGATTTATTAGCTAAATCTGAGTTAAATCAGTACTTGGAAAAGAAAGTTTTACCTAAAACTTCAAATTTTGATATATTTTCTTGGTGGAAAAGTGGTGTACTTCGTTACCCAACTTTACAAAGGATTGCTAGGGATATCTTGGCTATTCCCATTTCCATAGTAGCTTTAGAATCTGTTTTTAGCACTAGTGGTAAATTGGTGAGTCCTCATCGTAATAGGCTTCATGCAACTACTTTAAAAGCCCTAATGTGTGCACAAAATTGGTTGTTGAAAGACATAAAAGGTAATGAATTTAATTGGAAAAAAAATAGTGATTTCATTATTTCATTATATTATGTATAACTTTAAATGATATATTTTTTTTAGGTCCATCTTCAAAAGAAAATGATACCTGTCTGGCATTATTCTTGATGATTTTGAAATTGAAAAAAAGTTGCAATAGGTATATATTACATACACGGATAAAAGAAATTTTATGTATTAAGTTTAAGTTAAATTGTTTAACACTACAATAATAATAATAATAATAATAATAATAATAATAATAATAATAATTATTGTTATTATTATTATTATGATAAATGTTTCTTTTTATTTGATTTTCAATAGGTTTTTATGAGTATTTATGGGTCCATCAAGTGAAATTCTCAAGAAAACATTATTTGAATTATCATTTGTACTAAACTTTTTTTATAAATTTTATTTGGTGAATTTTTATTATCTAAATTGGTATTTGCATTACGTGTGTAAAGTATTTTATTTAATGTGCTTATTGTTAAGTTTTTACTTATTTTAAGGAATATTGAAATATTTATTTTTTAAACAAATAGGTACGGGGATTATCTATACCCGTTAGATACCCATGGTGATGGAGATGGGAACAAATTAAAAATTAGAGATAGGGATGAGGATGGAGACAAATTATATAATTGGGGATAGGAATGAAGAATGTTCTACCATTCTCAAACCCGTCCTATTGACATCCCTACACTAAATATTTTTTTTTTAGATAAAAGTCTTTAACTTTAATTTTCTTAATATACGAAGATTATGAACTATAGAATTTCAATTAACTCCCTCTCACCCCGTAATCGAAGCATAACTTAAAACTATATCTTCAAATTAAAACGAGTAAAGGTTTACATTTGCCTGATCATTTTATATCTATATCAATAGCAAAGTTTTTAAATTCTACAAATAAATTAAAATAATTGTTATAATACTCATTCAAATATTAATTGATTTATTTTTTTATTAGTATAACCTAATATTACAATTGGTAACAGTACTTTAATCTCGCTTGTAATGAAGTACACAAGATAATTTTCATTTACATTTTCTACCAAAATAAAAGGATTTAATAAAAGTAGTTGCAATTTTTTCTTTATTGCACTTGTGATCCACGATTATGTTCGGTGATATATTGTAATAAGAAGTTACAATTAAGAATAAAGTCACCCTAATCGTAAATTTATTTTTTATTGTTATTGAGAACAAATTGACTTATTGTAAATTTATTCTCTTGTTTGATATTGCATTGTAGTCAAATTAATTTGATGATTAAGATCACAAGCAACTCTTATCGCATTAATTAATTACCTAATGGAATCCTAGTCATCTATGAAAATGGAATAATATTCTTAAATGATCATGTGTTAAACTTTCATTTACGTAAAAAGAATAAAATTTACCGTGACTATGAAAATGCTCAATTTAAGATAAAAACTTTGCTAAATTTTGGAATAAAAATCAAACGTTTTATTAGTGTCAAATAAAGATAAATTTTATTTGACGTTTCACAATTAAAGATAAATTATAACAAAAATAGTGCACATTGTAAATATTCCATTTTGTTTAGAGTTTTTATATATTAACAGGTCTCGAATTTCATCTTAATATTAGGTTCTAAAATTGGTTTTAAATCAATTAGATTTTATTTATGAAATTGGATTTAAACCTAAATTTAAAGGCCCAAAAAAGTTTTTGTTATTTGATCAAAGTAAAAAAGTAAAAAAAAAAAAAAAAAAAAGAATACAGAAAATCAAAATTAAAAAAAAAATATGGGAGAAGGATTCAGAAATTTAATTCATTAATTTTGTTTAGATATGAAATTAGAGGTTAAATTTGATTTTGCAATTACTTGGGCATTAATTCACAAAAAAAAAAAGAAATGAAAATTTCAAAGTGTTAAAGACCAAATCCTGTAGATTAGATTGACATTAAATTTTTTCAAATTAAAGTGAGACTCAATCCTTATTATAAAAACCTCATCAATAGCTCAAAGATCACATGGCAATCAAAGACAATTAGAAGCAAAAACAACAATCTAAAGAAAATATGGTGAGCAAATAGTAAAAAATGAATTCTAATTTTGGATTTGATTTTGGTTTCTTATGTTTTGGCTTTAGTTAAAATTTAGTTTTTGAGGCAAGAGATTGTTTGAGTTAATTTTGGTTAGTTTTTAAAATTCAAACTTCTTTTTTTGTTCTTAAAGTTTTTTAAATATTTTGAGAATTTTTTTATTTTTATTAAATATGCTGGTGAGTTACTAAATTTTTCAACAAGAATCACAGTTGCTTGAAGAATTCATGGCATGTGATTTCTAGGTTTCATGGTAGTTTTTGGAGAGCTTGAATATTTTGATGACCAGATGAATGTTTTGGCGTCATATTCTAGAATTTTTGATCGATTTCTAGAAATTGTTGAGCTTTTTAACCAAGCTTTTAAAAATGAGGAAAAAAGAAAAGAAAGAGAGAAGAGGAGAAGAAATCTAAAAGAATAAAAGATTTTTTGGTTTAAATATTAACCTAATACGATGTCATTTTAATTTAAAAGAAGGCCTTGACTAGCACCCTAACCCAGTTGACCTGCGCATTGATCCAATGCCTGACCCAACTCAATTGTAGTTTTATTTTATTTTTTATTTTGTTTTTTTTTTTATATATTTTTATGATATTTTTAGCTTTTTTACTAATTATCTATTTTTTTTTTCTTTTGATTTTGTTTTCTTCCTAATTTTAATTTTGATTTAATTAAAAAATAATGACGAAAAGAAAAAGAAAAAGAAATTGTTATGTAAGCTTTGATGTTGTGATTTGTAAGCAAATAAAATGAATGTAAATAATATGGTTTTCATAAAATATTGAAAAAATTCGACGACGGAACCTTTTCAAAGGAATGACAAGTTTTTCTTGAATACCTCTGAGCTGAGGGAAACTTTTTTATGAGAAACCCTAATAACTTTTTTCAATATTTAAATATCAAAAGTAATGAAAATAATTAATAAAAACCCATTTTAATTAAAGCTTAAACAACATAACATAAGATTAATTTGTACTGATTTATGTGCATTATGGGAGTGCTAAAAGCTTCTTCATATGTAGCCGACTATCAAGCTTAGTTCTAGTTAAGATGTAGAACAAAACCTACCTTTTTAAATATTCTTAATCAAGCTCAAGATAACCTTAAACAGGATAGATTCACTAGGTGACAAATCATACTTAGCTAAAAAATATTGGTGGTAACTCCATATTTTTATGTGTAATGGTTAAGTTCTCGAACTTGGATGTTATGACAATTTAGTGACTTTGCTAGAGATATTAAAGAGTTAAGCCATTTGTTAGTTATATGCTATCTTAAGCTTTATTTTTATGGTTTTTATTTTGCTTATTTATTTATGTGATTATTTATGTTTTTCATATGTACTAATCTATTCTTTTGTATCCTTTTTATAGCATTTTAGTGGTGGCATGCAAGAATTGAATGTGTGAATAAAAGGTTAAAAAGTTGGTATATCCCTTCGCACACACTACTTATACATATTCATGTGTAAGTTTTATACTACGACTTTATCTTTCATTAGGGGCAATAAATTCTTACACTTTCGTGATGTGATAACCTTTGTATGAACTAGTGAAAGAATCCCACCCAAATTGAATTTTTTTTTTTTTTTGAGTTTATGGTGAGAATTGGGATGTTTTGCTAGTCTATTATGGACAATGATGTAAGAAGCAATTTGTAAACCTTTACATTGTCAAAGACATTCAAACCTAACATATAGACAAACCCTAAGAATCTAACTCTAAGTTAGAGCCCTATCATTCCTTTTGTATAATAACTCTAAAATAGGCACACAAACAAGCATTTCTTACTTTTTACTTGAAAATATTGTGTTCATTTATTATTATTATTATTATTATTATTATTATTATTTTGTATGCCTTGTATATACTAACATATTTCTTTTAATTGTGTTCATGCATATGCATCATCAAATTTTTTATTAAGAGTGATTGCTATATAACAGTTTTAACAAAAAGAATTTTGTTTACATCCATGAGAAGCCTAACTAAGTGTCTTAGTAGCTAAAAGGTTATATTTAAAGATATTTAGCTCAGAGAATGTAATTGCTTGCCGGTTGATTATGTGTCCACTCTCCCAGCTAATGTTCATCTTGACCTCAAGAGAAATGACCTAAAGGATTTGGTCAATATTTGGAAGCATTAGGATATTATCATAAAAAAAATATGGATATCTAGCACTACTTCTTCCAATCATTGTTGATGATCATCTTATTAGAATCATGATACAGTTTTGGGATCCTTCGTATTAGTGTTTTGTGTTTAATGAGGTGGATATGATGACGATAATTGAAAATACTCAATCTTATTTTGCATGGACCTTCCCAATCCCAACATGATACATTTGAAAACAAAAAGACAAGATATTGAAAAAAGCTAGCTCAAATGATGGCAATGGATGTCTGAACTATTGATGCCTTTGTGAAAGGGAAAGGTGAAAGTATTGGTGTTTTTGGTATGTTTAGGGAAACTTCATAAACAAGTACTTGAAGGATGAAAAGGAATGGACTTGATGGCCTTGACTCTTTAGGATGATGATCTTTTTAAAGGTGATAAGGTATGGATGTTACAGTTGTTGATTTCTTTGAACAACTTGAATATTGAATCAATTTGGCCCCACAATCTTGAAAAAAATTATTAGATCTTTGAACCACCGACGACGAATGGGAAAGGGCATTTCATCATATGTGCACAATTGTTACCATTTGGATGAAAAGTCACTTCAAGTGTAATGGGGGCAAATTCCATAAGCCATATCTTGCTTCCAGTACTTATGTAAAAGAATTTTGTGAAAATAAATGGTCTAAACAAAAGTCCAAAGAAATTTGGTCTCTTCGTTATGTAAGCTTACAAGTCAAGATGTGATATAAGAAGCGCTTTGGATGTCATATGGACCAATGCTACATGATTGTGAAGATAAGCTATGAGTTCCTCTTTTAGGCCTATGAGGTGTAGTAAGTTACTTACAAATTATTATGTAAAGACAATTAGGGTATAAACAATTTGTCCTAACTTTCAAACTCAGTCAGTTGGAGTTTTCATACGTTGAAGCTGAAACCAATATCTCAATGAAAATAGTGAAAGGTATGCAAGCATGGAAGCAAACTTAAAGGGAAGTCAAAGGAAACGATCGAATAGGATGAGCCTTAATTTTATTTTTTTTTTAAGGAAACTCACTTATGTGACCAATCACACTTAGTTAAAGAAAATTGATAATAACTCTGTATTTTTGTATCTAATAGTCAGATTCTCGAATTTGATCGTTATGATATATATGTTATATACACGATTAAGTTTTTTTATCGGTGTTAGGTGACAATAAAAAATCATCATGTGTGCATTTAAAGAAAAAACTTTAAAAAAATCCATATACTAAATCAAACTTTCAATTTCTTTCTTTATAGAATTTGAAAAAAAAAATAGAAATCCAAAATTTGGGATTATAGTGGAGGGTTGCAGAGATATCATAATTAGATAACTCTAGATCATTTTTCCAAATTATCAACAAGAAGTTTTTATTTTTGCTCATTATTACTTCTAGAAAACTGAGGGTCCTTTTTTCCTTTCCTCACTCTTACGGGTCGTAAGAACAGGTTGCTAGCAGCACTTTCACCCCTATTATCCTTTCTTTTTCCTCTCACCTTTTTTCTCAAATTTTTTTCAAATTTGTTCTTTGGCAGTTATGGGTTTCAAGTATTTTGGGTGTTGAATTTTTTGTCGATTATTTTTGTCATTGTTGTAGGTGGAAGTTGATGAATATGATGGATTTGTGATGGCTGTGGATGTTTAGGATGGTCACTACATATGATGTTTTTCAACTCAATCTTTTTCCCTATGCATTGTCTTCTTTGTCTCGTTGTTGAAGAAAGAGGGTTGGATGACATGATTTGAACAAATCCACTTGAAAAAACAAGAGGAAGTGGGCCAACACACCTTTTTACCTTCTCATGGCTTTATCCTGATAAATTGATGTTGAAAATCCCAAGCCCATCCAGTTATGATGTTTATAAAATCATAGCTACTGCCTTATCCATGCCATTTTCTAGAAATGATTTTTTCCAGATTTTTTATTCTTTCACAAGCTACAAGGTTTTTGTGGGTTTTTCCAATTATTTCATCCTTCCTAAAATCTCAAATCCAGTGGAATCTCCACAAGATAATTTTAGCAAAACACTCAAATCCATCAAGATAGAGTTTATCATAGTCCATTCATGAAGTGGAACATTTGAAAGAGGGGAGGATTAGAGAGAGAAAAGAATGTCTAAATTTTCTTTTTCTCCATCGAGAATTTTTTTTCTAACATGTAAAACATTTGGCTAAAAAATGTGCTGATGTTTAATTACACTTGGCTACAATATGTTAAATCATCCCTTATTTTTCTGGTTCACGTAATATAAAAGTGCGTGTGTTACACCTACTAGTTTCTGTCACGATTTGTCTTGAACTATAAAATGTCGAAAACATTCAATCACTGTTTAACAGAATCAATGTTTGATCCTTAATTCCTTATAGAGCCACACATTAAAAGTTTAATCTTAAATTGAATATTTAATCTTGAATTACATAGGACAACGATAATCGGTCAAACAATTTTAAGGTTTTATGAAAGTAAATTTATTATAAAACCAAAATAAAAAGAAAAGGAAAAAATTATTGTACCCAGGTTTAAAAATAAAAATAGTCCTATTGTACATTTTCAATTAATTTGATGTCTAAAAAAATAAAATTATTAATTTAATATTTGAATTTTTATTTTATCAACTACTTTGATATTTTAGACTAATGATGTTAGTCAATTTATTAATATGACATAAACAACTAATAAAATATTGATGCATGTCAAAAAAATTCATTCAGTATCACATCATTATTAATAAAAAATTAAAAAAAAACTAAAAATTCCTTTAAAATTTTAAAAATTTTAAAAATATTTTTTTTAATTTTTTAGATATTTCAATACTTTAATTCTTTATAATTTTTTAAAATATTTCATATTTAAATTTTTTTTCAAATTTTTTAAAATTTTGTAAATTTTTTAAAATTTTTCTTTTAATGTTGACATAATAATTGATGATATAACTTTAACTGAACTTTTAACACATGTCAACATATTATTGATGTTTATATCATATCAACAAATTGATTGACAACCTATCCTTAAGTACTAATGTGAATGACAAAATAAAAATTAAAGTATCAAATAATAATTTTTATTTATTTAAGTGCCAAACTGACACAAAAATATATAATTCAATAATCATTTTTATATTTAACCCTTGTACCCAAATTTACACTCATCCGTAATATCTGCATATAAATTTTGAAAATTACAAAAAATCTATCCTATAGTTTGAAGCATACGAAAATGCTCCCTAAGATTTAAAAATATTAACATTTAATTACTTTATAATTTATTCTTTTTTTTTTTTTCCAAACCGAAAATTTTTTCATTTTCTTTTCGAAACTTTTTTTCTTTGACAATGTACTCTTTTTCCCTTTCAATAACTAAAAAAATGCTAGATTCAAAAAAAAAAAAAAAGTCTTTCTAAACCATAATCATTTATCTACACGAACACATCCCACAGTATTTCTCAAGCTTCTCCATCTTACATAAAGGGAACAAATATCATAATTGCGCTTAAGTTATATAATACCGTCAACCAAAGCTCAATACGTTTTCAATATTATGGCTTTAGGTCTTTTATTTGAATCGTTGAAATATTGAAATACTAATGTAGACTAATTTGAGCGTACCCATAGTTTCAAATTTCCACTCACATTGAAAGCAATTACAAGAGGGTGGTTAAGAAGGGATATTATGCATGACAAGCTACAAACTTCAGATAGGTACACTAACAAGTAATGTTCACAACAGCAATAGAAATAGAAACTTTAACTACACAAGAATAAAAAGATAAATTTCCATTTTTTTTTTTTGGAGTTCAGATAAATTAGGTCGAACATAGGGGTAGTTGACTTTATGCTTATCCAAGTATCAACAAGGCTTTTCTAAATTCATTAACAAATTCAGAAAGGATTTACGAAGAAGAAAAGACAAGGATAAAGAAAACAAGGTCCAGACAAGGACTTACTCCTTTAACCCATGAGCATAGCACTTTGCAGGAGCTCAAAAATTGTGGGCACTCATTCACAACATATGCTTTAGGGACTTCATTTTCTTGCTTTGTATGAAATGGTGGAAAACCTTCAATCATCAAGAGCAATGATAAATGACAATTATCGCAACCTCTACATGTGTTAGTCTTAATAAAATAACAAGTAAAAAGACACCCTATAGATCTTATGCATGCAACTTTTATCAAGAGACAGACAAAAGAAAAAAAAAAAAAAAAAGATAAAACCTTGTTGAAGGGGATAAAGTGGAGAGAGTACCAAATTACAATTTATAAAACCGAGCATGCACACTCGAGATTCACTTAAACAAACATAGATAGATTTAATTATAGTTTTAACTAATTAAATTACATTTCTATAATTGTTACTTTTATTTGATGTTCTTTAGCATGCTGAGTATAATTATTTAGTGGTTGTATAGTTTAGTAGCACTTAGACATAGTTTAGTCAGTTTTGAGTTCTAAAGTATATAACATTAAGAATAAATTTGTTTCAGGAATTTTTATAAAACCTTAATAAAGGTTTTTTTTGGCATAGCAAAGCAAATTCACATATTCATATGAGAAAAGCATTTAAATGTGAATACATTTCTGTGTCAAATGCATTTGTTCCAAAAATAAATGATCAAGCAGCTATATATCTCCAAAGCATTTCATTCCTGAAGTAAAAAAAAAATGCAGAAATAAAGAAATAGAAAGCACTGAGAAAATTCATCCATATTACGCGCACTCATGCATACACGGATATATGTACATATATACATATGAATGTCCAACTTTGACAGACAAAGGAACTCCTAGTAAACATAAAAGCATATTGATCAGAAATGAGGATTTGCTTATGTTAGAAATTCTTGACATGATTATTTTTTCTTTAACCTCAAGTGCTAAACTGCACTGTGGATATAAAATTCTTTGTTCAAGATTATAATGCTTAATCAGATATTACTTTGAGACGTCAAGAATAAAACAAACCATAAATAAGAATTAACAAGAAAAAATAGGATAAAATACTAAAAAAAACTTGATATTTATCAGTTTATTTAGATAAATCCCTAAACTTTTATTATACCTAAATAAGCTTTTATTTTTTTATTTGTATTCAAATAAATCTTTATTTCAAATAAAATATCAATTTATGTTAAAGTTTTATTTAGGTACAAACTAAAAATTAAGGGCTTCTTTGAATAGAAATTAAAGATTAAAGGTTTCTTTGGGTGCAAATTAAAGATCAAGAGATTATTTGGGTGCAGCAAAAATATAGAAACTTATTTAAATAAAATGATAAAGTCTAGAAGTTTTTTAATTATTTTAACCAAAATTATGTTTTGCAAAATGAAAAGTAAGATTCGTATAAACTTTTACTGAATGTTTTTCATTAACAAAATCAAACAAAAAGAGATTTGTAAACACCTCCCGTATTAAGTTTTTGAGTGCTGATATTCCTTTTAACCTTTGACATCATAAACGCAATTTCAATTAAAATAAACATATTTCAGTTCTGAACTTAAGTCTATCAAATTATTATATATTGCATAAGGCTTCAAAGTTTTGGGATGATAAAAAGAGTAAGTTCAGATGAAACCTTATTAACAAGTTAAGTATTAGGGGCCTATGAAACCTTATTAACAAGTTCAAGTATTAGAGGCCTAATTTATAAACTAAAAAATCATATAATTTTCTTTTCCCAGAACTGGGGCCAGTTTCCAGGGCTGCCACTTGCACCTAAGTTTAAGTTAATAGTTACACATACATTAGCAACATCACAACTTGCAAAGATACTTTTGAGTTAGGGAAAAAAGCTCTAACCTCTTGTAATATCAAAGCAAATGAAAACACATTTAGTACCATATTCTTCGTTCCTGTAAACTTCTGGTGCCACATATCGCCCTGCTCAAGAAGGATGGATACATCATAATGTATTTTCCCATTAAAATGTAGGGATATTTATCTTTTATGACTTCAAGTGAAATTAAAATCACAAATTACCAAAGCCGACAGGAAAACCAATGTTTTTAGTTTGTCATCTTCACACTTTCCTCCGGTAAACAACAAGGTAAAGCAAACCATTAATTAGGAACCAAAGATACAAATCACTCAACCTACCTCCTAGGAAGTACAGACATGGACACACAATATAAATATGACACGACACAGATAGCTATTGTCGATATAGGCACAACAGGACACGATAATAAAAAATATTTCTTATAATTTTTTTTATCTATGAATATTTTATATGAATATAAATTAAACACAATTAGAAAATAATTAATGGAGTGTAAAAGTAAAATAAAATACATTTATAAACACAATTAAAATTATATAGGAAAAAACCAATCAACACAATTACAATTTTATTAATTTAATTTTAAATACTAATAGATTATAAGATACTAAATTTACTAAATAATTTCAACCTTTTCCCTCTTTTTTACTTTTCTTTTTTTCTTCCTTCTTTTCTTTTCTTTCTTTTTCTCCTTCCCCTTTCTTCTTTTTTCTTTTTTCCCCTTTTTTCCATTTCCCAAAGGCACCATTTAGGCGCTCTTTAAATATTCAATTTTTTTGTTTCATTTTTCTTTCCCTCTCTGCTCTCTCATCCTCTTCTCTCTAAACACTCTCCCTCCAGCCACCCCACCAACCCAAATTCCAGTGGTAGCCGCCACACCAGCCATCATTCACCAATGGCTTTTTTTTTTCCAAAAAAATCACATAAAATTCCCCTCAACCTCCACTTTCTTACTAACTAGCTAGGTTTCCCAAAAATAGCTAAAAAAGTCTAGATCTACAAAAAAAGGGGGAAAAAATTTTTGCACCTCCATCCTTTTTTACTGTTTTCCGCCACCTAAAACACCTAGCACCACCTCCTATTTCCTTCCTCTACCATGTCCCGATGTATCCATCACCATGTCTTGACCACTTCCAAACTTTTTTTATTTTTTGCCATGCCCCACGTCCCATACATATTCCAATGTGTCGGCAGCATATCCATGTCAGATATAGGTACGAGGGGAGCTCGAGCGTGTCCATGCTTCACAGCCCACCTCCAACTCTCTCAACAAACGACATAACGAATGGTTAGTCCAGTAATTCACAAGCAACCCCATCTAGTACAGATAGATGATAATGTAGGATACAGAATTTTGCCTAATGTAGAAAACTTATTAGTCTCTTGAGATGTCACAGGTCTGTCTTCTTTAACTGTTTTTGTAAAATTGAGCAGTTTGCTGACTCCAAATCTGCAACTTTCAGATGCCCAGAATCATCCTGCAGTATATTTCTGTTATCTTACTTATAAAATATTAACAAGCTTTCAGTAATTTTACCCATTTAGGGATTAATAAATGCATGTTCCAAGCCCAAAAAGTTATGAGAAAAATTAAGGTAACAAACATGCATATTTAAGAGGAAGACGTACGAAGGCTCAAGATGCCGATGAATTATTGCTTCAGGTTTATGCTCAAGCAAATAATTCATTCCCCTGCAATAGATAAAAACATTCTATGAAGGTACCAGTAAATCATCAGAATGCAGGAGGCAATAATCAACTAAAATCCAGTACTAAGGATTTTTGTTTCTACAATAACGAAGCAACAGTCTAGAAATCTTACCAGGTTTGCATGTGTAATGACATCGACAATCTTTGAAAAGTTATCTATACATGATTGTGAAACTTTTATTTTACCAATTTGTCCCCATTTCTGCTCTATTTAACTAAAACGTGAATCCTTTTCCAGCCATTAATTAATTGCATATTGCATTAACAGACATCTTCAATCACATTATTCTGCAGTAACAGAATTGTCCTCGTCTCAGATAATTGTTTCCTTGTACTACCAGCACTACCTTTCTACACTGTGAGTTATAGTGATCCAAGCTTATAATCTCTTTCATCATCTTCATATTCATCAAATTACAAATAACTCTGCTACCACCAACTAATCTAACAGAATTCATGGATGTACCAACACCATCTCCACATAATCCTTTCCGCCTAATAATGCATGATCATGTAAGCTAATTGAAAGTTTAGTTAAACACCCACTTTTCATGCTTGATAGAAATTTGGGGAGAAGTTTCTGTCAATATGCCTAACCTCAAAGCCCATCCATGTAGTTTACTCCCAGCAATTATAAGAAATATGAGCTTGGAATTCAATTTGACAAAGCAACCTAATTTGAATGAAGAGGTGATCTAATAATATGCACATAAAAATCTCATTAATAAGAAATCCTGCGAAACTAGAGCGAGAGAGAGACTAGCCAATCAGAAACTCATAGACATATTCTCATCCGCCATCCTACCATCTCGTAGATGTACCAACACCATCTCAACATAATCCTTTCCACCTCACGCATGCTCATGAAAACTAATTGAAATTTAGTTAAACGCCTACTTGGCATACTTGATAGAAATTTGGAGAGAAGTTTCTATTGATACACCAAACCCCAAAGGGCGACCATGTAATTTACCCCCAACAATTATAAAAATATGGGCTTGTAAACAACCTCGTTTGAATGAAGAGGTGATCTCATAGACATATTCTCAATCACCATCCTACCATCTCGTAGACGTACCAACACCATCTCAACATAATCCTTTCCATCTAATGCATGCTTATGTAAACTAATTGAAATTTTAGTTAAACACCCATTTTACATACTTGAAAGAAATTTGGAGAGAAGTTTCTATCGATACACCTAACCCCAAAGGGCGACCATGTAATTTACCCCCAACAATTATAAAAATATGGGCTTGGAAGCAACCTTGTTTGAATGAAGAGGTGATCTCATAGACGTATTCCCAACCACCATCCTACCATCTCATAGATGTACCAACACCATCTCAAACACCTAACCTAGCAATATCAAGTGCAAACTTAACAGCAAGAGTTCGCTTTAATGCTCCTTTTTTCTTCAAATATGCTCCAAGATCTCCCTGCAAAGAAAAAAAAAAAAACTTTTTTTGGATAAGAAACTTTTTTATGTATACCTGATGTGCTACAAAAGATCAATGAATATCAAATAAATGGGCAAAAGTAATACAATGACAAGATATTAGTTATTATTTTTTCACAGCCACAAAAAAAAAAAAGACATTAGTTATTAGTCCAAGAACCAAGACTAGTTCCTTTCCCACTTTCTAGACTAATTCCTTTCCCAGTTTCTCTTACTCTGGTTTCCTACATCCTACAGTGCACCGTGAGAGGCTAACAGAGAAGAAAGGACAGCGTGCTTAACTTGGGAGGTCATGAGAGTTTACCAATAAATTAAATAAGAGCATCTTCGACTCCCACATTTTGTTTAAACTAGTAATCTCAAATACTCAGTAATTGTACACTCTGGTAACAAACATGCTGCGTAGAGTTTGGAACGTTCTCCCTCTTAAAGAAGTGGGAATCTAACATTCCAGGTTGGTACAGATAAATGTCGAACAAAGATACCCTCACGCTAAAAAATCTAAGTAAAACAATTTAATATAAATTTCATGTAATGGCCCCTAAACAGGTGTCATACGTATTCGGATATCCTATTACTATTACTGGATAGAATATATTTTGAAATACCATGTCAAGCCATTTTCTTCCTGAATGATTGGAAGTTGGATGCTTATAAACCTAGGGCTATCTAATAATGACAAATTCCTACTTTAGTACAGATAAATGACATAAATTTCTCCCTCTTAAAGAGGAGGGAATCTAACATTCCGAGTTGGTACAGATAAATGTCGAACAAAGATACCCTCACGCTAAAAAATCAAAGTACAACAATTTAATATAAATTTCATGTAATGGCCCAAAAACAGATGTCATACATATCCGGATATCCTATTACTGTTGCTGGATAGAATATATTTTGAAATACCATGTCAAGCCGTTTTCTTCCTGAAAGATTGGAAGTTAGATGCTTCTAAACCTAGGGCTATCTAATAATGACATAAATTCCTACTTTAGTACAGATGCAGCAGCTTCAGAATACTAAATATAAAACACAAGTAAGCATGTCAACGTGTCTATGTAAATTTGAAATCTCAAGCATATACTCTACACAATAGAGAAGTGTATGTCATCTAAAAGTGGAAACAAAAGTATTAAAGAACTGTATGCAGTATTAGGAAATAACCAAAAAAAAAAAAAAAGATGAATATCTCAATGTGATACTGAAATCTTTAGCAGGGTAAAACAATATTTCAGATGCCCTTAACACTGGCTCCAATTAAAGAAATATTACACAAATAGCTCTTGGTTGAGAGAAAGTCCCAAAGGCCATGCCAAACTTACCAAACTACTTTAAAATTTAGGTGTAACTTTAACTGCTACTTCACTTTCATAAATTAATAATTCACAAAATCACAATGGTGTTTTGCTTCCTTGTATACTAAGAATCAATCCACTGTGCATTCATAAACTATTCAATAAAAAAGAGGGATAGGTTACAAAGAACATAACTAACATTTAGTGTATGAATAATAAACTGCTTGAGTAGCAATGCAAAAAATATAGTCAAGTATTTCCTTAATAATGTTATATTTCATTAATCTCAAGAGCCACATGGGAATTACATACTAAGTTCTACATTTTAACAAAATCATATCAAAAACACTCATATGTTAATTTATATGTATTAAGAAAATTATGTAAATAACAAAAAGTATCTAAAAACAATTTTATGAATATATAAAGCTAGCAGTGTGCCATCTTTTTTTTAAGGTACAGAGCAAAGAGCCAAATGCAAACCGTGTAAATTGCATGTCAAGATCTTATGGAGCTAAAGCTGCAACTTGTTACCATTATATGGTCAAAAATGAAATTATTAAATAAGACAAAGTGACAAAACAAACTAATTGGTGTTGTAGCAAGAGCAGAACAAGATCAAACCTTAGATAAGTATTCTGTAACAATTATCATGGGACTGCTTTGGGTTACAGCACCCAAAAATTGGACAACATTTGGATGGTGTATCTTCTGAAGCAATGCAAGCTCATCCCTGAATGCCTTTCTGAAATCCCAACAAAACATCAAAACTCCAGAAACAAAAGGAACAATCAATAACATTTCATCAAAAATTAGATTTAATACAAACAAATTGGAGATAGAGCACCAACACTTAAACAAAGAAAGAAAATCACAAATGATGCTAAAACCAACCCACACTTTGTCCTCATCAGTAAAAACTTCCTCTCCAAGTGTTTTAACAGCAACTTTAACGCCCCGCCAAGATGCTACGCGAAATGTCCTCTGTGTTAACACTCAAAAAATCAAATATTTAGTGAAATGGCCTGCTTGATCCTGATCAATATAGTATCCCATACAAAAAGATTTTACCAAATTGGATTCTAGACATAAAGATGGGGAAGCTGGTGCACAAGTCCAGCAATACAGCAATGCTCATCATTATCCTCCTTTAATATTTCCTTTTTCTTTTTCTGCTTTTAAGTCTCTTGGGTGGGCTCAGTGATATGAGAGTTACTCTGAAGTTAGAATACAAATATGGAAATTCTTATTAGAATTGTAAAGGATACATGTCTTAAAGCATTAGGAGAAGAACAATCTTATTGTAGTGTAAATAAACAGAAAAGGTACTATAGTTTTCTGGACAAAGATAAAACCTAATACCTTAATCTAGCAGGCAAACATACAAATGTACTTCTCACCACTAGTACTATAATAATGTAAACAGGGGTAAAAAAAAAAAAATCCTAAAGTAATATCACAACATACCCAATAGTACATTACAACAATTGACAGACAAAAAATAAGGTTCACAGATTACCTTTGTGATATTGACACTGTCAGAAAAATCAAGCTCACTAGGATCAATCTCATACTCTGGCACTTTACGAGAATTTTGAACATGCATCGGAATTATCTAAAATCAAAGAAAAACAAACCCTTTTAAACAAGAAGCTACATCATGTAAAAATCAAACTTGATAAATCAAAGAAAATATCAATAGCTGCAGCAACAGGGTTTATTAAATACCGGAGGCTTTGCACCATGCTTCTCCAAAAGCTTGATCACGTCTTGGTTCTTATAGTAAACCACATCTGCCAGTAGCTGTTTAAACAAAATCATCCATTCAATGATTCTATTTATCAAAGCACAACTTTTATGAAATAATTCACAATTCAATTATTCTCCAAAAAAAGAAAAACAATAATTTGGTTAGCTTTTGATTGTTGCTTTTACTACTTTGTTTCCAGCTATCAAAACAAAAAGCAAATAATATGTATTTGGGATGGAATTAAAAGCAAACAAAATTTTTGAAAACTTAAAAAATATAACAAATGGATAACAAAATGCATCGTTTCACATTTTAAAGAGCAATTCTACATTTGTTTGATTTTTATCAATAGTAATTTTACTTTCTATTACTAATTATCTATAGTAAGTATTTTGCAAGCAGCAAAATACATTAAACAAAAAAAAAAAAAGAGAATTTAAAAAACGAAAAAAGGAGAGAGTTACAGTGCTGCCCCAGCGATCTCTGGGGCCGACATCGGCGCCGAAATCAAGGAGTAACTGAAAGACGTCGGTAAGGCCCTGGCAAGCGGCGACGTGGAGAGCAGTGCGACCGCCGGTATCTTTGAAGTTGACATTGGTACCAGAGTCCAACAGCTCGTTAATCCCTTCCAAATCCCCCTCGTTAGCCATGTACATTAGTCTCACCCGAGGGTCTATCGCCGCGTCGATGGCTCCGCAAGCCGAGCCCTCCCTTCCAGCGCCAGTGACGATTGCTTCCCCAGTGTGAATCAAGCTGCCGACTTGCAGCTGGAGCTCCAGTCCATGGAGTGCTAAGGAGGAAAAAATCATAATTTTGGTTTTCCTTGTTTTTTCTTAGTAGGATGGTCGGATATAAAATAGAAAAAGAGCAGGGGAATATTGGAATTTCATATCTTCACAGTCCAATTTTTTTTTAATTTTTTATAAGAAAAATTATTTAATTATTTGTTTAGAAGTTTTCAGATATTTATCTTTGATAAGTTCTATAATTTTTCAAAAATTTAATTTGGAAGGTGAGATAGTGAAAATTTAAGAAAAATTACAAAAAAAAATTCATTAAAAATTTTTATTAATTAATGTAATGAAAAAAAGTTATTATTAGAAAATTATAAATTTTAAAATTAATAAAAAAAATTAATGTTTCTATTTTTATATTTTTTATATATTTAAAATTTATATTTTTTAATAAATATTTTTTCTTGGTTTGATTATTAAAATTTCATAATAGCTCTAACTAAACTAAATTTCTTGGAAAAGTCTTTCCATCTCTTTATAATGATAAATTTTTTCTATTAATATATTAAATTTTGATAAAATTATACAATATTAAATAATATTACTTGTATAATTTTTAAGAGTTTTAACTTTCAAATATTGATCAGACCTAATTCCTTCATTATCTCTCATAACATCAAGAGATAAATTATTTAATTAGGTTTCATAAAATTTTATTGTTTCTATAAGGTTAAAATAGTGAAGTTAATTTTTTTATTAATTTTAAAATTTATGATTTTTTTAATAATATTTTTTATTACATTAATTAATAAAAATTTCTATTAAAATTTTTTTTATAATTTTTCTTAAATTTTCACTATCTCACCCTTTTAGACGTGAAGGTATATAACTTTTTGAAATTTTATTTTCAAAAAATTATAAAATTTATTGGAAATAGATATTCAAAAACTTATGAAAATAAGTAATTAAATAATTTTACTTACAAAAAATTTTTGAAAAAAATATTACGGTGTGAAAAGAAAAAATGGGAGTACATTTAGCAACCCCCGTTGATAATTGATAAAGAATAAAATATTCAAATTCTGCTGCATGGATGGTTAAAAACATTAGGATTTGTAAAGAAGGTAATAAAACGACTACAACATGGGTATCATCAAGTTAGTAGATTGATAACGATATAATTTTGGATGTGATCTTTAGAAAGATATGGTAATTTATATTTTGTATTATATAAAATATTAGAATTTGTATATTTATATTATATTTTATATAAAAATTATATGTCATAATTTATGTGTACATGAAACCATGAAATATAATTTTTTAGTTTTTTTAAACCTATATCTAATTATTATTAAAATTTTAAATCATATCACTTTCATATCCTATTTTCATATTATGTTTGTGTCATGTTATCTTGTAATATTTTAAATTATCAAATCTACCTTTAAAATTGGTTGAAAGTTAACATAAAGCTGAAGTGTGCCACGAATGAGTTAAATGGCATAATTGCTACATTTATATTTACATTAAATCTAGTAATTTAAAATATAATATGATGATATAATATAAATACGATATAAAAAAAAATAAAAGTGATATAATTTAAAATTTTAACAATAATTATACATAAGTTTAAGTTTAACAAAATCAAAAAATATATTTTATTTTTTTGTATTAACATAAATTATGAGATATGTAATTTTTGTATAAAACATAATACCAATAAAAAAATTTTAATATTTTATATGATATAAATAAAACAAATCATTAAATTTAATTTACATGCAACAAATGTGACTCAAAGCACTTAATCTATACTTCTTGGCTAGATTTATGTACACATAAGCCTCATTTGATTTTTCACTAAACCTAGAGGTTCAGCACGTTGGGGGTAACTTTATGGCTTAGGGTCCATTAGGATGAGCGATGAAATTAGCTTTGATGAAATTAAAAATAACGGTAAATGTGAAATTAGTTAGTGTAGTGATAAAAATTAAAATCAATAATGAAGATATGTATTTGGATGCAAACACATTGATAACGATTAAGCGAATTGTAGTAAAAAGAGAAATGATCATTAAGCACATTAAATTAAAAAATATATGTAATAAAAATTTTAAATTATTTATAATTTATAAAATTAATAATTAATTTAAAAATTATTTTATATCAAATAATATTTTTGATAATAAATAATTAAAATTTATTTATTATATACTAATAAAAGTTACTTATTTATTATTTTATAATTGTTAAATAAAAAATCAAAATAAAAAAAACAAGAAAAAATAAAAAAAGAAAACTTATAAAGACAATTTTGTCTTTATAATTAAATTTCAAGGATAAAAAAAAAGTTTAAAAAAACTAGTACGATGAAACAACTAGAGCAAAAATGACCAATGGCTGGCTATTACCAATAACGCCACCTATATGCTCAATTTGGATCTCTTCGATGCATTTGGCACCATTATCTATGGCAATCAAAACTCCAATTGGGATTCGATGAATTCCAAACAAGTACTTAATCGCATTGGGGTTAATGTTTGGGTAACACATGAAAGATGAGATTCTATCATTTGTCCCACACCATAGGTCCAAACTCTACTTAAAAAGAGTGGTCTAGTGGGTCATTGAATTTTGAATTGGACAATTTTATTTTTATTAAATTATGTTGTTCACAGTTTTACCCTTAATTTTTTAAGTTTTAGATTAAAAAATCCTTATGAAATTTATAAATTACATGTTAATTTTTTCCATAGTATTTATTTTTTCTTACCTCATCAACCATTGAATAGTTAATATGTTTCCTAGAATGCCCCTAATTTTAAAATCCTAACATTTTTTATCTTTAAATTATAAAAAAGTTTATTATTTGATATATATAAAAATTATTTTAGTATTTTTTTAATTATTTATAAATTTCACAAATATCAAATACACACCATAAATTTTATTATATACAAATTTTAATCTAATATCTTTAATGGCTATTTTCTCTTCTCACTATACTTCATTCCATCACTATCTTTGCATTTATTTCCAAACACATATATCACTATTAATTTTAATTGCTATAAAAATTAATATTTTTACTACAATAATTAATCTTATCATACAATAATTAATTTCAATGCCACCGTTATTATCAATCTCATAAAAATTAATCTCATCATCCATACAAATGATAGGTCAAATTGTATCATAAATCCCTATACTTGTGACCAAATATGGATTTAATCCTTTTACATTAATTTCAATATTGAAAGTATCTGTACTCTAAGGGATTTTGGATTTCAATCTAATCATAAAAACAATGTTAAATATTTCTATTAAATTATATGATGTGGCATTTGACCTATGGGCTTTGACCAGATGATGTGGCATAACTTTTGTTGGTAAAATAGCTTGTTTTTTGGTGACGTGATTAAAAAATCCACCTCACTAATAAAACCCTAATGTTTTAATGATCCATTCTTAGGGTCCCTTTGGATCTCACTGAAGCATCAATGCAATGTGATTTCATGCTTTTCTTTTTATTTTACAATCACAACATTTCACGTTGATTGGATGATATGTTGTGCAATTCTAATTGCACCGGAGTATTAATTTTTTACTAGTGAAAAAAGGTGCAGTAAGCAACTCCACCGCACCTTTTTACCTTTGTGTCCTTTTTTGTCCTTATGTTTTTCTTTTTTTTTTTTCATGTTATTATTTTTTTAATTATTTAAATGATAAATAAATTTATATTGTTGACTTTTTAAATTTGTTAATTTATTTTTATTTAAAATTTTCAAATTATTTATGTTTATGAACTCTCTCATTATTTATTATTTATATAAAAATAATTTAATATTTTTTAATTATTTATTAATTTTAAAAATATTAAATAATTTAAAATTTTTATTACAAATAAATTTTAATATATATCTTTAATGGTCATTTTATCATATTTAATCTTACCATCATTATCATAATTAATTTAATTTTTATTGTTATTTTTAATCTTACTAAAATTAATCTCATATCCATCCAAATGAACTCTTAATCCTAAATATTTTTTAATGGCCTTTTCTTTATCACCAATCCCAAGGTCATTTATTTTTAATAATCACTTCTTCATCCTAAACCCATTTTTTAGTGACCATTTCTTCATAACAATCCTATGTCAATCATCTTTCCATTATTGGTAACAAAATATTTGCTTCTTTTTTTTTTTCTCTCTCTTGAAATAATTGGATTGTTTATTATGGCAAATCTACTTACTCCTCCTTGACCATTTGCTTCCATTTTATCTTCCTTTGCTAACATTTTTTCTATATCCCTCTTGTTCTTTTAAGGTTTTTCCCATTTTAAGTTTCACTAAATTCTCTTTCTATCATGTAATAGTCAAGTTAGGTTAACGGGTGTTTGTCATTTCTGTGTATTATTTTCTTGTTCAAATTTTTATTTGTTTGCTAGCATCGTAAATTGTTTTCTTTTTAGAAAAACCCAATTCGAAGTTAAAGAAAGGAAATCTACTTCATATCTAATTCTATTTTATCAATAGGTGTCATGGTATTGAAAGGTAACCCTTTGATTAAACCTTTTTTCTGCACGATCAAAAAGGCCTAGGGTCTAGCTAAATTTCAAAATGAGAAAATTTGTGTAATTACAGCTTTAAGTTCTATTTATGCTCTACTATGTGTGGTTCCAATGTTTGTAATTATCTATCAATTTAAAAAGGGCATAGACTCTAGCTAGATTCTAAAAAGACAATATTATAGAGGGGTAGAGAAAGAGACTTTTTATGGTTTTGGGAGATTTGGACGATGATATGAAGCTCCATTGGCAGTAAAAAAATTTTTATTCTAGTTTTTAGATCTAAAATTTCTTAAATCTTTTATAGAAAATTTAATCTGATTAGTGGGAAGAAGAAGAAGAAGTGAAGAGTAAGTAGGAGGATTTTGGAAGAATTTCGACTATCAACTAATGACAGCCAATGGTGGTGGATAGTGGTCGGTTGGTGCTGAAATTTGGATTTAAAAGGTGGTTGTGTTTGAATACTTGTGAACAAAGAGATTTTTTTAGAAAAAGAAATAATTTATACTTGACATCAAACAGTAGTGTTTTAGGGATTAAAAAATTTATTAACTAGTCCACGTGGATTAAAAATTTACATAAGCAAAACTACAAATAATTACATAGTAAAGTCAGTATCACAAGATGAGTCGATGCTAAATCATTATGTAAACAGTCACTTCAATAGATTTAATAAAAAAATTAACTTTGTTATTAATTGAACCAAAATTTTAAATCATAAAATGTAGAAATAGTACCAATATTAAATTGTAGAGGGATTAATCCACATTTTCACAAAAGTAAAAGGATCGATAGCATAATTTGTTTGATAAAATAATATAATTTTTATTATTTATATTAATATTTATGAGATTGACTGTGTTCATATAGCAAATTAATCAAAGACTTTGATAAATTTACTTAAAAACCAAATTAAATTTATAATAATAAAAAGTAATTAAATCAAATCACTTTCATTTGTTTGATATAAGTTTTTTTAAAACTATTTTTTTTTTCATCTACTTCATGAGTATACAATATATATATATATATATATTGAAAGTATAAGAATGCAATATCTAGTTATGCCATGGAATTTCTTCATTAAAAGGAGTTTATAAGATTGCAATGATGAAGTGTAAGTCAAGTATCATTCTCATAGATATTTGTATTAATTTTCTTAAGTAATAAAATTGTGTCAATCTAATTTTATCCAAACAATTAAAAAATTAATTAAAATTAAAAAGTAAACTAAAGAGTAAAAGCAAATTAAATTTTAAAAACAAAAATTAAAGGCAATAAACAAAAAAAGAAATATTCTCTAATAACTAAATTCTAAGCTTTCAATTTCACTCAACCAGTTCAATTTTTACTCTCATCTCTTTGATTAAATTGATTAATTAAGTTATTAACCATAAATACTAATTTATCTATAAGCCTCTTTCAATAGTCATGTAAACATGTACCTCCTAAATAATATATATTTTTATGGTAACTAATCTAATAAAGATTCAATAAGTATAAGCTCTCTTGAATGGCTAGGCATGCAATACAAGTATATGTCTATCTTACACACATACATGTTATTCTATTTTTAGTTTTAATTTTTTTATTGCCCATTTTCAAATAAATATATTTACCTTGTATTTTATTTTCTCTATCCTAAAGTCTTATTTTGCTTGAAAACTTTTTAAAATTACATAAATGAAATATTTATTTAGAAGTAACAATATACAACTCTTTTGTAATTTTGTAAAAATTATATAAAAAGTTGCTAAAATCTATACATTATATTAAAACAATCCATTATAGTTTTAAGTTGCAATTTAAAATAGTTTTAAGCAGTCCATTATAAGTAATATCAGGTATAGTTACTGTGAGATAAACCATGTTGGAAGTATAAAGTAGGACCGATAAGCAAAGTACCATCCATCAGAGCAAGCATAACATTAGGCTCCAAAAGGGATATAGACAATTTTACTATCAATAAAACCAACCTAAGAAAATAAATCATATGTATATTTAGCTTGAGAAAGATAATAACCACAAAATTAGATGATACTTCAAGTCCTAATAAATAACTAAGAGGCCAAGATCTTTTATTTTAAATTGCTAATGAAGAAATTATTTTAGTTTAGTAATGCAAGACCGATCATCATTAGTAATTGTCATATCATTCATATAAAAAAAAAAGAAAAATAATGTCCTAATTAGTATGTTGAACAATTAATAATGAGTCATTTAGGCTAAAGTAAAACCTAGTTGAACAATAGTATAATTGAATTTTGCAAAACAGGCCCTGGATGCCTGTTTCAAACCCTATAAAGTTCACTGAAGTTTATAAACCTTGTGAGTAAGATGAGAATAAAGGGGTGGAGGCAACATATATACTTTTTCTTAAAGATCACCATTAAGAAAAGCATTTTTAACATCTATTTGAAAAACTTTCCAATGTTCAATGGCACAATGGCCAACAAGTTTCGCATAAAAGTTATCTATGCCATAGGATGAATGTTTCTTTAAAATTAATCCCATATTTTTTAGTATAACATTTGGTCACTAAACGAGCTTTATATCTTTTAATAGATCCATCGAAGTGGGTTTTTGAATTTTAAACCCATTTGCAACCAATTGAAGTCTTGGTAGGAAAAAGGTTGACTAAATCCTAAATATAAGTTTTCTCAAGAGTTTGGATTTCTTCATATATAGCTTGCTACTAATAAGGGTTAATACTAGCCTCTCGATAATATTAAGGTTTATGCAAGTTAATAATACTAGAAAATAATGATAATCACTAAGATAATGAGGAGTTTTTCTTACCCAGATAGAACAATGAAGAGTTAGAGCAGGTATAATATCAACAACTAAATCAGATTCTATAAGAGAAAGAGCAAGAATGAGAGCTTAGTGGGGCTTATCAGATGTATTTTCGTTAGAATTAAGAAATAACTCGGGAGATGGATCAATAAGGAATTGAGAAGAAATGGAGAAAAAGGAATGGAATTTGGACAAAGAAGAAAACACAATATCCTCCCAAAAAGTAATATGCCGAGAAATACATAATCTATTAAAAGTGGATCTCAACAACAATAAACTTTGTGTTCAATTCTATAACCAAGAAAACAACAAATGCAAGGATATGGTTTTAATTTATTACGTTCTTATGGTTGAAGAAGTATAAAAAAAGTAGACCCAAAAGGTTAAAGAGCAAAATAATCGTGAGGCTTATCAAACAAATATTTAAAAGAAATATTATTGAGGATTTGAGTTAGAGTATGATTTAGAATAGATTATTCCCTTAGACTTAATAATTGTAAATTTTTCCATTTTCTAAACAAAATTAGACAAATAAATGTCAAAAATGGAATCAAAAGGTTGAAAATAATAGGAAAAGTGATAATGATGTGGTAAATGCTAATATGGTAAATAGGTTGAAAGGCCTAATTTAAATATAAGACCACAAAAAATAAGATTTATAACAAATATGAGATAATACCACTTTAACAAGCTCCCATCACGTGTAAATCGAGATATAAGCCTTTCACGTGATAAACTTGAAAGGAATAATAGACAAGAGTAATATAACAAAACCTGAACTCTGATACCATGTTAAAAAATAAGTAATTATGAATTATTAGCTTGAGAAAATACTATATAGAGGTGTTCTATTTATATACAAAAGACTTTCACTAACTAAGGAAACAAATAATCTTATACGATATCCTAATTGTATTGTAATCCTAGATATTATTCTAATTATAATATAATAATCCTTAATATTATGTTTGACTATATAATTACATGATATTATAGAATATTATATTAACATAACCCAAAAACCTTATCTTTAATCATCACCATTCAGTAGTTTCATGAAAGCAATCCAAGAAATAAAAGATAAAAAAAGTTCATTGGGTTGTATTAAAGAAAAATTTTTATCTTCTCTATAACCTATAAATGTATGATTAAGAATGTAAAGTTAAGAATGCAAAGTTAAGAATGAAAGCACATTAACCATTTTTTTCCATATACCATTTATAAAAGAGAAAACAAAGTTAGCATGAAAAACGTTAGTAGAAAAGGTTATGTGCAAATAGAATTAATTAGAAAATAAAATATTTTATAGAAATGAGGGATTAAATCATAAATTTGTCATAAGTGAATATTGAATTTTGACATTGTACCTTTTTTATTGAATTTTGCTATTTTACGTTTGTTTTTTGTGATTTTTGACCAAATCTAATAAAATAAAATATTTTATAAAATACTTTATTAATATATTAAAAATAATTTTTGAAAACATAAATGGTAGAAAAAAGAATAAAAACATAAAATATATTGGATATTCTACATGTAGCAATATTGCATCATTAAAATTAGAAAAAATTTCAAGTTTCTTAGATAAATGAAATGCTAAAAAATAATAATAATAAGAAATAAAGCATAATAATTGTTTGAATAATTTTAAAAACATAATAAATAACAAATTGAATTTATAAGCATTTCAAATATGTTATCAATTATTATTCTTTATTGAAAAATTTGAATCCAAATATTTGAAAGAAGTTGATGTTAGTGATAAGCTTGGATAGGAAGGTAAGAACTTTAAATCACAAGTACAAGATCGATTTGGAGCAAATGAGTTGTCTCTAACATTTATACTTCGGTGCTCAAGTTAGTGAGATAAAGGAGGAGAGAAAGAGCAAATTGAGAAATCAATGAATTGAGAGAAAATGAGTTACTTTGTCATAACATATTAGTCTAGAGACTCGATTGCTAGATATAAAAATTTAAAATAATGAAAAACATGGGGAGTTACCATCAATCTTTTTTTAGGGTATGATTGGCTACTCAAAAATTTATTTTTTAATAAAACAATAAAATGGATTTAAAGTTTATTAAAAAAATAATTTTGGTCTATAGAAACAAAATTGGATTCAAAAGTCAGTTATGTGTGAGAAAAGATTATGGGAAATGATTAGTATCCCTACAATGTCCATAAAATCAATACCAATTAATCATATGCTATTTATAATTTTGGATAAAAATAGTTTTTATATGAAATTTAGTTATAATTTTCTTCATTTTCTAGAAAGCAAATCAATTAAAAATTTTTATTTGGGAATATTATGAAAATCTCTAGATTAAAAAAATACTTCCAAATTCTCTAATATAAAGGTAGAATTCAAATATAGTATTTTCATCTAAGATTTATCGTAACATTTCTTTAAAAATAATAAAATAGCATTCTTTGCAAATGATAATCATTGATAACTTCTCTAACATCTAGGCAAAGTATCAACAATTATATTTTACGGAATGTTATTTTAATTTTATTTGTTTAAAATTAATTTTTTAAAGAACTTTTTATACAATATAAATGGAGAATGACATAATTAATATTAAACATCAATAATTAAAATAAACATATATATGCATTATAAATGTATGCATTAATCTAAATATTAAATACAGATGATGATAAAATATGATTCTAAGAATCGGATTTTCAAATATAAAGAGACCATTTGAACTCTCCAACCACAGACAGAGTTTGGGTGTAACTATTTATATTTAAAATTTTATTTTATTATTTTTATTTTTACAATTAAGGTTTTTATTTTGAGTTATGAAAACATATGAAAATTCTTTAATGAAATAAAATTTATAAATACCCCATCATTTACACGACATTTGAAAACAAATTATTTTATAAAAAATTTTCATACAAATCTTTAAAAATTTAATATGATTTTAGGGGTTTGGGTAAATTTAGGTTTTGATTTTAAGGTTTCGATTAAAGCTTAAGGATTCAATTTCCATTTAGGATAAAGTTTCGAGTGTCACTTAGGATTTTGATTTTAAGGTTTCATTTAAGGTTTTAATTTTAGTGTTTTAGAGTTTTAGTGATTTACAAACCTTTCTAAAAATTTTCAACAATTAAACAAACTTTCGGAGTAAGCTTGTGTTTTGTAATTTTCCTAAAAATCAAATTTTTATATTTTCCTATATTTTTTTCTTTAAAATCATTATTATTATTTATTTACCCTTATCTATTTTTCTGAAGAATGGATTTTTTTTATATTTTTATTTATTTTCACTTTTCATTAACAAGTACTATTATTATTTTTATTTATATTTTATTATTTAATAATTTTTCAATACCTAGACGAAATTATTATTATTATTAAAACACAATTCTTAATTTCCTTTAACATCTAGATAGGATTTTAAAATTTTCATTATTATTTTTTTATTATTATATTTTAAAGCATTTTATTTTTATTACTACTTTTAATAAGCATGATGGATTAATAAATTTAAATGCATAGAGAATAAATTACATTTAAAATGATATACAACATGAAAATTAAAAGTGCATAAAGGCTAAAATAACATAGAAATGAAATTAGTAAGAAAATTAAACATGTATGAAGTTTAAATTATACTCAAACAACATAACAAAAATATGCATGAACATGAATGATATAACATATGTATGAAAATGAACCTTAAAAATTAAACCAACTTTCAACTTCACAATTTAAGTCTTTATTTATAAAATTTTTATTATTTAAAAACCTATACAACATATCGAAATAAGACTTTTAAAATTTAATCCTTAAGTTGCCCTTGGTAAGCCTTTTACCAATTTTTTCTTTTTTTTAATAGTAAACAACAAACAAAAAAATGTGACTCTATTACAAAAAGGAGTATAAGATGAACCAAACAAGACTGGGTTTCTCTGACAAAGAAGAAAGGGACAAAGCTTGGTCGTGAAAGCTTTTCCCTGCCATACTTTTATCATTTTCATTCAAGTATGTCACAACGAAAGAAAAGAAGAATAGCATAACCAGTAAACTTAACAGGATATGAAGATGACAAATATTGAACATGCATATACAAACAACAATACATGCAGAAAAAGAGAAAAAACACAGAAAAATAAACCTCAAGCTTTCATGTGGAAGGCGATAACCATATTACATATCTTTTCTGCTAGTCTTTTATTTTATTTTTTTACTGAATGCTCTGTCTTCTTGCTCACGGTTTTTTCTTCCTTTTTTTTTTCTTTTTTTTACAACTTTTCCATTTTGTTTGTTGCTTTTGCTTTTTTTTTTTTGGCCTTACTGTTTCAATATTTTTTTTGGTTCTAGTTTTAGCTTGCACACCTCTTTCTTTTTTTATTTTTATTTTTTACCACCACTTTTTTGCCTTCCTTACTCTTTTTTTTGGTTGTTTTGGTTGCTTTATCCTTCTCATACGATTCCCTTTTGCTAGTTTTTCTTCAGGTTTTTTTTTTGTGCCTGCTGCTGCCTTAGCTTTTTCACATTCTGCTTCTCTTTTCACGTTAAGTATCTATTTTTCACTTTTCATTCACCTTTTTTTTTGCTTTTTTTCTGCTCCATCTTTTCTTTCGCTTGTAATTTTCTCTCATTTTTCTTTTTGCAACGGCTTCGCTGCTCTTTTTTTTTTTTGCACATGCTACCTCCTTCAAAATCGCGTATCAAGAAAAATTCCATATTTTATCATGTAACTCCTTTACTCAACCATGTATCAGTCGTTCTTTTCTTTTCCCATACACATTTTTTTTAGTAGTTTTTTACTCATGTCGCTTTGCATGCCTCCATCAATGTAATTATTTTTTTACACGTCCAACATAATTCATTTCCAATATTTTTCACGTGCTGCAACAAGCTAAAACAGCCTCTTTTTCACTTATTTATGCAACTGTTTAAAATGGCTTAACACTTCTTCTTTAACTCTTAAAGCTCATCCATTTTAAACAATGATCCAATAAGGTCGAACAGACATTTCCTTCTTGGGCATGTTTGGGCCTTCAACAAGTTTGTGAATTTGTGGGCTTAATGAATGTAATTGGCCATGTTAGGCTAATTTAAACTCTCATTTTAGGTCATTTGGGCCAAGCTTTTATTATTTATTATTTATTATTTATCTATTATTATATTCATTATATATTTTTACTTTTATATATTATATTTGTTGTTTTTATTTTATATATTTTTCATTTAGTCTTTGTTTAATGACTAATATTAAGCCATTAATGAGCTTTAAGAATGACCTTAAATCGAACTTTTATTAGGCCATTTGGGTCTTATATGAAGTTTTTAAAAGTAAACCATGTATTAAGCTCAAAAAATGAAGAGCATGCATAATTACAAAAATAGGCTTGGATTAAAAGATAAAATATTATGGACAAAATTAAATGTCTACAACCTCTCCACTTAGAGGGAATGGGAGGGTATTTATACCTAAAGGATTGGTGACTTACCAAGCTAGCATTGATCGGTGTGCTTAAAAAAATTAGGTCAGTTTACCACATTAGCTCACCCTCTCAAGTTAACTCGACTCATCATGTCAACTATGAATTGCCTCTTATGGTAAAAGATAATTATATCCTTAAGATTATAAAATACCTTTAATAGTTTGTCTATCCCTAAAACAGTTTGAATGGTCAGATAAGGGTTAGGTTAAAGTGCTCGACCTACTTTGGGTTTAACCGTTTTGTTAAACTTAAAGTTACATAAGAGCGAGGACTTTGAGTGTCAGTTTTATTGTTCAACCTTTTAATGATACAAATGGTCTAAGGTATTGATGTGACTAGATGTCATAGTTTTATTTTATGATTCGTCCAACATGGATGACTAATAAGATCTCAATATATTTGCATTTGTTTACTCATTGTTTAACTTTAGTTGAATTTAATGGGCGACCGACCTATTGTTTAAATTAGTTATTTGATAATTTATCCGAGGTAAAACTTGATAGTTTTTATGGTGAGATTCTAAATTCTTCACCTTGGTGAATTACATTGAGGTGAATTTACACCAAAGTAATTTATACAGATATGATCCCTTGTCAGGGTGATTTACACTAAGGTGAATTTGTGCCAATGATTTACACAAAAATGAATCTCTTATCGATGTGATTTACACTAAAGTGAATTTATGTGGATGTGAATCCGTATTGAGGTGATTTATACCGAGTTGAATCCATACCAAGGTGAATCTGGGTTAAGGTAATTTTTACTGAGATGGATATATGTCAAGGTAATTTTTATTGAGATAAATTTATGTTGATGAGAATTCTCATAATGTGCTATTCATGCTTGAGCTTATAATTATCTCTTTTTCTTATTGTTAAATACTTAGATGGCTTATGTAGAACTAAGTTTTTGTGATACTAATCCTGTCAAGCTAAGCTCTTTTATTGAGTTAAGCTTTTTATGTAAATAATTTGGTCAATTTTAAGTTTTTTTGCTGAGTCAAGCCTTTATGAAGATAAATTTGTGTCAAATTAATCATTTATGAAGGTATTTTGGCTGAGCTAAGCATTTATCAATGTATTTTCATTAAGTAGGGTTTTTTGCTAAGTTGAGCTTTATAAAAAAAATTTGCTGAGCTATTTTTTTATAAAGGTAATTTAGCTGAGCTAAGTCTTTATGAAGAGATTTTAGTTAAGTTGATTATGAAGGTATGTTGGCTAAAGATGAAACTTTATTAAGACATATTGACTAAGCTAAGCCTTGACTTGAGCTAGTCTTTTGATAAGGTTTTTTGACAGAGCTAATCCTTTATAAAAGTATTTTGGTTGAATGAAGCCTTTATGAAAGCTTTTTAACTTAACTAATTCTTTATGAAGGAAATTTAGCTAAGCTGAGCTTGTATGAAGGCTTTTAGTCGAGCTGAGTCTTTATGAAAGATTTTTGCTAAGCTAATCCTTATGAAAAAAATTTGGTCGATTTAAGCATTTTTTAAGGTTTTTAGTCGAACTGAGCCTTTATGAAAGCATTTTAGCCAAACTAATCTTTTGTGAAAGTATTTTGGTTGAGTTGAGCCTTTGTAAAGCAAATTTAGCTAAGCTGAACTTTTATAAAGGCCTTTTGATCGAGCTAAATGTTATAAAGATATTTTGATCGAGTTAATCATTTATTAAAAAATTTTGACCAAATTGAATTTTTGTGAAGGTATTTTATCAAAATGAGCACTTTTACTAAGGTGGTTAAGCTAAACCTTTATGAAGATAATTTTTTGTGATTAGCATTTTTGTCGAGTTAGGCTTTTATAAAGGCAATTTGTTTATATGAGCTTTTTGGTCAAGATGGTCGAGCTAAGCCTTTAGGAAGATAATTTGCTAAGCTGAGCCTTTATTAAGGTAATTTGTCTGGATGAGCTCTTGAGTCGATGTGGCTAAATTAAACCTTTATAAAGGCAATTGTCAAGATAATCTCTTTTTCCCAAGCTAAGCCTTTATAAAGATAATTTCTCTAGATAAGCTTTTTGATTTAAGTGACTCAACTAAGTCTTTAGGAAGAAAAATTTCTGAGTTGAGCATTTATGAAGGTAACTTATTGAACTAAATTCTTTTGTCAAAGCATGTGTTTATGAAAGTAATTTATTGAAATGAACTCTTTGATCGAGGTGGCTGAATTAAACCTTTATGAAGGCAATTGTCGAAATGAGTGCTTTTGCTAAGTTAGGCTTTTATGAAGGTAATTTTTCTAGATAAGTGCTTTGGCTAAGATGGCAACCTAAACCTTTAGGAAGGCAATTTGTTAAACGGGCATTTGTGAAGGTAATTTGTTAAACTAAACTTTTTTGTCAAAGCGAGCCTTTATGAAGGCAATTTGTTTATATGAGATTTTTAGTCAAAATGGCTAAGCTAAGCTTTTAGGAAGACAATTTGCAAACTAAGCTTTAAGAAAGTAATTTGTTAAATTGAACTCTTTTATCGAAACAAACCTTTATGAAGATAATTTGTCAAGATGAGCTTTTTGATTGAGGTGATTGAGCTAAACCTTTATAAATGTAATTTGTCAAGCTAATCTTTTGTTGATGTGGACCTTTATGAAGGCAATTTGTTGATATAAGCTATTTGGCTGATGTGATTGAACTAAGCTTTTATGAAAACAATTTGTTTAAATAAAACTATTTGGCCAAGGTGGCCTAACTAAGCCTTTAGGAAAGTAATTTGCTGAATTGAGCTCTTATGAATGCAATTTATCGAGATGAGCTTTTTAATTGAGATGGCTGAGATGAGTTTTTTTTTTTATTGAGTTGGGCTTTTATAAAGGCAATTTGTTGAAATGAGATATTTTATCGATATGGGCCTTTATGAAGGTAATTTGTCAATATGAGCATTTTGGTCGTAGTGGCTGAACTAAATATTTATGAAGATAATTTGTCGAGATTAGCTATTTTACTGAGCTGGATATTTATGAACATAATTTGTTTAGATGAGCTCTTTGGTCAGGATGACTAAATTAAGCCTTTAAAAAGGCAATTTGCTGAGTAGGACTTTTATAAAATAATTTGTCGAACTAAATTCTTTTGCAAAAGTGATTGAGCTAAGCCTTTAGAAAGACAATTTGATGAGTTGGGCTTTCATAAAGGCAATTCATAGAGTTGAGCTCTTTTACAAAGCTCATCCATTTTTGTAGCTTTAAATATTGTCGTAGTAGAGCTCATTCACTTTTGCTATTTCAATATTGAATTTCATTATATGATATTGCTCATTGTATCAACATATTAATAAAAAATAAATCTAAATGATTAAAAAGATTAGATATACCATCATAGGTTTTAGTCGAAGGCATTTGAAAACTAAGGCCGAGAATAGTTAATCCTTTTTTTTTATCTTTTCTCAGGTTGGCTACCACCTTGGCTATAACCAGGTTGGCCACCATAGTTTCTAGCTGAGTTGGTTATTAGAGGCTTTTGCTACTGTTGGATGACTTCCCTCTTATACTACTATTTTTCATGGTGTTGTTATAAACTTAGCAAAACACAGGCACAAGGTTGGTTAAAAGCAAAGGTTAGAGTTGTATCTAACATTTATATTTCTACGCTTAAGTCAATGAAGTAAAGGAAGAGAGAAATAGCAAATTGAAAAATAAGAGAATTGAGAGAAAATGAGTGACCTCCCCACCTAGAGGGAATGAAGGAATATTTATACCTAAAGGATTAGTTTCTTGCTAGGTTGGCATTAGTCAGGTGTATTATAAGAAATCAAGTTGGTTTACCATATTAACTCGGCTTATCATGTCATTTTGGTATATCACATCAACTCAAATCAAATGACCAAAATAACCTTAAACCAACAGTGGATCATCTTTTGTGGTAAAAAATAATTATACCCCTATAATTATAAAATGCTCATAATAGTCGAAATATACAAAATTTAGGTAAAAACTCAAATTATATATTCTTAAATATAGCTAGGTAATCCTATAGTTTGGCATTAATATGCATGTTTAACAAAAATATATATATACTAGCATAACAAAATTAAAAATATATTTTAAATAAAATTAAATATAAAAATTATTTTTAATAATTATATATCTCATCACATAGCTCATGTATTTTTTTAATTAAATAATTATCATAAAATAATTTACTTCATATATATATATCTATTTATTTATTCCATTTCAATCGTTTCAAATCATTGTAAACCGATCCATATTACAGCAATCCAAATGCCCATACAGTGAAGCACATATAAGCTATTTCTATTGCACCAAACCTATCTTGTCATCGGAGCTTTTAAGTCCAGTGAAAATTTTATTTCCCAATTGTAACCATATTTTTTCAATGTTACTCTTTTTTTTTATGCTTAATATATAATGCACTTGATTTATTTTATATTTTTTCATTTCTTATTTAAAATTTTTTTAAAAATTTTATTGATTTAATATAATAAATAAAATTGATTATAATAAATAAACATATTCATAATTAAGTAATTAATTAAAATAAATAATTACATAAATAATAAAGTACATAAATACTATTAATTTTTAATTTAATATGAGTAAATAACTTTAATCTAATGATTATTAAGAGCATTAAATATAAAAATTATTATATTCAAACTTTAAATAAATTCATTATATCAAAATTTTAATCTAATATCTTTAATGAAATTTTTATTCTCATAATAATTTACTTCATCACTACTGTTTTTACTTCAAATGTATATCTTACTATTAATTCTAATTTTAGCACAATAATAATTAATTTTATTTTCATCATTATTTTTAATTTTATTAGAATTAATTTTATTATTTATCCAAATGTACCTGTAATAATTAGACCAGTGAAATAGGTGGGTTTTATTATGCTGAATATGTTTGAAATATTTTATTGAAATAACTCTAGTGCTATGATTAGTTTAGCTTTTTAATTAAATTTATGAGTTGTTTTGTCATTTAATCAAAATACTAAATTTTAAATAATTTTTAATAACTAAAAAATAAAAAAGAAGTTATAAACAAAGTTTAAAATTTGAAAAAGAGTAAAAAGAAAAAAAACTAAGCTCTATCTGTTTCGCAAAAAATGATTTTAAAAAAATAATTTTTATATTTTAGATATTTATTTGATAAAAAATTAATTAGTAAATGAAAAAAGACTTATTAATCAATGAAAAATAATTTTTTTAAAAAAAATTATCTTATGGATTTAAAAAAAATATATTTTTTAAAAACTTGTCTATTAATATAACTATTTATTAATACTTTTGAGCATAATTTTACTTAAAAATAAATATTATATTAATAAATTATATTATATTACAATATATGATAAATAATATATATGAATAAATAATATACTATTAATAAAAATATAATAAATATTATAATATTCATAAATAATAATATATTAATAATATATTATTATATATTAATAAAATATAATATTAATAAATAATATATAATAAATATTATTATAAATAAATATATACTAATATATTACTATTAATAAATAATATTGTATTCATAAATCATACATTAATAAATAATATTTATAATATATTAATAATAATATTATAATAATAATATTACTTTAATTAATAAATATTATAATAATATATGAATAAATAATATATTATTAATAAATAATATACTATTAATATAATATATTAATAACTATTATTAATAAATAATATTATAATATATTAATAAATAATATAAGAATAGTAAATAATTTTATTTTAAATATTTTTATATTAACATAATATTTTAATATTAAATATTATTATTAAAATATAATTATTTTTAATATTAATAATTTTAATAATAAATAATTTTAATATATTTTAATAATTATATTAATATTATTTAAAAAATAAATTATTTAAAAAATATGTAAACAATAAAAAATATTTTTTTTAATTTATTCTAATAATATAAAATTTTTAATTCATAAAATGTAAATATTTTTTAAAAATGATTTTTCACGAAACAAACTAAACTTTGATAATCGGAAATCAAATTTCAGAAAATAAAAGATAATGTTTTTCGAAAAAGAAATAATTTCCGAGTGTTTGGATCACTTAAAAAAAATTTTTTCTGACGTTTGTTTCAACCGAAAATACAAATATTTTTTTCACTTTTCATCTTCTCTTTCCTTTCGACTTCTCTTCTAAACTTTTCTTTTAACTTAAAACATATCCATTTCAAATTCATAAAAATCCATAAAATAAGCACAAAAAAAAAACAATATTTCAGAAAAAGATTGGATTTTTTTGGATTCTTGGCTAGATTAACTTTAGATTATAACCCATAAAAACCCATAAAACTTGATAAGGCAGATCAAGGAGGAGCTTTCTTGTTGGTTGCAAATCTGCAATTGAAGTCGGCTGCAAAGCTTTCTTGTTGGCTGCAAATCTGCAAGTCTGCAAAGCTTTCTAGGTGGTTACTGATCTTGATCACTGGAGTTGTTAGTTTGCTTGGTTTGCGAAGGTTGTTAGCTATATTGTTGGAGACGAGCTAGTGAGACCGTGAGAGAGAAGGAGAAAAGTTGCTGCTTTAATGGGGAAATTATCAAGCTTTGTCCAGAAAACCATTTCTTGTTGATTTTATATTTTTTTTAATTGCCAAACATTTAAAAACGTGAAAAATAATTTTCACAAGTAATTTTTCGTTTAAACAAACCGATCCTAAAAATTAAAAAAAAAATGAAGAAAATAAAAAATACATCCATTACATTTAAAAATTGGGGTTTAAACAAAGAAATTAATAAAATCGAATGATAATGGGCCGACAAGTATTAGGTAAGAACCTAACCCAACCCAACCCAACCCAACCCAAGCAGTCATGGTCCTTTTTGGTATTCCAACTCACTTGATAACTCCAACCCTCTCGACCGTGTGTTCCCTTTGAGCAGCAGCAGCCGCCTCTCTTCAGCAGAAACAACACAAGCTTGTCTCTACCTTCTACTCTTCATTGAGGTTCAGAAGAACAATACCCAGGTAAGCCTTAAGCCGTTCCCTTTTTCTTTCCTTATATTTCCCTTTCTTTACTGATTTATCACTCATCAAGGTTGTTTTAATTTGCTTTTATGGATGTTTCCCTTTTAATGATTAAAATTAAGTTATAGCTGTTCAGGGCTAGCTTTACGAACCTTTTCTCATTAATTGTTTGATTTTCCAGACCCTTCAAAAGAGAAAAAAAATGAGTTTGATATCTCAAAATCCAGTGTCTAGAAACAGGGTGAAGGCTAAACGGGATGATGATGATCCTTCAATTCATGAAAATAGCAAAGATATTGAGAATGGGTTGGAATCTGATTCTGAAATCTCTAGGTTGAAAAAGAGAAAGAAGGAAAAGGAAAAGCAGATTGAGATTGAGCAAGAAAAAGAAATGAAAAAGCTTGAAAGCTTTCTTTTTGGGTCCATATATTCCCCTGTTGAATTTGGTAAAGGTGAGGAAAATGCTCAAGATGCTGCTGAAGATGGTTCAGCTTTGTTCTTTTTGGACCGTTCCATGAATAATATGGAATTTTCTGAGGAAATTGATTTTGAAGAAAAGAGTAAGGAAAGGAAAGCTGTTTGGGTGGATGAGGAGGAGGAACGAACCACAATAAACATAGCTAAGGTTAATAGGTTGAGGAAGTTGAGGAAGGAAGAGGATGAGAGTGTGATTTCTGGTTCAGAATATATTTCTAGATTGCGGGCTCAGCATGCTAAGCTGAACCCAGCGACAGAATGGGCAGAGCTAGATTCAGGGTTAAGGAACGATAGTCTTTATGATGATGAATCATCTGATGAAGAAAAGGTTGTAGTAGCAGCTGGTGGTTACCGAAATGTTGAAGTTGATGATGATATTCTTAGAGCAAATGAAGATCTTGTGGTGAAGAGTGGGGTTAAATTGTTGCCAGGGCTTCTTGAGTATTCAAGACTAGTTGATGGAAATGCTGAGGAACCTTCTAATGGTCTGATAAATTCAGTTCAGTTCCATAGGAATGCTCAGTTACTACTTGCTGCTGGATTAGATCGGAGGATAAGGTTTTTTCAGATTGATGGTAAACGAAATACTAAGATACAAAGCATCTTTCTTGAAGATTGTCCTGTTCGAAAGGCATCTTTCTTACCTGATGGTTCTCAGGTCATTATAGCAGGGAGGAGGAAGTTCTTCTACTGTTTTGATTTAGTGAAAGCAAAAGTTGATAAAATAGGGCCATTGGTTGGTAGAGAGGAAAAAAGCTTGGAAGTTTTTGAGGTTTCCCCAGATTCTAGTACTATTGCTTTTTTGGGAAATGAAGGTTATGTCTTGTTGGTTTCATCCAAAACAAAGGAACTGATTGGAACACTTAAAATGAATGGAACGGTCCGTTCTCTTGCTTTTGCTGATGATGGGAAACAATTATTGAGCTCTGGTGGGGATGGACAGGTCTACAACTGGGACTTGAGAACAAGAACTTGTTTCCATAAGGCTGTTGATGAAGGCTGCATTAACGGTACTGCTCTTTGCACATCAACTAATGGAAGAATGTTTGCAGCTGGTTCAGACAGTGGGATAGTGAACATTTACAACAGGGATGAATTTTTGGGAGGTAAAAGAAAACCAATCAAGACTATTGAGAATCTAACGACCAAAGTGGATTTTTTGAAGTTTAATAGTGATGCTCAAATACTGGCTATCTGTTCTACCATGAAGAAGAACAGTTTAAAGCTGATACATGTTCCATCATTTACTGTGTACTCTAATTGGCCTCCACCGAATAAGAACTTACATTATCCCCGCTGCTTGGATTTCAGTCCTGGTGGTGGTTTCATGGCTGTTGGAAATGCTGCTGGCAAAGTGCTATTATACAAGTTGCATCATTACAATCATGCATAGAGTGGATTCTTACCTCTGTACTTGCTTGAAGCATCATGTACTTATGTGTGGGGAGAGTTCAGCTGCAATATAGTTTCACCCCTTCATTATATCACGCAGAAGGCACCATAGCCGGCAGGTGACAATGCCTTGGAAATTTTCTTTCTTTTTTCCTTTGCTTTTTGCCTTTAATTATTTGCAATGCTGAGAGTCAAAATTTTGGATACAATAGCTTTACTTAGTTCGTGTAACGTTTGAGCGCATTGGTCATTCAAGGTGTACTTCTACTCTTTGTAACTTGGCTTAATGGTAGCTTCTTTTGCAGTTCTCCCATGCATTATTGAATATTTGGAAACTGCCTTGCTTTATCTGCCCCATAAAATTTTGTTGAAATTATATAACTATGGTTGATAAGGATTAGCAGGATGTTCCAAAATTTGGATTAATATTCTATTTGACAGAAATTATTTTAGTGAGTCAATCCAAGCATTGTTTGCGGATGTTCACTTTTGAATGCTATACGGAAAAAAGAACTCGGAGAAAATACTAATTTGTAATTGTGAGGGAAACTATAATTTTCAAACTCTCTTCAGTTCAGGGTAACAATTTTCATGCACAAAAAATTTCAAATATAATTTGATTTCTGCGTATAAATCTAAACAGCCAAAGTTGAAAAAGGAATTAAGAAAATTTTTTGAATGTGTTTAATATACCACATGATAAAAATAAAGAGCATTTCATCTGCAAGTCTTTTTATTATAATTTTACAATTGTCTAATCATTTAGATATTCATCACTTATAGGTGTGCAGTTCATATAAAATTTTGATAAGACTTTTAAAATTTTAAACTGAATTAATTAATTATATTACAATAATCATAAGTGCTATAGTTTAAAAAAAATACCAACTATTAGGTTGAGAAAAAGTTCTAATTCACAAAGATTGAATTAAAAAGAAGAAAGATATCTTGGAAAAGACAAAAGTGTCGATTGAATTTATTCTTCACAAGGAAGAATGAGATCAAAATGTAACATGCTCTTAGTACCAGCCTGATTATTAGCTTCAGGTGAGGGGCAGTCTTTGTGATCAAATCCAGTACTGTCTTCTCCTGCTGGTTCTCCTTCAAAATCAATCTCCTTCACTTCTTCCTGCATTAATGTAACGCTGCTAAATGGACCTTCTGCAGTTTCCATTTGAAGGCAGCTCTTATGGTTGCTAAGGGACTGACAAGTTTGGACTGTCTTCCCGCAGTTTTGATATTGGTGGTGAGTTTTATGACTTTCGTCCATTATTGAGCCTGGACTAGCTTCCCCTTTCTTCTTGTCATCCGTTTGAGCAAAAAAACAAGGCCAATTTACCTCGATGAGCAAAGTTGTTAGTCATTCCTTGGCTGACTCTTTGTCCACACAATGATTGTAAAGTTGACAAAGAATTGGTTAGCGAATCCTACTTATACTGTCACTGTCTTCTTCAATGATCTCTCCCTCTTCTGGCAAATCCTTCTCTAATATCTCTTCCTCTTTTATTAATATAGCATCAGCCTTTTCAGTCTTCAACTCCTTCCATGGAAACTTGGTTTGGCTCCCAGCTTGTGAATCTGAAACTTCCTTTTATTTTCTGGAACTCTATTAATACCTCTTGGAACATCTTCAAAACAATAAATCACATGAATCGCACATGTGATGGTGAAAGGTTATGTTTTTTTAAAAAAGATAATTATTTACTAAGAGTTTTATTTTACAACAAGTTGTGCTTATACAAATAGACATATTTATGAACGGATATGTTTATATAAAGAGATATCTATTTTGTTATAGATAAAACTCTTTTTATTTTTGAAAGATATAGAAAAACAACTTACAAAAAGTTTGTACGTAAAACAAAAGCTAGAAAAGTTCACAAGTATGAATTCAAATGTTTTTCTGTGGAGAAATGCTTCCAGTTTTCATTCAATTTCTGGGCAACTCGTTGTACAATTATTTAATTCTAAAACAGTTTAGAATGTGAACTATGACGATTAGAGTATTCAATCAGTTAGCATAGAGAAAGTTGACATTGGGGAGAAAGGTTAGTGAAGATTTATTTTCAAATGATTTTTCATTTGGTTTATCCATGGCAGATCCCATATTTTGGTTATCAGTAAGGTCATGGACTTGAGAATGTCACGTCTGTATCAATGGAACATGCATAAGATACTGTGGATAATAACTGTGTCAACAGCTCATGCTTACAACAAGGTGAAAGACGGTAAAATATTAATGGTCTTGCTTATAACAAAGGGGATGAAAACATTATGTCTATTGACTATTGTTGACACCTATGAAAGAGAATAATTTTTTCATGTCAATGTGACAATCCTAAAACAAAAGTGAGCACACGTTACCACTGGTCAAACATATAACGAAAGTAACAATGCCATTGGAATGAGCAATACCTTCGATAAAGGTGATAACAATTTCATGTCCATGAGTTTTTATATCAGTACGAAAATATGAAACATTAATGTCTTGGCTTAATAAATGATGTTGACTTTTAAGCCTTGGAATAGACTACTAAATGAGTTATTGGAGAAGGTACCATAAAAAGCCTTAAGCTTTGGAATAGATCATTAAACGAGTTATTCATGGCGATCATTTATTCAAGGAGAAGGTGCTATGATTAGTGTTTTTGATAAGTTTAAAAATTCTTTCTTTGCATAACTACACAAAGAGTTTCTCTGGCAGCGTTTGCATAAATTTTATATTGCAATTTTATTTGATAACAATCATAACTTGTATAAATAATTTATCATCTCATGGTTTTGAGTTATAATGAAAGCTTAAAATTATATTTACTTTGAAAGTTATGATTGATTAAAAATATATATATTTATGAAAATGAAAACTTCTAAAATAGCAAAATAAATGTTATTTGATCTATTTGAATAATGAACATGGTTTTGATCATGACCATAAAAATAATTAATAATGTTCATGATAAAATGTGCACGTATATTAATTCTGACAGCCATTTAATAGGTCTGTTCATGACCGTCTAGTATGACTATGTTCTAAAAAGATATGTGAAACATCTTTGTGTATATATGTGATTTGTTAACGAAAAATCATGTTATTCAATTATATATACACAATAAGTTACAAGTCTTATATTAACTATAATAAGAAGTTACAAGAAAAATATAAAAAAAAAATTGTCTTAAGGGATTTGAAGCCTCTTTGTAATAATTTACTTGGTGAAAAAAAAATTATATGATGTATGGTTCATAATTTGGTGGCAATGACATTAATTTATTGGAATATAAAAAAAATATAAAATGGACAAATGTGAAACCATCATGACAAAATAAAGATAAAGTGGTCACTATGAACTAAAAGAATTTATGACAATTGTAAAGGATATGAAAAGAGATTTCTTTAAAGAATTGATATACATACATAGTGGGATGTTGGTCTTATAAACCTTTAAGATATTAACTATGAATAAAAGTTTCATCATGTGGTATGAAAAATTAACATAGTTATGTTAGGATTTTGGGGATAAGATTCGAGCCTATAATATGAAGTCACTCATGATGTAAACTTGACTCGATGCTTGATATAACGTTAAGTCTTTAATTCAATGAGACAAAACACATCATTTGTATGTGGTAGCAAGCATTATAATCTAATATTTTTATCCCAAGTAAACTGCTTGCTAACTATAATGGTGAGGGAATGATGAAGTTATACTTTTAATAGACCATAATAGATTTGTGTTAAGTGTTTCAGTTATGGGCACTTTCGGTAGGATCTGTTTATGTGAGTGTAAAGTGTAGCTGCTTTTAGGAGTTCAACGGCTTAGCTCTAACAACACTCGTGAAAAAGATGATGTAAACATATGTTCAAAATAGTGTCTCCAAATATTGTGCATTCATTTATGTAGAAGTTTTTTGTATGGGATAAGTTCAATTAATCACATAAAACAGTTGGTTCATGTAATGAACTTGATGGAAAAGAGCAATAGCGGCATAAATAAGACTATGGCAGAAGATGGTGATATTAGTTATTAATATATTAGGGTCGTGGTCAGTTAGTAATTTATTGGCCAATAATACTCTGCAAATTTATATTTTACAGTTTGCATGACAGTTCTATAATAGCTTTATTTAAATAATTTATAGCTGTAACTGATTTTCAGGAATGAAAAGATAATTTTTTCTCTGAATCCTTTTCTATTTTTTTCTTAGTCTCCTCAATTCTTCTCTGTTCTCTCTTAAGTCTTTTCAATTCTCCTCTATTCTCTTCTTAATCTTTAAAACCCTAACCAAGTCACAACTGAGTCGTGAAAAATTGGTATTAAAGCCTATTGCAATCTCATATCAATGCTGAGAAAGAGCAAAAAACATCTCTCCATGATTGAAGGCATTCGGTTGAATAGCTTACATGAATAGGTCCATAATATCTTGACGTAGTTGGAGGACATGAAGGTAACACAGACTTTTATGTCAAAACTATAAGAAAATAAAAAAAAGAGAGTTGGAAATCAAGATGGTTGAAAATCACAATAGTTTGATCAAGATGCTAGAATCCTTACTGTAAAAAGAAAAATCTTCAACCTAACCAAATCCAGGAGGAAAATAGCATGTTGGTAGTTCTCATTTGGCTCCATTGGTGCAAACCAATAGTAAAGGTAAAAATCCTATTGAGATAACTATTATTAATGAATATAATAATTTTAGCTATAGGACTGATGATCCAGGGTTATTACCAAAACTTCAGTTAGACAATAACCTTAATAATATACATAATAGCATAATGGCAGGCAAACATATTGAAACTTTATATGGGACCAACTACCCTTAAGGCTTAAATGTTTTTCCTCACGACAAAAAATCTTACTTCTATTATTCAAAGGTGGGAATTTTAAAAGATGGTTAAGAAAATGTCAGAGGTATTTTACCATTTTTTGAGTGTCAAGTCATAGGAAAATGTAGATAGTTGCTATGTATTTAGCTAGCAGAATAGAAATATAGTTTGATGGATACTTGATGTAAAAACCAAGATTTATATGGTAGGAATTTTTTAATGATCTTTGCCAAAGATTTTATGACATGACTTATTCAGAAATGATTGAGGAATTCAACAAGCTGATTCAAAAAAGCACAATAAAAGAATATCAAGAGAAATTTGAAGAGCGTAGGCCATTCATGCTTCAGAATAACCTCAATTTGGATGAGTTATATTTTGTATCTAATTTTATAAGTGACATAAAGGAAGATCTCAAACCAAGAGTTAAGGCTAGCAAGCCTCAAACTTTGGCAACAGCCTATAGGCAAACGAAGTTACACCAGCTAGCTTTGGAAGTTGAATACAAAAGAAACAGACTACCTACTAAACCCAGTTCTACCAATAACACCTATACTATTTTCAAGAACCCTTATAACCCCTAGTCCCTACCACAAAAAGTCAACCCTAATACAACAGCAACTACACAGAAGTAAACTCTCTTGGAATAAAGAAGATTGCAGAACCTGTACTTTAAATGTGGTGAAAAATTCTTTTCTAGCCACATTTGCAGGAATAAACAATTGAACTCCATCATGGTGGAGGAATTTTTAAAAGAAAAGAAAGATTATGAAAAACTAATTGACAATAGTCAGGATATCCATAATGAAGTAAACTAAGTGGATGGTAATTTGAAAATCTCTATTAATGCTCTAACAGGTAGCACTAGGTACAATACATTAAGGATACAAGGGAATATGAAGGGAAAACTTTTGAATATACTTATAAATAGCAAAAGTACTCATAGTTTTATGACTTATAGATTGGTTAAAGATTGGGTAAAGTTGACGTGTACTAATCATTTACTATAACTATGGCTAATGGTGAGATGTTGTATAGTATAGCCAAATGTAAACAACTTGAATGGATAATGCATGGGCATAAATTTACTCATGATCTAAGAGTTTTGGCACTAGGAGATAGTGACATGGTGCTTGGAGTTGATTAGATAAGGAAATATAATCTTTTTGTATTTAATTTCATTGACATGTCAGTAAGTTAAAAAAAAAAAAAGGACAAAAAGTTACATTAAAAGGTGTCCCAATAAAGCTAGCCTAAAGCTTATTTCTAAAGATAAATTACAAAAGTTGGCCTACAAGGATCTTGAAATGCTGGGGGAAATGTTCATGATCAATGAGAAGTGTGATCATGTGGAAACACTAGCCGTGCTTGAACCGATAATAGCTTTTTACAAGGACATATTGAAGGAGCCTACAAGTTACCACTAAAGAGAATGCAAGATCATAACATACCCTTGAAACCAGACTCTCAACTTGTTAACCTAAAATCCCTCAGATTCAACCGTTATCAAAAGAATGAGATTAAAAGGTAAATAGCAGAAATGTTGTTTTCTTCTGTCATATAAACCAACAAAAGCCACTTTGCTTCTTCATGTTTGTTAGTTAAAAAGAAGGATGGCACCTGGAAGATGTGTATTGACTATAGATAATTAAATGTAGCGATAGTAAAAAATAAATTCCCTATACCTATAATGGAAGACTTTTTATATGAGCTGAAAGGAGCCTATTACTTCTGAAAAATAGACCTCAAATCAAGATACTAACAGAAAAGGGTAAAAGAAGATGACATTCATAAGACAGCCTTTAAAACTTATCAAGGACATTACGAGTTTAAGGTAATGCCATTTGGACTTACCAACGCATCTGCAACCTTTCAGTCTCTCATGAATGATATATTTGCTCCTTATTTAAGAAACTTTATGCTGGTATTTTGTGATGATAATTTTGTCTATAGTTCTAACTTGAGAGAACATATAGAATATTCAAACATTGTATTTGTAATACTGAGAAAGAACATACTATGTGCAAAAAAAAGTAAGTGTTTTTTTTATCAAAGACAGGTTGAGGCATTTCATATCAACTAAAAGGGTATTTACAGATCGTGCTAAGATATAAGCAATGCAAAAATGGCTATAGCCTAAAAGCCTTAAGTCTTTGAAAGGATTTTTTGGATTGATTAGATATTACAGAAAGTTCATAAAAAGCCATGGGGAGATTAGTAAGCCACTGATAGATATGCTTTAAAAGAATGGGTAAAGTCGACACCTATAGCAATATCAGCTTTCAATTTACTCAAAGAGGCCATGCGTTCTACCTTTATCTTAGCATTGCCTGATTTTAATTAACCTTTTATATTAGAAATTGATGCTAGCAATAATGAGATTTGAGCTATTTTATCCTAGGATGGAAAGCCAATAGCTTACTTAAGTAAGGCTCTAGGTAATAGATGCAGAGAGCTTTCTATTTATGAAAAAGAGTATCTAGCCATACAAATGGTAGTAACAAAATGGAGACACTACTTGGAAGGACAATCATTATCAACACAAATCATGAAGCCTTAAAACATTTGCTTGAGTAAAAGTTGACCACCACTATTCAAAAAAGAGGACTAACTAAATTACTTGGGCTGGATTACTCTATATAGTATAGAAAGGTAAGATGAATATAGCACCAGATGCCCTATCTAGGCAACATGAGGAGGAAGCACAAAGTTATAGCTTACAATCCACTACATTTATACCAGAGTAAGTGATAAAGATCGAGTATAGTAATAATGGTGATACACTAGCACATGAGTAAATTAAGGCTTTTATCATCCATCATCTTGATAATTTTTACTATTCATTCAGTATTAGAGTTTTAAGATTTAAAGAAAAAGTGTAAGTAGGTAATAATAGACAGTTAAGGGAGAAAATTTTGCAAGCCTTGCATGATTCACCTCAATGTGGCATTCAAGAATTCAAGCCACCTACCTCAGACTTAAATTAAATTTTTATTAGCCTGGGATAAGAAACAAGTCCATGAGTATATCCAACAGTGTGATACCTATCTAAGGAACAAAAATGAGAATGTTCCTAATCCTAGTCTTCTACAGCCAATTCCTATACCATAGCAAGTTTGGGATGTAATTAGCATGGATTTTGTTGTAGGGTTGCCCTTATCTAAAAAATTTAGCTGTATTATGGTGATAGTGGATAAATTCACTAAGTATAGTCATTTTTTCCCTTTCTCCCATCCTTTTATAACTATGGAAGTAGCTAAAATATATCTCAGCTAAGTTCATAAACTACATGGAACTCCTAGAATTGCTATTTTTTATAGGGATCCGGTCTTTTATTAGTCTATTTTGGCAAGAGTTGATGAAATTATTAGGAACCATAGTTTATTTGAATATAACTTATCATCCAAAATCTAATGGGCAAACTGAGAAGGTCAATCAATGTTTGAAGTAGTATTTGTAATTTATGTGTTTTTTCAAGCCTAAAAGTTAGGTTTGATGGCTATTGTTAGTCGAATGGTGGTATAATACAAGCTATCACACTTTTCTGTGAATGTCTTCATTTCAGGCTTTGTATGGTTATAAACCACCAGCCTTAGCATGGGATGCAAGTAGTCAAGCAAAAATGACGAATGTGAAAGAATTACTAAAAGATAGAGAACAAGTTAATAGGTTAGTGGTTAATCAGTTAAATAAAGCTCAATAAAGGATGAAATTGCATGTTGATAGGAAAAACTGAAAGAAAGTTTCAGGTGGGAGATGAAACATATTTAAAACTCTAGCCCTACAAACAAACCTTTTTAGCATTTCAAAAGAGTTTAAACTTCCATCCAGATATTATGGTACTTATCCTATATTAGCCAAAATTGGTTTAGTTGCTTATAAATTGTAGTTACCTCTTAATTCTAAGCTTCATCTAGTGTTTCATGTTAGTTTGTTAAAAAAAAAGTTAAGAAACAAGATAGTTCCAAGCCTAGCTCCATCAACAACTAATGAGGATGGACAACCGCTTGTATATTTTACTACTGTGATTGATAAATGAATGGTTAAGAGGCATAATATGGCTGTCACCCAACTATTGGTAGTATGGTAGAATTTATGGCTTTATAACACAACTTAGGAAGACTATACAATATTAAAGTCACGGTTTCCAGATTTTGATCCTTTGAGATAAGGATGTGGTGAAGGGGAGGGTATTATGATGAACTTGATGGAAAAGAGCAATAATGGCATTAGTAAGACTATGGCTGAAGATAGTGATGTCTGTTATTAATATATTAGGGTTGGGGTCAGTTATTAATTTATTGGCTAGTAATACTCTACAAATTTATATTTTTACAGTTTACATGAAAGTTCCATAATAGTTTTATTTAAATAATTTATGGCTGTAACTAATTTTCAAGAATGGAAAGATAATTTCTCTTCTAAATCCCTCTCTATTCTCTTCTTAGTCTCCTCAATTCTTTTTTATTCTCTCTTTAGTTTTTTTTATTCTCCTCTATTCTCTTCTTAATTTCTAAAACCTTAACCAAGTTACAATTGAATCATGATAGTTCAAAGCATAATTTACCATGCAATTTCGATTAACTTTAACTTGCTTTTACTAAATAAAGGTGTAAATAAAAAATACCTTCATTTATGTAAACGATTTTTAGAATTATCAAAGATTTGGTTTATTTTGAAAATAGTGGGGGATTGGTGAAATGTATTCAAAATAATAAATCACATGAATTGCATGTGACAGTGAAATATTATATTTCTTTAAAAGACATAATTATTTACTAAAAGTTGTGTTTTACAAAAGGTTATATCTAAATAAATAGATTTCTTTATAAACAGATATGTTTATACAAAAAGACATCTATGTTATTATAAATAAAGCTCCATTGATTTTTGCAAGATATAAAAAATCAACTTACAAAAAAATTTATATTTAGAACAAAAGTTGGAAAAGCTCCACAAATTTTTTATAGTCAAATCAAATAATTTTATTTTTATATTGATGAATGTTCAATGGATTGATTTCATCAATGCAAAAAACCATCGATCATTAGGTTTCATTTTATATTCAAGATTTATTCACCAATAACCTTTTTACATACCAATTAATCAAGTGATGAATCAAATAACATCTTAAAGAATGTGGCATTATTATACACCTTAAAACCCTTCCTCAATTTCTCGATTTTTTGAACTCATGTTCTAACAATACCAAAATTCTTTTTAATTGTAGCTTTTCGGCCTCTCTTTCTAGTCACTAACCAATTGGATATGTAATTTAGCAAAACTTTAGATGGCTCCTATTGGTTTCGTTAAATAGTACTTCAAACTCAGATGCAGTTTTGTCAAAATTCGAAGGTCGAATACCCTTCCAATCCCTCTCAGATTCTTCATATGTCTACAAAAAAACATATCAGGATATGTAATTCTCCTTGCAAATACAACAAGTATTATCACTTTTCTCTTTCTGAGTCATGATGATGAAAAATTCAACTACTAACTTATCAGGTTTGGTTTTTTTATGAATCTGAATACGACCATTCAAGGTCTTGCCAGAGTTGAATTCTTGGCTATAAAATAGGTAGCTTCGACCTTAGCCATGAGCTTTACTACAAACAATATTATTCTTAGGTGACACCTCAAGTTTCTCGAATTTAGTCTCTGTCTTTCCATCAAAGAAAACTAAAGAAGAAAAAGACGAAGCAAAATCTTGATCATGCATTTTCCTCTAAACCTCATTCAAAGTTTTCTCACTGAAGTCCTTTTCCTTATGATTGATTTCCATGGAAAAGAAAAAAAAAACCAAGCAGAAGAAAAGACAAATAATAACACTAAAGAATTAGAAATCTAAGAGATAGGGTGAAGATGGCATGGGAAGGGAGGCACGGAAAGTAACAAGGAAGACAAGACATTAGGATTAAAACTAATTCTCTAAATTTTTATAAATATACTTTTGTTTTTATGGGAATGAAAACTATAGTATTGAAAAAAGCTAGAATCATAGCTTGAGTTGTATACTTGTATTTCTGTTTAGGGATCTTTTCAAGTGTCTTAAATGAATTTATAGAAAAAATAGCATGGTTTCATTAGCAAGCAAAAATTTTATATCGCAAACTTGAAGTTGAAGCTTAAAACAGCTAGTTTATAAAGTCATTTGTAAGAGGTGGCATCCTATAAATCTAAAGTTTAAATTTTAGTACCTATAGCTTCTTTTCATTCTCAAGCTGTAACATTCTTTGTACCAAAAAATTTTTGTATGGCGAGTAAATTGAGGTATTATTGGGGAGTAGCACTAGTCTACGCTAAGTCTAATATATCCCAAACTAATCCACTATCCCTAATAGCTCTTAACTTTCTTAGAGATCTTAGCAATAGCGATTTGAAAGCCATTTTTTGCATGAAGAGGATGACTTTCTATTTAGGCTACTTTAGAAACAACTAACTCGAAAAAAGACTTTAACTTCAGGGTCTCGCACCACCGCTCTCAATTTTGCCATACTATCTTCCAATTGAAATGCTATATCTACATTTATTTTGACTACTTTTCACAAAGGGCCAACCAGGGATTTAAATAGCGGTCGTGGTCACATTTTCGATCGTATCGCATTTATCACATTTTTGAATATAACAGAGATCATTACGATCATCGAGGTCATCGTTGTCATGATTTTTTTTTAATTTTGCACAATTTGTTATAAAATGTAATAATTATAATTATAATCATAAAAATTCTTACTTAATGATTTTTAAAATAGTTTATGATACTATATTTTTTATTTTCTAAAAAAATTATTCACAATTTTAGTTATATTATAATAAAACATTCATATTTAGTTTAGCAACAAAATTTTTGCTTGAGCCAAGTTCATATTCAATATTAATACTAGACAAATCAAGATATTTAAAAACCATAATATGTTAAATACAAAAGCATCTATATTTAATAAAATTACAAATTTAAAAATATAATAATTTTAAATTCTATCAACTATAACTATTGATATATATATTTCAAAATTTACCACATGGTAGAATGAGGAGGAGGTTCAAATTCTCTATTTTCACTTTAAAAGTCAAATTGACTCATCTCCATCCCTATGGCCTTTATTCTTAATGCATTTGAGGTGGAAGATATATTTGAGGATGATACATTTGTGGTGGGGGATACATTTTTGGTAAATGATACATTTGAGGTGGAGGATTTATTTGGGGTGGATAATAACCATATAAAGGTGGATACCCATAAAAAATTGAAAATTAGGTTGTTCATGTGTATAGTAACATCCTTAAATACTAGCAGATGATTTACTGTACTTAAAGTTACTAGAATTTAGTCTCCTACCTGAATATGGAGAACTTTTAGAAATATCATAGTGGTGCTTCTAGGCTTTTTCTTTTGATCGAGCTATATGTGCACTTTGACCCCTATTAGATTTAGCAGATGGATTTACTTCGTATTCTGCCATGTTAATGAAAAGTTCACCATTAGTAACAAGCCCAAGTTATCTTCCAAGTGGGCTGTAAGGTTTATTTGCATCCATATTACCACCAAAATTTGCAACATCACCATCACCATAATCTGGACTTAAACCCCTACCATTATCACTCTGACTTGGTGTTAGACTTGAACTTGAATGAGATACATTCCTTTCTTGAGTTTGGCATGATTGTTCAACATTCATTTTATTATCAAAATTATTTACAAGCAACCAATTAGAGTTTTGAGCATCTAATAGAGGATTTTCTTTTTCTTGCAGCCATTCTGTTAGTGGATCATCATCTTCAAAAAATGGTCAAGGCTAATAGGATTAAAATTATTATATATCTCATCAATGCTCATTCTTTTTTGATGTTTCATCCTTAGCCTCATGTTGTAATAGGTATATATAAGTTTCTAAAGTTTTTCAAAATTCAATCTGTTTCTTGCTTTGGTGTGAATATAGCTAAATGTGCCCCAGTTATGTTCACAATTTGTTGCAAATGTTGTTTGAATAAGCACTTTGATTTTTAGTTTTTGTAATTTAGAAACACAAGTGCCATATATCATCCACCACTATGTTGTATAAAATTATTTAAATTAAATTTGAATGTGCTATTTAATTAAATAATATAAATTAATTCTAATTATTTAATTTACTAATTTTTTGGATTCATTTGCTTCAAGCTCTTTATGCCTGTGGAGTACCAAATGTTTCATACTTGTCTCAAAATAATAACAACTACATCAATTGAAAATACAATAATAAATGAATAAATAAAAAATAACTCTATTTTTAATACATAAAATAAATGTTAAAGTTTTGAAGTAGTATTAAATACTAACCCGATTAATCCTTCTAATTTGAATATCTATATAAGGTTCTAATCTTTCAATAATTGCTCTTGTACCGTCCAATATTTCTTTAAGTACATTTGCAGAATGCTCCACTCCGAATTGAAATTGTGGATATAGATAGTAACCTAAACAAAATTCATAATAATATTATATTAAAGTAATAAAAAATAAATATATAAGCAATTTAAGCATAAAAAATAATTTTTAAAATACAATCTATATTCTTGGTTTACTTACCAGCTGAATGTAAGTCAGAACGTATGAAACTCCATCTATTATCAAAAATCTTTTCATATTCAGTAGAATAACAACAATTTTGTTGAATTGCTTGTTTACCTCTATCCATAGCCTCATAAATAAATTCCATTGTTGGTTTTTCATCACCATCTACAAGGTGCACTGCTTTTACCAAAGGCTCATAAACTTTTATTATATCGCTTCCTTTTTTTTTAAATCTTTTCTTAAAATGATTTTTTTGGCTTCATAAGCAGGCCCTAATTTTTGTTGTCCCCATTTTGATTCTTTAAATTCCTATATATTTATCAATAGATCTTTAGATTAATATATTTTAAATTAGTATTTTAAACAATGATATCATAAAAAGATGCTAAATTTAAATAGTTATACTAATTGCTAAGTACTAACCTTTGAATTGAACATATCTCTTAACCTTGCTTTTGCCTCGTTATTTCTTCTAACTATATGAAATGAGTGCCAAATCGAGTAAGAGTAGGATGAAGTCTTTGCTTCTCTTGTGTATATTTCTTCATCAAATTAACAGTCCAAATGTGATTATATGTAAAATAAGTCATTTTTTTGCATCATCCAAAACCTTTGTCATATATTTTTTTTGCCAATATCCTCAAGGCACAAGTCCAAACAATAAGCTGAACATACTATCTAATATAAATATTGTCTCTTCTTCATTAGTGTTTTTCTTGTAGCCTTAAGTGCTACCTCATTATCAATGACTATTTGAACAATGTATTTTTTCTCAATTTTTTTCACAGCTTCATCCAATAATATATAGCAAAAGTTTACATCTCTACTATGAACACTTGAGACATCTATAGATTTCCAAAAAATGGTCCCTTACTACAGTAAATGAGAAAATTAATGATATGCATTTACTTTAAACTGTTGGTCCAACTATCACACATCAAAGTGGCACCCAATTCATTCCAATAAGCTTTTAATCCATTAATCTATTCATGAATTTGTTGATACTCAAACTCTAAATACACATCTGAGCCTCATAAGGTGTTGGAAGTTTCACATATTTGCCAATTTCTGTTGCCATAGAAATCAAATTATGCAACCTCTAAGAGTTTGATAACTGAAAAAAAAGTCAATCATATATAAAAAATTTTGATATCGATTCACCCATCTTCATTTTTAATGACTTTAAAAATGAATCACTTATTTTTGGTTACTTTGAACACTTACTTCTAACTAATTCAGGTATAGCTCCTCTTAATGAAAATTCAAACTACTTGGAGTTGATTTCCTTATTCTTTCTTCAAAATATTCAGCACTTAAGCCATGATAGCTTTATCCCTCTTCATGTATGTTACTCCAACCACTAGTTCTTTATTTGAATTCTTATTTTTTGTGCCACTCATGTTGTGATTGGATACTATCTTGCATGGCTTGTCTAATAGTGATATCTTTATAAATAAAACCTTCATAGTCATAGTCTTCCCCTTTTAATTATAATAAGAATTCATCATTTCTCCTTTTGTTCTCAACTTTCTTTCATTTGCTTTCTTGAAGAAGTTTTATCATACTGTCTCTTATCATACCAATTAATAATATAGTTAAGAAAAAAGGAAAAATCAATTGCATAAGCTTATGTAATTTTATAATTCTTATTGAGAAATTAACAATAATATTTTCAAAGGAATTATAAAAACATAACATAATAGTAATGTTGGGCCATGATGCAACATTGCCAGTTTTATGAGCAATGTGTTCCTTGAAACGTGTTATTCTTCATTTTACAACTTTACCACAAATTTTGCATAAAACATTTCCTTTTATATTTGGTATAAGTGTTCCAAAATGCTAACCTATATTATCACTTGGCATTCCCTTTACTTTTTTACTTGAAAACTCTTCACATATGGCACACTTGTTATTTTGTATAAAAACAAAATAAATTTATATTTAGAAATATTAATGTTACTTATTCCATCATTAAAAATTAAATCTACGTTAAATTTTTTAATTTTTATTTTTTAATCTTAAAAGTAATATATTATAAAATGCTAAATTCCTTAAATAACTTAATCATTTTGATATACCAATTGATGTAAAAAAAATTATCAGAAATTACATTTAATATATTATATAATAAATAAAATCTTCAATAATTACACAAAAATAAAAATAAATTAATAATAATTAATTTAATAGCAAAAGAATTGATAACAACATAAATACCAAAACAACAAAAAATTATTAAATTTCAAATATAAAATTATAAATTAATAAATAAAAAAATCAAAATATAACATTTAATTTTCATTATTTTTCATCTAACTTATACCAAAAAAATTTTATTAAAATTTTTCATCTTAAATCCCTATATATATATATATCATATTAAATTATTAATCTCTTAATTTTTTTCAATTATAAATTCTAAATCCTTTTATCTAAATTTTATCTAAAAAAAATTTTAAAATTACAAATTTTAAAATTTATATTTTAATAAAATTAATTACAAAATTAAATAACGTAGTGGTATGCTTGTTATTTTGTATAAAAACAAAATAAACTTATATTTAGAAATATTAATGTTACTTATTCCATCATTAAAATTGAATCTATGTTAAATTTTGTAATTTTTAATTTTTAATCTTAAAACTAATAGATCGTAAAATGTTAAATTTATTAAGTAATTTAATCTTTTTGATACACTTATTGATGTAAAAGTTTTTTTTATCATAAATTACTTTCAATATATTATATAATAAATAGAATATTCAACAATTACACAAAAATAAAAATAAAAATAAATTAATACGAATCAATTTAATAGTAAAAGAAATGACAACAATATAAATATCAAAACCACAAAAAAACTATTAAATTTTAAATATAAAATTATAAATTAATAAATAACAAAATTAAAATGTAATATTTAATTTTAATTATTTTCATCTAACTTATAAAAAAATTTATTAAAATGTTTCATCTAAAATCCCTATATATATTATATTAAATTATTAATCTCTTAATTTTTTTAATTATAAAATCTCAATCCCTCTAACTAAATTTTATCTATAAAAATTAAAAATTAAAAATTTATATTTTAATAAAATTAATTAAAAAATTAAATAAAAACTACCCACTTAACCATATCACTCACCCTACCCCCCAATGCACCCCACCCCACTCCACTCTGAGATAAGACTCAGTAGCCCCCCTTCGTCCATTCCACGATTCACTCTCAAACAACCCCCCAAATTTTCCCCAAAATTTCCTCTGGTTCCTCTTCAAACTTCTTCATGGCATCGACTCGACCTTCCCTCAAATCAACTCAACCAATCTTATTCAAGTCTTCTTTTTTTTTTTTTTTTGCATCACTCTCTCTTGCATACCTTCGTCTCTTTCACTTAGATTCTTTCAAACACAAAGATCAACATTATTCTACAAAAATTTTACAAAAAAAAAATAGGTAATTTAATTTTTTCTTACCTTCTTTTATTTTGATTGTTGATTGAGGATTTGAGGTTGATTTGAATTTGGATAGTTACCAATTGACTGGTTGATATTATTTTCTAAGTTTTTCTAGATAGATTTTAAAAGTTGAAACTAAAAATATGACTATATAAGACTAAGTTATCTTTTCTTTTGGCTTTTGTTTTTACTTTTGCTTTTGCAGTCTTAGTTGTTTTATTTTGATTTTTGGGAATCTTAGCAGATTATGTTAAAAGTTCTTTTTTAATTTGTCTTGATAAAAAAAAAGGGATAGCAACAATAATAGACCGTTATTGTTGCTATTCCCTTAATGCTATTTTTCAGCGATCATTACACACCGTTTTAAGTGTGATTAAATTTCTTATCTGTAATTTCTTTGATAACGGTAGTGGGTGGTGGGTGGTGGTAGTGGCGCTACCGTAATTTCACAGTCATTATTCCGCTATAGCACCGCTATTTAAATCACTTGGGCCAACCAACACATGGTTGGTGGTATCACTTCGCCTTGCAAAACCCTATCTTGCATTTGCACCATATGGAACTGTCCTGCCATTTTGGTTGATATTAAACTAACAGAAATTATGTAGCACTATTGCTATCATCAAAACATTGACTCATGTTCTTCCAAATATATAAACCAACATAGATATGATAATAGTCAAGGACTCCCAAGCTTTGAGCATGATCACAAAAACGTTTCCACAAATCTATGAAAGCCAACCAATTCTCTAAGAAAGACTCCATCCATGGATAGCCAACTATCCAAATAGCCTCGCTAAATGGACACTCAAAGAACACATACACAGGACATAAAACCTTGACCTGCACTCCCTTATAGGATAAAACTGTTGTTGTAGGTAAAATCCCATGAAAAAACCTCCACATGAACAACTTCACCTTAGAAATTACATGTGCTTGCCAAACCCATATCAGTTAACTTAGCTATTGGCAAAAGCATAGGTTATTGATCAATTTGCAAAGCAGCTTGATATCCAAGTGGATTTGGGTTTTTTAGTCCGTTATCCCTCAAACTTCCAAGCATCTATTTTCATCCCATCTCCAACCCTCAATATATAGCCCAACTTAACCACCTCTTTTCCTTTCAATAAACTACGCCATAAGAAAGATGGATTGTAACCCAACCTAGCATGCATAAGAAAATCATGCTATAAAGCATAGAGTTTTATGAGCCAACCTCCACCATTGTTTTGCTAATAAAGCAAGGTTAAAATCTTCAAAACCCTTAAATCAAGACCTCGTCCATCTTTCAGCCATGATTTAAATTAAAGGTAGTGGTGGCATTTTCAATCGCATTGTATTTATTGCTATTATGTATATAATGGTTGCTATGATGATCATTGTGTAGCATAAATTTTTTTTTAATTTTCAATAACTTATTGTAAAATAAAAAATTATAATTATAATCATAAATTTTTTATAATAATTTTAAAGTTATTTACTATTCTTTATGATGTTAGAAAAAATATTTAAAATTTTTTGTTATTATAATAAAATATTCATGTTTAAACAAATATTCATTTTTTTATGAATTGTTATAACTATTAATAAGTAATAAAATAAAAGATGTCAAATGTCAAATATTTCTATTTTATAATATTAAAAACTTAAAAATTAAAAATTTAAATCATCCATTACTACAAATATTAATATATACTAGGAGGATATTCACATTTTGTCACAAGTAAGATTTTTTTTTTTTTTTTTGCCATTCTTATTTACCAGTAGTTTTGTTGCAAAATTTACTTAATTGAAAAAAAAAGGCTAAAGTTAAAAAAATAAATGAAAATATATGAATATTTTAATTGACCTCATGTTCTTACAAAATTTTTTTAATAAGAAAATAAAAACCTAAAATAAAAAAATTGAAAAAGTAAAAAAGGACAACAAAAAAAAGAAAAATAAAAAATAAAAAAAATAAAAAAAAAGCTTATAGAAGGTGCCACATGGGCACCCACATTGAGTTTAAAATATTAATTTATTAAAATGAAGTATCAAATAATTACTTTATTAATATAATACATATATAAATACAAAATTAAATTATAATAAAATATATATTTTTATATATATCCCGAAATGAATTAAGACGAATCACTTTAAACATGCTTTCACACTAATTTTGTTTATCATAAAAAACTTGATTTGTCCCAACTTGATCCCTAGTTTTTAAAAAATTGGTCCCTATTGAATCAAAATTGATCCAAGTCCATTAGATATATATTATTTTAACATCTTTATCAATTGTCAACTTTTGTTGCAAATTTATTTAATAAAAAAAATACAAAAAAGGTGAAACAGAAAAAAACCAAATCATAGTGCCACGTTGACACCTTAATTAGCTTTATTCTTTTCACAAAATTAATTTAATGTGACATCAATTTATTAGTTTTTATTTATGTGGAACCCATTTAATATAAAAAATATGCCACATATTTGCTTTTTTTTTTTTACTTTTCAGTTTTTTCTATTAATTATTTTTTAGATTAAAATTTTTTTTGTCTGGCATACTTTTTTTTTTCTTTTTTTAATTTAAAAACTTTTTTTTGTTTTTATTTTTATTGTATAAATTTTATAAATATATATATACACATACATACACTTAGGACAACATAGATGACCCTAAAGACGCCCCAATAAGACACCTATTTTAAGAAGAAAAGACCTTGATTTCAATCCTCATTTTTTTTTTTTTATAATCTGTACATATTAGACCATGAAAATCCAATCCTATGGAATGTGAATTATTTTGTTTTCCTTATATTCATTAACTTTGTTTATAAAATTTATCTAATTAAAAAGTCAAAAACTTTTTGTAAAAAAATAAAAAAAATAATGGGAAAAAGAAAAGAAAATGAAGCAAAATGGAAACGGTACATGAATTTATTAAATTAAGGTATTACATAATAATTTTGTTAGTACAATACACATATATAATATAAAATTAAATGAATAATAAAATATATTTATATATACCTATAAATATTTAATTTTGTATGAATTAATTCAAATTTGTTCAATTTTATATTTTATTTGCACATTTTGAATTTGGGCCAATTAAGACTTTTTAATTAGATTGAGTTCATTTGGACTGATTTTAGATTAATTATTTTTGGGATCATTTTGCATGGCTAATGGGCTAAGGTCTAATTCAGTTTAATTTTGAATTGATTAAAGATTTGATCACTTGAACTTGAAAACTCAATAGAAGTCCAAAGTCCAATTCCAAGCCTAAATTAATTTTAAAGCCCAATATCATTTTATCAAAATTAATTAAATTAATACCAATTAAAATAATAATTATTAAAAAAAAGGCAGGAAAGGGTTGGCTGCCATGGCAATCTTACCTACCAAAATGCCAGCCCCTTTCCTAGTTGCATGCCCATTTTAGCTCTCCTATTTTAACCTTCCCAATTCACCCTCTGACTCTAAACACCAAAACCAGCATGAACATTTCTCCAATAGTAGCAACCATTGCTATATTCTGTAACGAAGGCTAAAATCTTCAATAAAAAAAAGAAGTCATTCTTCTGGATTTAAATGGGAGAGTTCACAGAAAATAGGGACTATGGGCGAACCTCTATAACCAAAATGCACCATGCATTCTCCTTCATAATCGAAAGCACCACCACCTATATTACCCTTTTAATCCACCACAATAATTTTCTCAACACTTTAACAGACCTAAACCTAACCAAGTCACCTTCTGCTACCACAGCCCCACCCATAACAAATTCCAAAAACTACGATCACCGCTACGAGCTAATCCTTAGCACCCTAACCAAAAACTAAGCCTACGCAATCATTCATAACCAAGGATTCAAATAGCGATCGGATAGCGGTGTCGCGGTCGTTATTTCACGATCGCGCCACTATCCATCACCGTTATTGGAGAAAAAATGATGAAGAATTTGAATCTCGTTTGTAGCGGATGAATCACGGTTATGAATTACGATATAACGTGAATAACGGTAATAGCAGTCCGCTATTGCCCGTTATTATCGCTATTGCCGCTATTCCTGTTTTCATTCAAAATTTCAAAAAAAAAATTCATTTGATTTTGTTTAAAAATTTAAAATAAAAACAACAAGAAAAAAATAAACATCAATTTACAAATTCAGAAAAAAAAAACTCACAAAACTTAAACTTTCAAAAAAATCAATTCTCTTAAGTTCAACTTCAATCAAAATCAAGTATATGCAATTTAAAGTAAACAATTAATTCAACACTCAAATTATCTTTTTTTTTTAATTTTCAAATTTGCCATGATTTTGTGTGTTTGGGATTAGATTGGGCTATGTTACATTGATAGAAGAAAGCAAGAGTTGTTGGGACTTAAAATAAGAGATAAGAGATGAGAGTGAAACTTGAAGTTTACAGAAGCAAGTAGATAGCACACACCCAATAAAAAGAAAACTGAGAGATGGGGATGAGGATGAAGGTTTGGAGAAAAAAATTTATTGAATGCAAAGTGAAGGGATAAGAAGTTGTGTAGGTCTGTGCAATTTAGTCAAGAGACAAGAAAAGTAAACTTGAGGTTATTATTGTTGAAAATCGACTATAACATGGAGGCTGTCAAGTTTGATTTACTGTAAGTTTATAAAAAGTAATTCTTTTGACTCATAAATAATAATGCTCTTACTTAATTTATGAATACCTAATCACTTATTATTTGATTTATGCATAATATAGTTCGGTAATAATTTGATGAGTACGGTAATTAAATAATTAAATATATTATTCGTTATTTATCTTATTTATTTTTCACATATTTATTTATCTCTTTTTATTTTTTAATTATCATATAAATAATTTTTTAAATATGAATATTTTACTATAAATATTTTTTCTTAAATAAATAAAACATATGATATGATATAAATTACTTTAAAAATCATAAAATAAGAGGTTTTATGATTAATAATTAAAATTATTATATTTTATAGCAAGTTGAGCAAAATTTAAAAAAATTCACGACCGCAATAGCCGCAATGACCGCGAAGGTCTCTGTTATATCCGCAACCGTGACAAACGCGATGCGACCGAAAATGTGACCGTTACCGCAATTTAAATCCCTACTCACAACTAAACATCACCTCTCTTACCTCTACTAGAACTAGCCTTCCTCGATAACAAAAAGCCAATAGGCACCAAAAAACAAACAAAAAAATTTACATACACACTAAAAAATTAAAAAAAAAAAATAAAACCACATCCCCTGAGTGGGGAATAACAGTGTAAAAAAAATACGTGAACAAGGAAAGGTCTTTGGAGGTTTCAGTTTGGAAAGTTTGACTGGATTTTGGAGTTTGCTTTTTTATTAAGAAGGAAGGCTAGGACGTAGAGAATGACATAGTTTGAAATTAAGGCTTTTGGTGTAAAGGAGGATAGTTATTTAAGCTTTAAAGATTAATGGCTTTAGGCTCAAATCTAGGCTTTTTGAAGTTGTTCTATGCTAAGCCACGATCGAAATAGTAACGAAGAGGACAAGAGGATTTTTTAGGTGATTTTCAGGATCCAACTAATGCCAATGGTTAGAGTGGCGAGTTAGTATTGAAGTTTAAAAAAATGGGTGGCGACCATTTGGTTTTTAGAGAATAGTTAAATTTTTTTTTTGTAAGATAGATAAAATCAAATAAAAAAGCCTTAACTTTTATAGATTTGAAAAAAAAAAAAAAAAACCTAGCCAACCTGCTCGTGGATCGAACTTGACCTAAGGTTGCAACACACCACCAATCCTCAAGCAACAACTTATCCATCCTGAATCGGTCCAACCGAAGTGTTATTGGACTGATTAGACCACCCCAAAATAGCCCCAAACTACGACCAAATCGATTGATTTTCACTTAGCACTTGAACCAACCGATGAGTTGCTCTTGAACTAGATCAAGCCATTTCTAAACCGTTGACCAAAATTCAATCAATATTTTTAGGTTTTTTTAATCTTTTTAAATTTTAATTTTATATATTTAAGTTATATATTTGTTTATTTATGCATACTTGAATTTTAAATGTGTAAAACAAATAGTTAAAAAAGGAAACAAGTAAAAAAAATAAATCTTTTCCAAGGATGAGATATTAAAAAATTTCAAATAATGATTCTTAAAAATCTTTTGGTGAGAATATTTTTGTAAACTGCTACCAAAGTAACTGAAGTATTTAGAAATATATTCAATATAGAAAGATTTTCATTTACTTTTTTTAAATAAAAAATAATTGTAATAAGAAATAAAAAATGAGTTTTTTTTTTCAAGAATAAAGTTATAATAATGTATGATTATTTACATAAATTATTTTTAAAAAAAATTAATTTTCGATGATGAGATCCTAAATAAGTCTGATTAATGTTCCTAAACAATATTTATGTGAGAAATTTTTTTTAAAATACTACCAAAGGATTGGAGTATTAGGGATAATTTTCAATAAATATTTTATTAAAAATTAATAAGATGAATTTTTATTAAAAAAAAGAAAACAAAATATTGTTTAAATTAAATTATGAGTATCATATTTTACTATGTAGAAATATTGATTTTTAGAATAAATATGAACTGTCAGAGATGAAATTCTTGAGAAATCCAAGTAGTAATTCTTAAGAGATCACTAGGTTAAAAAGTTCTTTTAAATATTATCAATGTATTGGAATATTTTTTAAAATTTTTCAATATATAAGATTCTTATTTATTTTTCAAACAATGGATTTTTTATTAAAAAAAGAAAAAAAGATTTTTGTTGTAATAAAAAATTAAGGGAATTAATATTTAAAGATTGAAATTAAGACTTTTTTTTATCAAAATTAAAAGATATCATATAATTAATTAGTACTGTTTTTAAAACAGGTATTGTGGGGGTGTTAATTCTTCCCCACGATAACTGTACTCCTAAACCCAACTTTAATTTTGTAGATCAAAATTTTTTTAATAGATTTTAATTAATTTTAAAGTTTTAAAAAAGATAATTTTTTTAGGTGGCCAATCATATATAGACAAAAAGATTAATGACAACTCCCTCTTGTTTTTGAGATTTTTAAAATTTTTATTTAGTGATCGCCAAAATCTTTACAATAGGTTAGCGATTCCACTGAGGATGTAATTTTTTTTAGAGTCAGGCCAATAATAATTATGTATTATAACACAGTTAATTGGTACCATTTTTAAAATGGTGCTATAGGGGTACTAATCTTTTTTCATGCGTAACCGTACTCCTAAACCCACTTTGATTTTGGTAGATTAAAATTATCTTTTTAATAGATTTTAATTAATTTTAAAGTTTTATTAAAAAAATAAACTTTTTCGGTAGTTAATTACACAGATAAAAAGATTAGTAACGGCTTCCCCTTATTTTGAGATTTTTACAATTTTGGTCCCAAAATAAAAAAAAAATCTATTGGATCTAAACAAATTGAAACCAATCAGATATGAGATTATTTTGTCATTCATACCTCTATTAATTTTTTTTTCAAAAAATTATTTATTAGTTTTTTGTTGCAAAATTTATCTAATTAAATAAATAAAAATAGAAATAAGATGTTTAAACTAAAAAAGGAAAGAAAAAAAGTGAGTCACACAAAAAAGATTTTAAAATCTAAAAAACATTTATTAAATATATAAAAAAGAAAATAAAAAAGAGAAAAAAAGTAAATATGTGGCATATCATTGGTGTCAAGTGGGTTTCACATAGAAAAATAGAATCTAAAAAAATTATTAAAAAAAGAAAAAGTAAATATAAAAAACAAAAAAATAGTATAAAATGTGTTTTACTGTAAAAAATTTAAAATTTAAAAAATATTTATTAAATATTAAAAAATTTTTAAAAAAGGAAAAAAACTAAAAAGGTAAAAAAAAAAAAAGAATGGAAATAAAGAGGTGTCACATGACACTTTAAGGTGAGTAAGATTAATTATATAGTTTAGAAGTATGCTTGTGTTTTGCTGTGGTTTTAATAAAAGGAAAAAGGTTCAAACAAATAAGGAAAAGAAAATAGAGCCAAATAAGGTTGTTATGTGGACATCTCTACTTGCTCATTTAGTTTCAAAATTTATCTAATAAAAAAAAAGGGTCAAAAGAAAAAGAAAAAAAGAAGTCAAGTTTGAAATTCAAACATCATTCATTGCTATCCAAACTACATATTAATTGATACAAAATGAATTCAAAATATAATTAGCAACACCAAAGAAACTATAATATTTTAAAAGAGGATACCACCAAAATCCATGTCAATCAGCTTGAATTTTAAGGCATAATTGTATAATTGTACTAATTTTATTAAGTTAATATCTTAAATTAAGGTATCAAATAATAATTTTATTAATATATATAAATATAAAATTAAATAAATAATTAAGTATATACTTTTATATATACTCCGAGATAGATTGGGATCGAGCACCTCAAGCTTGTTTTCGACCTAGCTTTGTTTTTTTTAAAAAAAAAACCCTCCCTAAATTGATTCTGACATCGGAGTGTCTATACATCATACAACTTGGGTTGAGACTAAGGCAAACTTATCCAAAAATAAGATGGGCCTATCCTTGATCTAAATTCACTTAATAAATACAAAAATAAGGTGGGCTAAACTAGGAAAATTGTGTTCACACTAGCTAAAAAAAAGAGTATGAATGTGGATGAGATTGTAGTCAGATTCATTATCATGTAATCTATAGGAGTAAATGGGCAGATTATGTTCACATGCAAATCCCATGATTTTAGGCACGATTCTAGCAATGTAATTTGAAAGTTTTCATGCTTGGAAGGATATTCCTAGCCTATATATTTTTTATTATTCTTTGGTAGAAGCAAGAATAGAGTTTTCTTTATCCTTAAGCAATCTTCTAGATTGTTCTTCAAGTTCGTATCTCTTAAGTAGATTTTCTAGAGTGGTGAACTTCTATTATTCTATATCATTGATTAAAATTCTTAGGGTAGTGTTTTTATATCCCCTAGTTTTTAGTTTTGGTGGTGAACTTTCATCCCTTTTGATCGAGTAATCAAATTCTATCATTCTTCAAATCCTTGTGAGTTATTTTCATCTTGAGTTTTTCTATTTGCAGTTAATCTCCATATTTTAACCATCAATTCCCTGCATCAAATTGGTTTAGGGCTACGATAGGTTGTCATCATCAAGCACCGACAAAAGAGGTTGAAACTAATACTGATATTGCAATAACTACCAATATTATCCCAAAAGATGCCTTTATAGTGGAGAAGCGACAACAGATCCTTCAAGTATAACATCAGTTACATTTACAAGAAGAGAGGGAAAAGATAAAGAGGCAACGAAAGAGAAACAAAAAAGATAAAAAAGAAACCAATCCATACCATGAAAATAACAGTGATTCTAATGATAGTACCTTATCTCACCCATAGCAGGTTAGAGACTATCTACGTAGAAACCAACTTCAACCTATCATATTTAATTTAAAGATAGAGATTTTTAAGTTCAAGGAAAAGATATAACCTGAAGAATTCTTAGATTGGCTATACACGATGGAACGTATATTTGAATACCATGATACCCCTGAATATCGCAAGGTAAAGCTAGTGGCCATCAAACTTAGAAAACATGGATCTTTTTGGTGAAAAAATCTTAAAAAGCAAAAGAAAAGAGAAGGCAGAAAAAAATTACAACTTGGGAAAAAATAAAAAAAGAGTTGAAGAAAAAGTATCTCTCAAACAACTTTCGACAAGATGTCTTCTTTGGGCTTCATAACTTAAAGCAAAAAGATCTCTCAATAGAAGAGTATACGACTGAGTTTGACCATCTCATGCTAAAATTTGAATTGGTGGAACAAAAGGAGCAAACTATTGCCCGATATATTAGAGGATTGAAGATTGAGATAACTAATATGGTGTAGCTACAACCCTATTGGACTTTAAATGATGTATGCAAGCTTACACTTAAGGTGAAGAGATAACAAAAGGAGGCTTGTGGTAGTAACTTGGGATTTGGGTCCTTAAAAGGCTATATCAATGAAGATAGCTCATCTAAAACTATTGTTCCTTCTAAGCCCATTCTAAAGTAGCCTTGAAAGAAAGGTAAAACCTCAACAAGTAAGTCTCAGTCTAGTGCATTAACCAGAAAGTGTTTTAAATGTCAAAGGCTTGGACATATTACCTCAGAATACCCAAACATGAAGATTGTGACTTTAGTAGAGGAAAACTTGGAAAAAAATAAAGAGCAACTTGTTGAAAAGGTTCAAAACCTTGAAGAGGAGAAAAAGGAAACCTATGACGATTGTGGAGCATCCTTAGTCATACAATATAGTTTGAATATCGCACCTACTAAGAAAAAAGATTGGTTGTGTAAAAATGTGTTCCACACTCAGTGTACTACCCATAAGAAGGTATATGATGTTATAATTAATAGTAAAAGTTTTGAAAATATTGTTTCTATCTTTATGGCGTAAAAATTAGGCCTTAAGGTAATGGATCACACCCAATCATATAAGCTATCTTGGTTGTAGAAAGAGAATGAAATCAATGTTGGCAAGAGGTGTTTAGTTTCTTTTTCCATAGGAAAGAATATCAAGTAGTGAAATCTTATTTTATCTCAAATAGAGTTTGCCTACAATCACTTACAAAATCAAACCATTGGTTGTAGCCCTTTTGAGGTGGTATATGGTAAGAATCTAATCAGTCTTTTAGATTTAGTTATATTCCCTACTAATCAACAATTTAACGGAGATACAAAGAAAATGGCTAAGGGTATCAAACGATTGTATGAACAAGTCAAAATTAGAATTTTACAAAAAAAATGAGAAATATAAAAGGACAATAATCATGTATCAAAGACATATAAAGTTTAAAGAACATAATTTTGTGTAGGATTACTTGCACAAAAAAAAGGTTTTCATAAGGGAAGTTTGGCAAATTACAATTTAAAGCAGATGGTTCATTTAATTCTCCAACATATTGGAAAGAATACCTATAAGATAGAATTTTTTGACACTATAGAGTATATTCCACCTTCAATGTTACTTATTTGTCACCTTACCATGGCGAGAATACTAGTTTAAACTCAAGGACAAGTCTTTTCTAATCAGAGAAGATTAACACCAGAGTATCTGCACATCATACAACTTAGGTTGAGATTAAGACAGACTTATCCAAAAATAAGATAGACATATCCTTGATCCAAATTCACTCAATAAATACAAAAATAAGATGTGCTGAAATAAAAAAATTATGTTCACACTAGCTGAAAAAGAATATCATGAATATGGATGAGATTGTAGTCAGATTCATTATCATGTAATCTACAGAAGTAAATTGACAAATTATGTTTATATGCAAATCTCATGATTTTAGGCATGATTCTAGCAATGCAATCTAAAAGTTTCAATGCTTAGAGGGATGTTTCTAGCCTATATATTTTCTATTATTCTTTAGTAGAAGTAAGAATAGAATTTTCTTTATCTTTAAGCAATCTTTTATATTGTTTTTCAAGTTCTGTATCCCTTAGGTAAATTTTCTAGAGTGGTGAACTTTTATTGTTTTGTATCCTTGATTAGAATCCTTAGGGTGATATTTCTGTATCCCTTAGTTTCTAGTCTTGGTGGTAAACTTTTATCCCTTTTAATCCAATAATCATAATTTATCATTATTCAAATCATTGTGAGTTGTTTTATTTATGAGTTTTTCTATTTGCAGTTAATCTCCATATCTCAACCATTAATTCTCGGCATCAGATTCTAATTTTTTTAAAAAAGTTATCCCTTATCAAATCTAGACAAACTAAAATCCATCAGATACAGATTATTTTGCCATCCTTAGTTATCCACGCCTTTTGTTGCAAAATTTATCTAATTAAAAAATATAAAAAAAAGCAAAAAGAAAAAAGTGAAATAGAGTGCCATATAGGCACTTTCATTGACCTTTTTTTTTCACAAAATGTATCTAATTAAAAAATAAAAAAACCAAAACTTGATACATGAAAAAAAAAAAGATGAAAAGCAAGTTGAGTTAGCACATGACATTAGTAATAATGAGTTTTTCTTGCAAAATTTATTTTATGGATATAATTTTTGAATATAAATTATATTTTTAATTATGTATAAATTTAATATTATTATTAAATTTAAGTATTAAATAATAATTTTATTATATAATATAAACATAAAATCAAATAAATAATAAAAAATATTTTTATATATATCATGAGCAAGCTTAGGGTAAAGCACCCTAAACCCACCTTTGACCCAATTTTGATTTCAAAAGAAAAAAAACCATCATGACCTCGACTCGTTTCTAATCTTCAAATAAAAAATCACTTATATTGGATTGAGACAGGTTGAATTCCATCAAATACGATTTTTTTTTTTTTTGCCATCTCTAACTCTAGTGACCAATTTTCTTACGATAGTTATCTAATTAAAAAAATAAACAAAAGAAAGAACCAAAAAGGAAACTAGATATGAGATCTCACACAAACCACTCATTAACCGTTGATCTTTGCAAACATAATTAAAAAAAAAAAAACTAAAATAGGTAATTAAAAACAATAAAATAAAAAAGTTCACAAAAAAAAAGTAAGAGGAAAAAGGGCCAAAGCAAAAAAAAAAAAAATTTAAATGGGAATCACATGGACATCTCCACTTAAAGATGACAATGAATCAGGTCTGGATAAGTTTAAGCTTCTTTCGATATCGACTTGACTCTTTCGACTTCAACTTTTACTTGACGTCATTTATTATAATTTTTATAAACAGCCTCCACTTAATGCATATATATATATATATATAAAACACATATATAACACGCACTTAATAATATATTAATTCAATAATTTTAATTAACATAATATTCATAAAACATTAATTTTTATATAAATTATATCTTACTTATATATAATTCTAGTATTTTTATTAAATTAATTCATTAAATAATAAATATATTAATATAATGCATATATAAATATAAACTTAAATAAATAATAAAATATAAATTTTTATATATCATGGGATGAACCACATTAAATCCATTTTTGATTTGACCATGATTTTCAAAAAATCACACTACACTGATCCAATCTTGATTAAAAAAATGCTTCTATTGAGTCAGAACAAATTAAAATTTATCGAAAATAAATTATTTTATCATCCTTACTTACATTTACTCTATTTCTTACAACATTTATCTAATAAAAAAGATTAAAAAAAAAAGCTAAATAAAGTGCAATGTAACTCATTCAGTAACCTCTTTTTCTTACAAAATTTTAAATATACATTTTTTAAAAATAAAAACTAAAAAATTAAGTTAAAAAGAAAAGAAAAATAAATCGGCTGTGATGTTGATACATCTATTTATCATTTTTTAGGGTTCTGAATTATCTAATTAAAAAAAAGATAAAAAAAATATATTTTAATCATTAAGAGCAAAGAGGTCATATTATTTTTTAAAAATAATAAATATAAAAATTTAGAAATATAAAAAAAAGCAACGGATGACTGACGGCAAGTCTGGCAAAGAATCAAGATTAATAAAATTAATAGTACGAACTTTCGTCTTTGAAACATGACATGTCTGAGGACACTCCAATTTCTTTTTGTTCTTTTCCATTCAAAAAAGAAAAAGAAAACACTCCGGTGGTTGCAGTTTATGAAACCTGCAAATCCCTTTCCCAGTGAAAGTTGGGCTTGCTCAATTTTATTATCCTTAACAAGGACATTGTCCAGGCTGGCTCCAGAGACTGAAGATTGAATGATATTTTTGCAGGTAATCTACTTTCCATTTTGTACTCTTTAATCTCTCCTGTTTTCCTTTTCAAAGATTCCATATGGTTCCAAACTCAAGGCATGAAATGATCCTCTTTGGTTTTTTTTTTTATTTATGCTATAAAGTTATTTTATTTTCTTTCTGTGCCATTTGATTATCCAGTTTTTATGGAGTTCAATTCGTACATGGAAAGTAACAGTTTGTTTGTTTACTTTCAAGTAATGGAGCATTGTAGCTCTAAAATTTGACTTTTTTTTTTCACTTGCAACCAAGCAAAGGATTAATTGAAAATCTGCAGGGCTAATTTTTCTTGTTGTTTCTTGCATTTCTCATATATCTTTTTAAATATTTGGATGTTATAAAATCATGCCAGTGGAGGATTAGCTGGAACTTTGTTTTGAAACTTCCAAGTCTTGCTCTTTGTAATGCTTTCTCCACTCATACATTGTGAATGTGTGGATATTGGGCTTTTGTTTTGCTTCTTATGCATTAAGAAATTAAAATTAATCCAAGTTTGGTGCAGGTTGCACTTTAGTACCATTTATCTGAATGGCACTAAACTTTTCAAGGAAATTACTGGCGAATCCTTGCTTCATTAGTCGCCATTCTTGCAATTCCTTGTGGGGTTGAGTTCAACTCGTGACACAAGGGTTTTCCTTAGCAAAGGTTTTGGTTGGTTCCAAGCATCTGATATGATATGCAGACCTCGATTGTTTTCATCCTGTTACCTGTTTAGAAAGACTAAGTTGGGAAGGTTCTTCCTGTGCAGTTTTGTTGACAAAGCTTGAAAATGCTTTGAAGGATCTCAAACTGGATGAAGCATGTGAAACTTTCAATGATTTTAAAAGGTTGTATGGTTTTCCTGACCTTTTGCTTGTTAGTAGGTTCATCGCTCAACTGTCCCACTTGACCAGCCATCATTCGCCACAAAGAGCTTGTGATTTGGTTATGGTATTCTTGCAAGATAAATCATATCAACTTCAGCCTAACATCTTGGCTAAGCTAGTTCTTTCCTTAGCAAGAGTCCAGATGTCCATTCCATCATCAATGATTCTTAGGTTGATGCTGGAAAAGGAGATACTACCCCCAATGAATGTACTATGGTTGGTGTTTCTGCATATGGTGAAGACAGAGGTTGGGACATGTACAGCATCCAATCTCTCGGTCCATATTTGTGACTATTACATAAGATTTTGTTCAGGGAAAAGTCATTGCTCAAGCTTGCTGAGACCTGATACAATGACCTTTAATCTTATGCTTGATGCATGTGTTAGATCTGCATCATCTCTCAAAAGTCAACAAATTATAGAATTGATGTCTCAAACTGGGGTTGTTGCTGATGCACACTCAATTAATATTATTGCTCAAATCCATGAAATGAATGGGCAGAGGGATGAGTTGAAGAAATTTAAATATCATATTGCTCCTACACCAGTGCCTTTTGTTTCTCATTATAGGCAGTTTTATGAGTGTTTGTTAAGCCTGCATTTTAAGTTTGATGACATCGATGTTGCTGCCCAACTTGTGTTGGACATGAACAGATCTTGGGAGTCTCATCCTACTGGAGATCTTAGGAAGGATTGCCAGAGGCCTTGTTTTGTTCCGATTGGATCTCAAAATCTCAAGAACGGACTGAAGATACAAATTGTGCCTGAGCTGGTGCAAACAAGTTCTGCTCCCAAAGCAGAAGGTAAATCACATCTTGTTATTTATAGGGATAAGAAACTTCTTCATGGCCTCTGGCCAAGCTCATTAACGGACACAAGAGGCATGAGAAGATTAATGAGCTGTCAAAGTTTTTACTTAGCTTAAAATGGGAGTTAGGTTCATTAGGTGGATCAAGTTTTTTTTCCGATGTGATTGACGCATACATTTCATTAGGCTGGATGGAGATTGCTCATGACATTGTGGATGACATGGAATCTTCTGGTGATCCCTTGGGCGCTAGTACATATATGCACTCCTGATAATCTATTATAAAAGAAATAAGTCTGGGGAGGTAAATGTACTGCTAAAACAAATAAGGAAGGCTGGTTTGGATGTAAATTTGTCCAACAAGATTGTTATTCCAAAAAATTGCCAGAAAATGTAGGTAGAAGTTCTCTTTGCATAAAGAATCATCTTCTTTTTGTTAACCAAGTCTGGCTGAGTGTCTTGTTCAAGAAATAAGTGAGGGCAGAAGGCAATATCTCCTATAATTTATGAATTGAACTCTTCTTTTTACTTCTTTTCCAAGGCTAAAATGATGGGGGATGCACTGAAGATATACTGAAGAAGGCAAGACATAAAAATCCAACCCGCTGAACATACTTTTGCATAGCTGGTATATGGGTATTCTTCACTAGAAATGTATTGTGACATTACCATTCTATGGGATGACATGAAGGGGACCTTGGATAGCAGGAATTTACATGTGAGGAGTGATCTGTACGAGTTTTTGCTACTGAACTTTCTTCGAGGTGGATACTTTGAAAGAGTGAAGGAGGTCATTGGTTATATGAAAGAGTGTAACATGCATATTGACAAATGGATGTATAAGAGTGAATATCAAAAGATCCATAAAAATCTTTATAGGAGCTTAAAAGCATCAAAGGCTAGAACTGAGGCTCAAAGTAAGAGGGTCGAGCATGTTCAGGCATTTTAAAAATGGGCTGGCATTAACTGAGGATTTCAAGTATGTTGGGTGTTTGGGTGAATGGTTCATGGTGATGTGGCCCATTCAATGTCAAGATTTGATCTTTGACTTTCTACAAGTAAGAGCTGAACTTGAATACTGGTCTTGAAACCTTTATAACTCTCAAAGCCCGAGGAATAAGTTCATCTTCGTTCATTGACCTTTCTTATTGGATCTATGTTGGAATCCACTCTTGTCTTGCTGTACTTTCTCTGTTCCGATAACTATTGTGTTGATGAGAAGATGGCTTTACCTTAAGAATTATGTCTCATTTGCAACCAAAGTTGCACTCTTGACTCTTTCCTCTGTAGAGTCAGATTTGGTAACATTGTGTAGTGTGCTTTCCCAGGAGGTCAGGACAAAGGACTTTATTTATTAATTTTTTAGATTCATTACTCTTTATACTAAATTATGTGAATAAAAATAATTTCATTGTTTGGTTTCTCTATAAATAACAAAGGTGTAATTGAATTCTCTCTCTCTCTCTCTCAGTTTGAATTTTTAGATTTGTCCATTGTTATGTATTGTTTTAAATTGCTAGTGTTTAAACTTTCATTCAAAATCTCATAATTGTGAGACATCAAATAGTAGAACTTTTGAAACTTTTCAAGACAGAAATGCCTTATGATTTGACAATATATGTAACATTGTACCTTCCATCTTTTTTTTCCTTTTTTTTTTCTTTTTGCTCATCATTTCATTTCCCCATGAAATGTTATTTGGTGTTATCCTATGTTGGTTAGGTTAGAGAATTTTATGGCTCTATGTTTATGTTGGAACTCCTATTGCCAATTGGTGTGGACTGTGTATGCCTAACATGGTATTGAAGGCCAATTCTGTCGCTCTATTTGTTATTTGTTACTTGTTACTATTATTTTTGGCCAATCTCCACTTGATAATAAGTTACTATTTGTTGGTGACTTAGGGTGGGCATATTGTGTGAAAACAACATAAACATCAAGTGTTGCCATGTAATTGGGGGTGAGGAAATTGACCTTCGTGAGGTTTTTAATGTTTCCATTCCTCCGAACTACAAAAGGGTAACCTGATTCATTGAAAACCAGAATTCATGTCATTAGCGCATACTGATATAATAAGCATCATAGGCTTTCTCTGTTAGCAGGGCAATGGGATTGAGCACAAGGTTGCCGTCTGGAAGCAAGCGGAGCTGGAACCTCCCCTTGTCATAGCTGTTTTCTGTTCTTCGGGAAGATAGCACTCCCAAAAGCTCCATTATTTGAGTTGGCAGAATGGCGTCCGTTGGATTCTTGAAACTTTCCCAAATATGGTTAGAATCATTAGCTGCAAAGATGAAATTCCCGGTGTTGGGCATGGCAGCATAAGCGGCCTTATCTACCATAGAATTGGTTTCCAGATTTCTTTGTCTTGTGGAGTAGTAAGAGTGAATTGACCATCAATGCCAAGCTCAAGTTTTGATTCTTCCGGGGTTGGCTTACCTTCATTTGCATACTGGTTCAATCCGGTATGGCATCAAACCATGCGGCAAGCGGAAAGAGATTTTGATCACCAATGCGATGAAATCTAAATGCAAATTCCTTAGAAGGTGAATGCCATGGAGAAGAGTCCTCAGAGTCAACAAGAAATGATCCTAAACTGATACTTGCAGTTTGAGCCGATACCAAAACTGGAAGAGCAAAGAAAAGCAATAGACTGAAATTGTGAAGAGCAGAAGCTATTTACATGATTTGGAATGGGATTATCGAGCAGGACAAGGCTTGAGGTCTAGATTAATCAGAATCATGTAAATAGTTTAGAAAGAGTATTTTTCTTCGACAAAGTCATTGCATTGGCACGCTCAAACAATCATTAACTAATTAATAAAATAGGTAAAATATCAATAACCAAAGTTGAGAAATTTAGGTGTTTGTGCGATTCTTTGCAACTTTTTTTTTTTTTTTGTTATTATTATTTAACTCCTGTATATAGCCCTATCATCAAATTATCTAGTTGCTGAAAACCTCTTATTTTCATTCTGGATTTTGTTAGTAGTAATTCCTTTTTATTTTCTTTCTTTCTTTATGAATAGTATTAAAAAAGTTATTTTGATGATACGCCTTGCTGGATATATCTAACATTTTATTCCATTACTAGTTTGTCATAGACTGAGCTATGCCCAACTTTCTTATCTACTATTTTTTAAAAACAATAACATGGCTTGGCCAAGAAAAACATAATCAACATTAAAGGCTCAATCTAAATTTGACAGGAAAATGAATAAAAACAAAAACAAAAATTAAAAAATTTGCCTCATTTTCCATTTGCTACTTTCTCTGATTCCCTTTCAATTGTACCTACACTCATGTGACGTCTCTTCAGGTACTAACAAGTAGTAGCGGTACACTTATTTTTTTTATTTTAAAAAAATGCCGAGAAACCCTAGGCTCAAAGAAAGGAGCGGAGTTGTTGAAATACTGAAGTGGGCGTGAAAAGCAAAAAAGAGGGAGAACAGAAAGAAAAATGGAAATTGATAAACCAATAACAGTTGCACTGCTAGCAATGGAGCAATCCAGCTTTTGTTACAAAGCCTGCTTTAGGTGTGAAACGCCTATCCCTAACACTACCCCTTCTCCTACTTTCTGCAACACCTGCAATGGCAGCCCCAACCCCTTCAAACGCCTCTTCCGCCTTCTTGTATGTTCAATAATCCTCGCCCCCCCCCCCCCTTGTTTTTTGTCTTGCCTTCTCTGTAACTGGGTCATCTCCAATTTCAGGCCTTTTTACTTCTTTTAAAGCTTCAGTTTTATTTTATTTTTTACTACTGCTAAGCGCTATGTATTTCTTTTGTTTTTTTTTCCTGTGGGGTTTTGGCAGTTCTCGATAGCAACAGATACTAGGGTCATTACTGTTGTATGCTTCGATAGGGACGCTAGGGTCATCTTTGGTTGTTCTGCTCAGCAATTCTTTGACTTTGCAACTCAGCACCCTGACGCCGGTAACGATGTTGATTTGTGAAATTTTCTTATGGACTCCATTCACTTTCCCTTATTTTCTTGGCAATCAATGCACATACAATTTTTATCCTTGGAACTGTGATATCGGTATGTAATTCTTCAATTCAGGAAGCTTAAAACTTGAAGCCTTCCTAATTTATGAGTAATTTTGTTCTAGTTCTTAATGAACATAACATAGGCTAAAGTAGCAATCAGTTCAGATTGTTTTCTTACGACTCTGTTCGCTGTCACTTTCAAACCTCATTTCATATTGGTATTACTAATTAGTTATTGTTTGGTTTCTGATTCAAACCATATTTATCAAGTTATCATCATGGGAACTCTTATTAGTGTTTCTGTTCTTGCCGATTTCTGTTTTAATTTTTTGGCTTGTCCGATGTTTATGCAGCTAAAAATGCTAATCATGCTTTGGTGGGAGAATTGTTCAGAGTCGTTTTGACCAAACCAAAAAGGGGTAAAGCAGAGCATCTGCGGATGACATCCGTTGTTCCATTGAGGACTGCTTTTCAGCCAGTAATTGAGACTTTGAAAGAACTAAATCAAGTTGAGCAAAATGGAGATAAAACTGCCTAGTATTATTGGTTCAGCAACAAGTTGGGCAAGAAGGTGTTTTAAGCTTTTGAACATTAATCTAATGGGATCATCTGATGCTTGTATCTTTTTGTTTTCGATGTACAGCGGAATGCATATTGAAAGCTTCAATCAAGTAGTTGCAGCCTATAGTTATTGTATCAGTTTCTGAGAAAAAATGTACTAGTCATCCTGATTAACTATCTTTCTTTTGCTTGAGAATCGAATAATGGGATATTGATCTCTTTAATGGGCAATTGTATTCAACAATGACGTAATGGTTTCGTAGACTTGCTAAACAAATTTTAAAAATCAAATCAAAATTGGAGAAGTTAACACAAAAATTTATTTTTTTAATAAAATTTTAAAATTAATTAAAATTTATTCAAAAGATGATTTTTGAATGGTATCAACTAACTTTTATCAAAGGAATAATACGTAGTTAATTGATATCATTTTTAAAATGGATATGAAAAAATAAACATCAAAATGAATGGTATCAATTAACTACGTATCATCAATTAACTACAGCTCGAGAGAACAATATATAAGGAAAAATAAATATCTCATAGCATTTATTTTAAAAATAATATTAATTAGCTACGTATTATCCCTTAACATCGATATAACATTGATAAAAGTAGTTTTATTTTTATATTAAAAAAATAATTTTCTTAATTTTTTATTGTAACAAAAATCTTTTTTTAAAATCTATTACTCAAAAATAAATAAAAACCTTGTGAAATGAAAATTTTTTAAAAATACTTTAATACTTTAGCAATTTTTGAAGGAATTTTCTCATTTAGGGATTTTTTTGGAATTACTATTTGAATTTCTAAAAAATTTCATCTTCGACGGGTCATATTTATCTGTAAAATTTATATTTATAACATAAATAATAAAAAGATACAAACCAAATAATATTTTCTTTTTATAAAAATTCTCTTGTTATCTTTTTAATAAATAAAAGGTAAGTAAAAATCTTTATTTAAAATTATTCCAAATGCTCTAATACTTTGATAGTATTTTACAAAAATATTTTCACTTAGAGATTCTTAAAAAATTACTACTTGAACTTTTTTACGATCTCATCCTCAAAGATTTTCATTTATTTTCGAAATTGGTGTTTATGTGTGAAATATGATGCTCATGAATTAATTTGTAATATTATTGCATTGTATAAAAAATTCATTTTTAAGCAAAGAAAAGTAAAAAAGAATTTTTTGTATCGAAAATCATTCTAAATATTCTAATACTTCGACAATATTGTAAAAAAAATTTTCATCCAAAGATTTCTTCATAATTACTACTTAGACTCTTCTAAAATCTCATCATCAGAAATTCACATTACTTTTAAGATTATTGTATGGAATGTAGATGATGAAGTATGATATGCGCGCAAAAAGGTTTTTTTTTTTTTTTCTTTTATCATAGTCATCTTATTTCTCCTTATATTATATCTTATCCAGCTTAATTCCTTTTTATTCGTTATTTATGTTATTTTTCTATCTTTGATTTAATTACTTAATTGTTTTATTTTCATTTTCGTTTTTTAAAATAAAAAAAAAGAAAATCTTTTTTTTTTTAGTTTTTCTAGACATTCTAATACTTTGGTAGCATTTTAGAAGAATTTTCTCACCTACAAACCTTTTAGGAATTACTACTCGGACTTTTCTAGAATCTCATTTTCGAATTCTTTTTGTTTTCCTATTTTTTTAAAATGAAAAAAATTACTAATTACTACAAATAATATTCATACATTATTAAATATAACTTATTACTAAAAAGGATTAATTTTTCCTTTCACATTTTTTATTATTTATTATTTATTTTTAATATTATTATTTTATACAAATAAATAAAAATATTTTCTATTAAATATTTTTTTAAATACTTAATTATACTGGTAGTATTTTTAGAAAAATATATTTATCTAAAGATTTTAAAAAATCATTTCTTAGACTTCCTTAATATCTCATCATTAGAGATTTTCATTATTGTTATTATTATTATTATTATTATTATTATTATTATTATTATTGTTATTTTATATTTTTTCATACACATATTTCTTAATTTACTAATTTTTAAACATCAATTTTCTTATTTATAAAAAAAGTATATTTATTCTAGGGATTTAAAACATAAATATGCATTAATACTAATTTAAATAATTTGAAAACTAAAAAAACAAAAAAAATTACCCAAAATCGGTCTACTAATGGTCCAGAGGACAGTTTAATGGTTCAACACAATTTTTTATGATCTAGAATGGTTTTTGTTTATTCAAGTCAAGTTGGATCAATTCATTGATGATTTGGCACTGATTCGATTTGGATTGGTTTAAGCTTTGGAGTTAACGTAGATTAAGGTCAAGTGCTTACGGTGTTAAGTTGGCGCGTAGATATCTTCCCTAAAACAATGTAGTTTTGACTTTTTTTTACTATAAAAATATTTTTTCTTAATTCATTTTAACCTTTCTTTCACAAAAAAAATTCTAAAGCTCTAAAAAAATTTTCTTTCCAAAATTCAAGCTGTTGGTTACCATCTGCTGTCGCATCATTTGCTATTGATCATTGATCATTGGTGTCGAAATTGACCAAAATTTTTCCCAAAAACTCCACTTGAACCCTTTTTTCACCTTACTAGATTAGATTTTTCAAAAACCTTGTAGATTTCCTCAAATTTGCGCAAAAAAATCATGGCTTGAACAACATGAAAAATCTTTTCTTGCTGCTCTGTTGACTACCTCTCACCTTATTTTAGGCTACCTAAACATAAAAAATCCCAGCTTTAGAACCTCTAAAACTAAAAGCCCTAATTTCACGTGTATAATTTTTTTTTCTTTTTGTTGTTCCTTGAAAATGAGATTTGGTTTTTTTTATTTTTTTTGTGTTCGTTGTGGTTTTTTGTGGGCTATGACAATGGTTGCTTAGTTTTTTGTTTGGGGTTTGTTGGTTTAGTCAATTATTGTTTGGGTTTTTGTGGTTATAGATAATTTTGGTTGGGCTTGTTTGGGTGGGTTGGCTTTAGGTAGTGAAGGGCGGTAGAGGTTGGTTTTAGGATTGGATTTTTGGTTAAAAGGTGGTTGTGAAATAAGGTGATCACGATTAGTTTTTAATAATGGTAGTAGGTTAGGCACTAAATTTTAGTGAGTTTATTTTTTCCTTTTTTTTTTTTTCTGTGAATGGCTCTTTTATAATGCCAACCTAGGATCAAAATCCACCTTATGAAAATTATTTTCCCTTCTGTTATATACTTAGGTGAAATTTGAACAGTTGCAGTAGAACATTGGGCAGAGGAGTTTATTGCCATTGTTTTAAGGTTTAAAGCTTTTGATCAAATCGTGTTAAGAGTGGTGGTTAAAAAAAAAATGGGGTGAAAAATGGAAAGTTGGAAATGACTTGGCAAAGTGAAGGGAAGGAAAAATGTATTTAAGGAAAAGGGAAAATGAGGGAAGGCTACTGCTATGGCAACTGACTCTTACCCTTTTTTTGTATTTTTTAAAATTTATTTTATTTTTGTGAATTTTTTAAAATTATTCATCATTTTTTTTATTTTATTTTTGTCTTTAATTAATCAAAATCGAATTTAGGTGTCAATATTGACTTTGGGCTTTAATACTAACTTTGGGCTTTCAAGTCCAAATGGTTTAATTCAAAATTGACTTTATAATGAAATTGGGTTAGGCTTAAGCCGATGCAATCTAAGATCATAATGAACCTAATCCAAATAATATATTTGAATCAATTTAATTTGGGATGCCCAAATCAAGCACAAAATCGATAACGATCGAATTATCTTGGACAAAATAGCTGTCTACAAACAATTTTCTTTCTTGCTTCTTGATTCTTGCTACTTGCATAATTGCCTTAATGGCTTGGACTCGATGAACTTAATGGAATTGTGTAAATGATGAAGATTTAAAGATGGAGCTACATACATTGGATAATTTTTTTGTCATTTTTTGATAATTCATTTATCATTTTTTTATGCATATTTTGGGTATTACTGGTGCTTGACATATTGCATGATGTTGTAATACCAAAGCAAACCACCAACCTTTTCTTCAACACTTGAATCATATGTCGATGATCCTTGTATGTTCGACTGGATGGATTTAATCTTTATTTTGTTGTTCACCTTGAACATTGCAACTAATGTAGCTAGGGCATCAACCATTTTATTATCTATTTGATGTACGTGCCAAAATTGGACCCTTTCAAATGACTTGATCAAATTTACCACATATGTTTGGTATTATACCAACTTTGAATCTCTTGTTTCCCATTCACCTCATAGCTAATAGATTCCTAAAACTAAGTCCCCATATGCTTTTAACATTCCAATCCCTTATTCAACTTTCATTTGCAAGCCCATTACATATTTATCATATTCTGTCACATTATTGGTGTAATTAAAACCAATATCACGATGCTTGGATAGTAATTTCCATAAAAGGATATCAAAATTACTCCAATTTCATCCCTCTGAGCATTCGATCTCTATCAAATAACATTTTCCATGGTTTTTCTATTGGTTTGGGAGATAGTCATTAAATCTTCATCAAGAAAGTTAAACTTCATAAGCTCATCTTTATTAGTTGCATGTTTTACAAAAAATTCAACTATTATATTTTCTTTAATTGCCTTTTGTATAACATATATAATATTGTATTTAGAAAGCATGACTTGCCATTTCGCTAACCTCTTCAACAATGATGGTTTTTCAAAGATGTACTTAAAAAGGCCTGATCTTGCTATTAGCCAAGTCGTGTGATGTAGCATATATTGCCTGAGCTTGTGGGCTATTCATGCTAATGCACAATATTTTTTTTTTTAAATTGAGAATACTTAGTGAACTTTTTACTTAAATAATAAATGGCTTGCTCTTTCTTGCTTGTTTCATTCCATTGCCCCAAATGCATCCTATAGAATACTTATGCACTATGAGATACAAAATCAACGATTTGTGTATGATGGTACCAACATTGACAAATTTGACAAGTGTTGTTTAATCTTTTTTAAAAGCACATTGGCATTCTTCATCCCACTTGCCAGGATCATGTTTTTGAAATAACTTGGAAATAGGATCATACTTACAGGTGAGTTAAGAGATAGAGCGAAAATGTAGTTCAACCTTCATAGAAAACCCCTTACTTCCTTTTACGTGCATCGAGGAGATAAGTTTTGAATGGTGAGTATCATTTGGATCAACTTCAATGTCCCTTTCACTAACCACAAATCTCAGCATTTTTCTTAATTTAGTGCCAAATGTGTATTTAGCCTAATTTAGCTTAAGTTGGTACTTCCACAATCTTTCAAATAAATTCCTAAGATTGGTAACATAATCCTCTCTCTCATAGGATTTTACAATCATGTTATCCACATACACTTTTATTTCTTTATGCACTATTTCATGAAAAATGGTTACCATTACTCTTTGATAAGTAGTTCCTTTATTTTTTAATCTGAAAAACATAACTTTATAGCAAAATGTACCCCACATGGTAACAAATGTGATTTTTTTTTTCATATCAGTAAAGGACATTCTAATATAGTTATAACCCAAAAAACCATCCATGAACCAGAATGTGGAATGCCTAACAGTGTTATCCACAAAATTGTCAATATAAGATTATGGGAAATTATCTTTTGGGATGGCCCTATTCAGATCTTTATAGTTCATACATATCCAAACCTTTCCATCCTTTTTGGGAACTAAGACTATGTTAGCTACCCATACCGAGTATTTGACTACTTCTAAAAAGCCTGCATTAAGTTGTTTTTTCACTTTCTCTTTGATTCTTAGAACATTTTTAGTTTCAAATGTCTCAACTTCCATTGCATTAGCTTGCATTCTAACTTTAATGGCAATTGGTGCTCTACAATATCTAAATTGAGTATTGACATATGTTTTTACTACCATGCAAACACATCAACAAACTTACAAAACAATTCCTCTAACTTTCACCTCTTTGTGGGTGAAAGCAATATGCCCACATTGACTTCTTTCTTATTTTCCTCATTTCCCAAGTTGGCTATATTTGTAGATTCCCCATGAATTTCAATCTGTTTCTTCTATTGCTCCATTAGTTTTAATAAATCAGAAGACAAAGTATAATTATTCAAATCCTCTTTATTATCAAATTCATCAACATAAATAGGTTTTCCAAAGTCAAATCCTAGATTATTGACATGATTATCTTCATATTCATTATTTGAAAACTTGAAAATAGGTCAAATTGAAAGGATATAAACATGTGTGTAGAAAAAGTGAAAATAAAACTCTAACTTTGAATAAATGAAATGAGAGAGGAAATAGAAATGAAAAATACTAGCCATTTTATTTAAATGATAAAGGAAAGATAAGCTTGTATATAAAAGTCTTCCAAATGCTCTTGGGTAGAAGCATTGGGAAAATTAACTCACTACATTATTATTTCAAATATTTAATGATAACGGGTAACTTTATTGTCTTTTAATTGTTTAACTCTTTATCGGGGGAACATAGATACACAAGCAGCTTCTCTTCTTGAGTTGTTGTCACTTCGTCACTCGCTATTTGGATCTAGAGTTCAGAGAAGGCCTTTTTTACATTCAATGTAGGTTCTCTCTTTATGACCTTTAGTAAATCAGGTGAATACATTTGCCTAAGTTGAATGTATTATAAAGGTAAGGGATAACCATCTTTTTGTACTTTGGTTTATATCTCTTAAGACGGGAAAATCTCTTCTCTTTCTTCTTAGGTATAGCTTTTTTCCACTTTGCCATAGTGACCTTAAACCATAGTTCAAATATTTCATTAGTTTTGAATATCCTTGGTGGCTTCTTAATTCATTGTAAATCTTTTTTGAGGCCATGCTCTGTGCCATACCTTCCCAACTATTTGTTTGATGATTATTCCTGTTGCCCTTGGTAAGCTAATAACTTTATGAAATAAGGTTCAATTGACTCTTAATGAGCTTAATTTTTTATTTTGTAGGAAATCTTGAAAGACAAATTGAATTTTTATGAATCTTGAAGAATCTTGATAGTTCTTGATCAATTTTTAATGATTCTTGATACATTAGAATGAATCTTGGACTGTTTTGTGATGTTTTTAAAGTTTTTAAAATTCTTGGAAATCGCAAAGTGAAAAGTGTGCAAGATCTATTTTGCCCAACTTAGAAAAGTTAGAATTGTTTAGTTTTGGTAAAAATTTTAAAAAATTCATATAAGAATCAAGTTGAATGCAAGTCTATGATAGATTATGTAGGTGCATTACATGGGATTACTAATGGATGACATGATAACAAGTCTTTTCTTATTGGCCAAGAGAGATGACTTTAAGGCTTGTATGGCATGATGACTTGGCAAATTAGTTCACATTAGAAAAGACCAAATAGCCCTTGGTAATCTTACTTTGAATTGGAATTCCTATCTTTATTAGGTTTACATTTATTTCTAATTAGTGTAAGGTTTGTATGATATAAAGGTTGAATGAAAAGGAGGTGGCATAATAGATTCTTAATGAGGATTTCAAGAGTCGTAATTGAAGGAAAATTCTCTAAGAAGCTCAAGTCACATCGTACAAGCAGAAGTTCAAGATCATGCAACCTGAAAAGTTTCTAAAAGGTATGTAAGATCTTAAAATCGAACCAACCATCTTTCAAGATTTCAAAATTTATCAAAATCGAACCAGCCATCTTTCAAGATTTCAAAATTTATCTTTTTTACTAATAAATAAGTTGCTACACTTAAGAAAAGAAGGCAACAATTACTTACCATTTAGAAGCTAAGATTCGATCTAGAAAAGGTTTTTTAAAGAGTTCCATATTCATTCAACCATGATTGATTTTAAGGACTCTTTCATTCAAGAAATTCATTCTTTTCAAACCAAGAGGTTTCCTAACTTCAAAAGTCCAAAATGGCTAAACTACTTTGGAGTTCCTTGTTTATAAATAGCTGGCTTAAGGCTTTAAAAAGAGTATGGTTAGGGTGACAAACCAATCTTCATAGCTTTTTTCTTTTTTTTTTCTTATTTCTTTTAAGTTTTTATGTTCTTTAAGTTTCTATTTATTTTCAATTTAGTTTATACAAAGTTTCTTTTAAGTTTTAAGATTGATAAAATTCAATTTTAAGTTCTTTCAATTCTGTTTTATTGGGTTTAATTTAATTACTTTGTGGTTTAAGATCTTAGTGTAATCAGTTTAGTTTTCTGGTTGTTGGAAATTTGTTCTTAACTCTTGTTTAGTTTTAATTGCATTCGTAATTAACTTTACTCTATTTATGCTATTCATTTTCTATTTTCATATCAATTTCATAATTGCATATTTCATTCATCATAACAAATTCGATTCTAGCACTTTGGGTTAATATTGATTCCAATTATTGCTTTTTTGCATAATTCACATGTTTTTAGTTTAAATTCATTTCACAACAGTTGAATTGCATGTTTTAAGGTTTGTATACTCTCATCTTTAATAATAGCTTTGCTCATCATAGCTTACATTGAGTTTGATTTAATTTGTTGCATCTTAGATCTTATTGTATGTTTTTAAGATAATTTAATTTAACAACAATTTACTTGCATGTTTTAATAGTTAATTAGGTTTAGTCCAATTAAGTTTAAATTTGTTTGAATCACCTACTATTTAGATTACTTAGTATTAATAAGCAATTTGCAAATATACAAGAAATAACATCTTTTTTACCAAACTTGGTTTTTCATCATAGAATATAGTCACTGACTTAGGCATAAACTTGGGAAACATGCTCCCTAAAGACTTTCCTTTTGTTGCATTCATCGAATTTTAGTCATCTCCTTCGTAGAATTATATCAAGGATAAGTCCATCATTATATGTAACATGTGGTGAAACATGTTGTAATTCTATATGGAATACCTTGTTGCATCCATGTGATATATTCAATTTTGAGATAGATTATAATCTTCATGATAAATCATTTGGTCCAAAAAAACTCGATGAAACATGTCAACTTTGACCAAGCTCTCAAACACTTAAACATTAGGGTCATAACTTCACCCACCCTACTAATAACATGACCTCTTTTACCATCATCCACTACATTTATTGTTGGCCTAGCATGACTTGGTAAAGGATTTTCATTGACATTCAATTTTTCCTTGGTATCAAAATTTACCAAGCTAATTTTAATCAAGTTTTACACTTTGTAATGAAGAGATGTGTAGTTTTTTTGTAGAATGGCCCATAATCCAGTAATGATAATCACACCGATCATTTGGATCATACCACTTAGGGTATGAAGGTCTCAATAACTCAAGGTAGACATGTGCAATAATATGGTTTTTTACTAATTAAGGACATATATTAGTGTTGGACATGGGAATAAGGTAAATGGGAATTTTCTCTTGAATGGCTTGTGACCCTTTAGGATTGCTTGTTAAACTATTTGACTAAGTGAAAGGTCAGGCTACAATTGTAAAGGTGTGAGTAGGCATGTGACGGCAAAAGCTTTGTTGGAATGTTGGCTATGGTGTTGGTTGATATGGATACAGATTTAGGAAATGTTATTTGTGGTGGGGTAATATGATGGGTAGGTTGGATAAGGGTGATATAGGATGAAATTTATGGGTGGTTGATTCTTATAAGTCATAACGTGTGTCTTTCCATCCTTTTTCTTAATGGCATTCATTTTCTAGAACTAGAGGTATCACCCATCTTAATGTTACCACTCTTAATTGTTTTTTCTATCATTTTACTAAAGATCACCATATCCTTAAAAATTCTTCATGGCATTGCCAACAAGCTTGCCATACTAAGGTGCTTAAAGATTGCTAATGAATCACACCATTATCTCTTTTTAGTCAATGATGATTATACTTAAGTAACAAGATCCTTTCATCTGTTAATGTATTCCTTGAAAGTTTTATTGGCTTTCTTTCATATTTTGCAATGATAGCCTATTATTAGCCATGTATAATACATGCTTGTATTGAGCTATAAAAATTCTTACAAGGTCTTTCCAAAAATGTATACAGCTCTTATATAACTATACATACCATCTAACTATAAACCCAATAAGGCTATCTTGGAAACACTGAATTAAGAGCTTATCATTATACCTGTGGCCTACCATTTTATAACAAAACATTATGATATAGGTTGATAGACACTTAGTTCTATCATACTTCTCAAAATTAGAAGTGTCATGATGTATAGATTCGTAAACCTATCGCCAAACATGAATTAGAAGAGTTACCACTAATCTTTTTTGTTTAGACGTGATTGGCCACCTGATTGAATTTGATTTATGAAATCAGTTTAGGTTTGAAAGTATGGTTACGTGTAAGGAAGGTTATAGCACCCTTACAATACCCATTCCAAAATAGTACCATTTTGATTCCAAATTATCCAAGCCTTAAAAATGTTTATGTTCTTACCAAAATATTAAATATTGAAAATTAGTCCTAAAATTGTCTCAATAGTTTGGTAATAATTTAAGATAATTCTTTTACCTCAAAAGTATTTATGAAAATTAGTCTCCCACTCTGAAGAGGCTCCATTGTCGGATTCATTAAGGTTATTTATTTGGAAAAATCAATAAAGTCTCCTAATAGTTTGGTAAGACTTAAAAATATCAATCATTCAATCATTTGGAGAACAAAAATTATCTTTATTTTTGTTTTTACTTTAATTTTTATTTTTTTGAGAAAATGATTTATGAAATTTTTCAATAGTTTGGTGGATTCCATTTAAAAATCAAACCATGAAACCTTCTAATAGTTTGATAGAATTCATGAATTTATTTTACAAGGATTTTTTACTTGAAAAACATTTTTTTAAATTTCTTTTTTTTCTTCAAACTTATTTGAAAAGATTTTTTTTTGTTTGTTTGTTTTTATTCTTTGCTTCTTCTATTTTCCAAAAAGATTTTTAAAAAAGCAAAATAAGAAAACTGAAAATAAAATAAAAATTTAGGATAATAAAATAAATAATTAAAAAATAAATAAAATAAAATAAAAATGAAAAAAAAAACCTGCGATACGGGTCAAGTCAGTACGTGGGTTGGCACGTGGGTTACCAAGTAGACACGCAAGTCTGGGACTTACAAAACAATGTCATTTTAGAGTGGTATAAAAGCTACTCCCCAATGTTTTTATCTCAAAAGCCTATATCCCCATTCTTTCTAAACCTTATTTTCTCTGCCTTCTCTCTAGGATAGCCAAGAACACCCATTGAAAACTTTAATCGAAAACTAAAAAACCCACTAGTTTTTGAAAAAGCTACCTGAATCCCACCCCAAAAATTTAACCTTTCATTGAAAAATTCATTGAAAAATTCATGTTTTCCCAAAAACCCAAAAAAACCCAAAAAATCTAAAAAATCCTAAATTTTCTAGAAAAACCCGAACCTTGCCTCGATCTCCTAAAAAAACTCCTAGAATTTTACTTTAAGCTCTAAAAACCTAAATATCAACCCAGAATTCCAAAACTTTTTCAAAATCAAACTTTAGAACCCTATTGCCAAAAGATTTCCTAAACTACTATCACCAACAATTTGCTACCATTCAACCGTATGTTGTATATCCAATTCTTAGTTCAATTTATAGGTAGCCTTTAGGAGCATCTTTAGGAAACAGACAGAATCATCCAAGGTTTAAATTCTAGGATTGGGTTTTGTCTGAGCATGATCTTAGGTCCCAATTGATGTCAACAGTTATTTTGATCCTATTTACACGTTAAAAACTTTGACTATGTTGATGGGATTCTAATTTGAAATCTCGATTCCTTTATTCACATGCAAATTGGAATGGAAGGAAAGAAAAAAAGAAAAAGAAAAGGAAAAAACAATAATAATAATAATAATAATATAATAACAATAATAATATATTTGTAATAGAAATATAATATGGTATAATAATAATGACAAATATAGTAAAAAAATATAATAATAGTGCTAATAATATACGATATAATACATTATATTATATAATATGATATAATAATAGTACTACTATACTAATATAATACTATATTACTATAATGTTATACTGTACTATTACAATAATATATACAAGGGGAATTGATCTTAATTAACCTCAGACACAAATGTGTGTATACAAGAAGTCTTAAATTTTAGCAAAATTACTAGATTAGGTACTAAACTAAGTTTATTTGCATCGACACTACCAAAGGCATCCCTTTCTTCCATAGCTTTTAGCCTTTCTTCTAGTAAGTCGTACTTATGTTGAATCTCTTCTTTCTCATCCATCTTTAATATGCCCTTCAATTTCTATCGTTTTTTGGGATCATCTAGGTTGAATGAATATTAGATTGACAGGGCTACATCCTAGATTCTACCCAAATTGTCCATGATTTTATTGTTGGTTAATAGAAAAATTTAAAATAATGAAAGGGTAAACTGCCCATCTATAGGTGGTGGATACACTCATTGAAAAGCTTAAGCATACAGTGGTGTAAACCCAAGTGGGTAAAATGGCTTTTCTCTTACATTATCATTTTCTTGGGGTCAGTTCTCTTATCTTGTAATAAAGGTTTTAGCAATACCTTTTCATTTAGCCATGCCCCCATCAATTCTTTTAACTCTATCATTTGCCTTTTTATCTATTCTTGCATTTTAACTGTTTGTTTCTGCGTATCTTTTGAGATCTTTCCATTCTATCCATCTTGGATGCCTACTTATTTTCAATAGTTCAATCTATGAATATGTATTGTATGAGTGACGAGCAAATTGGTTTCAAACCTTCGATAGTTGAACTTTCTTTATACCTTTATTAACACAATTTGCAAAATTAGAATGCCATATTATTTTATGAAAGAAAAGTTTTTCATTTTAATTTTAAAATCACCACTTTAGTGAGATAAGTGTTAAGAAAAATAATGATATGTGTGATGTAAGTATGAATGCATTAAGAGGTATTCACTCTATCACAAATTTCAAACATTAGAATTTTTCATTCATTCCAACAACTTTTCATTACGTGAAGCCTATCATTCTAGAATCATAACCATAAAAACATTTCACTTGCTCATAATAATCTTTAGCTTTGACCAAAAAGTCCAATAAATGTTGCCCATAGCTCCCAATTAGGTTGATTTCTTATATTTAGGCTTTTACCCTTTCAACCATTTCCATTGCTTTTCATATTGCCTTACAAATTTGACTAGTTAGTTGTTCTAGGTACTATTACCTTCCTAAGCTTTCAAATCATAAGTGTAACTCTAGTTTTTTTTCCCTCTTTTGCCATTCTTTCATGATTGCAGAGATATAGTCCTTATGGTTTCCTAATTGCTATTCTAACTCTTAAATCACCTAGCAAAGTAAATCTTTCTGCTTTTGCATTTCACATTACTTTCTTTTTTCATTTTTTATCTAGGCTTTTAATCTCGTATTTTCTTTTTGGCATTCTACTAACCTTGTTAAAGTTGTTGAATACAAACCTTTCTAATTTTGCCATTCTTAAAAGATCCCAATAGCTTTTTCTTCACTTTTTTTGGCTTTATCTTTCCAAAGTTACATCTTTTCTTTGAGCTTGATCATTTCTCTATGCTTCCTACTACAAGGTCTGAAACCTTTTCCTTCTTTTAGTTGGACTTACATCTTTTTGTTTTTCTAATACAAATCCTTAAATTATTTTTTACCATTTTTTGGTCTTGCATTACCTTTTTAAGTCTACTATTTCGTGACTCTACTTTATACCTGAATTGTCCCACCTTTCTTCTGTCCCAATATTTCAAGACTGGAAAAAGCTCGACCGTCGGACAATGGAAGGAATTTGGAAAATGAAGCTAAAAAGCATTTTTAATGAAAACAAAATAAAAAGTTGCTACCATTCTTTTTTAAAGTATGATTGGCTTCCCAAATATTTTTGTCCTTTTTAACAAAACATTTAGAAGATTTAAAAGTTTTATAAAAAGAATAAATTGAGGTCTATGAAAATTAGATTTAGGATTCATGAGTTGATTATACGTGGGGAAGAATTAGTACCCATACAGCATTCGTTGAAAACGGTACTAATTAACTACATATTATCCTTAAAGCTTAGTAAAAAAAGGTTATATTCTAATGTTTAAGATTAATTCATCTTTCTTTTTTTATTCTAAAAAAAATCTTTTCTCTTTTTTTTTCCTGAAAGGCAAAACATTTTTAATTTTTTCTTTGAAAAGCAAAACAATTTATTTCTAGATCAAAGTAAAAATTTCCTAAGTATTGATATATCATTTTCACTTTCCTATATTTAGGTAGAGGTTAAAAAATATTTCTAACTTAGAGATTTTTAATTTGTCTCCCAAAATTAAGATAATACATCGCATAAATAATATTCATTGAGAGTCCCCCTATAGTTAGGTCATATCTCAAACACTATATTTATTTAAGATATCATTTTATTTTAAAACACTTTTCTTTGAACTTTGTTTATAAAACTGATGCATGTATGCATGAACATAGAATAATATGGATGCATGATGATTGAATATGAATGACAAAGTATGAATGCATGGTAATTTAAAATACATGTAACAATAAAGTAAAGTGAAATGCATATGCATGAAGGGATCAAGGGTTAATTTTAGGGTTTGAGGGTTGGTTTGGGTTTAATTTAGGGTTTAGATTTCAGGGTTTGGGGTTTGGAGTTTGGTTTAGGGTTTGATTTAGGGTTTAGGGTTTAGGGTTTGGTTCAGGGTTTAAGATTTGGTTTTTCATGGGTGGTTTAGCGTTTGGAAAGTCGTTTGGTTCTATGAGTGGTTTAAGGTTTCATGGGTGGTTCTAAGTTTCATGTGTGGTTTAGGGTTTAGAGGGTGGTTTGGCTCCATGGGTGGTTTAGGGTTTGGAGGACGGTATAGGTTTTGGATAGTGGTTTAGGGTTTCAGGTGGTTTGAGATTTTATGGTTGGTTTAGGGTTTCATGTTAGTTCGGGATTTTATGGAAACTACATGTGACAAAAATAAATAACGAGAATGTCATTGGTAAAAATATAAATATTGGTGCATGAAAAATGCATAACTATGGAACAAATTTATTACAAATTTAGGCATTTTTGAAACTATATTACAAACTAAATGTGCATGCAAAAAAACATGATGAAAATGGATCAATCACTAAGGTTTTTTAAAAAAATTCAAGACATGTTCCACCACTTTTTATTTTGAAACCTATATAAATAAACACAACAAATACCAAAAAGTATACAAAACTAACATTTTTATCACTTGAAAAATTAGTCAAACATATTAGAAGCTTGAAGAATAATGCAAGAACACAAGTAAAAATATATGAATCAGCCAACCTCTAGCCAAGAACAAGGAATAAGGTTTCAACCAAGCATGGGAATGGCTTGGCAAATGCCTCCATAGCCACTCCACAATCCTACATTCATTCATTAAGCCAAATCATGCATCAATCACTTACCAAATCACCATATGAAGGCATTTATATCATGTCAAAATTTTTACCAAATGTGTGATGAACTAACTAGAAAGGAAACCATGAAAACAAGAACATTAACCAAACACCAAACATTTACTACTAAACTAACCAAAATTCATGCAAATTAAAAATAAACTAACAACTAAGTCATCCATAAACAACATGAAAAGCAAGAAAAAACATCTATAAAGAATAAAAAAGACGTTGGCCATGGTAGAGTTGTGCTTGGCCAAACCTTCTAATGGTTTGAAAATGGTGGATTTTTTTTTTTTTTGCTTGAACTTTTGTGATTCAACCCAAACTATGGTTTAGTTGGATGAAATTTTGATCCAAGCTTGAAATAAAATGATGAAGAAAAATTGTAAATTTCTAAAAAACAAAAAATCAAAAGCTAAATGGTATAAAAATATGACAAATGCTATGGAATTCTTATGAAAATGCAAAAAAAAAGAAAAATGGTAGAGAGATTATACCTTCTCCAAGGTCTCTTTCACAAATTTTTTTCTCCTCTCTTCTTCCATGTCCTAGCCAGCCTTAATTTTCTTCTCCTAAAAACCATGTCTCCCAACCTTCTAAATGGTGAGAAAATATCTCATGCAAATGAATGTAAGCCTTTAGATCTTAACTTCATCTAATGGTTAAAAATTCTCTCTTATTTTTTTTGCAAGGAGCTCCCTTTCACCATTGGATTTAGTTTTGTAAGATCATCCCACAGTTGAGAATGCTTATTGCCAAATATTGGATTTTTAATACTGTTGGAACCAAGTGAAAAGATCGTTTTATCTCTTATTAGAAAGTTTTGATTTCTAGGCCATTTTCTTAGAAAACAATGCTCCCCTCTTCATTTTCATGATTTTAAAGCACCAAAAATCCTAAAATAATATAAAATTAAGATTTAAAAATTTTGTGAAAATTCAACCTCTGAAAAGTTAAATTATGAAATTATCTTTAAAAAGTATTTTAGCAATTTTACACCTTTTAAGGTGCTGCCAAGATTTTTAATGTACCAAAAATCATAGAATAATTTAAAAGTGTGAGTTAAAATGTTTCTCAAAAAATTGACCTTGGAAAGGTCAATTTACAAAAATACCCTTAAAAGGTATTTTAGTAATTTCACACATTCCAAGGTACTATCAAATTTTATAATATTTCAAAAATTATCAAATAATATTAAATCATGATCTGAACCTTTTTGCAAAATCTAACCTAGGGAAGGTTAATTTACGAAAATTCACTAATGATATTTTAGTAGTTTCATACCTCCTAAGGTGTGATCAAAGTTTTTAATACATAAAAAATCATTAAAAATATTTAATTATGATCTGAAAGTTTTCACAAAAAATCGACTTCGAAAAGACTAGATTACAAAAATACCCTTAAATAGTATTTCGATAATTTTACCTTCTTAAAGTGCGTTAGGTTTTTTAATGCTTTAAAATCACGAATTTCAATTCCATGCCATACTGATTCCAATTGGTTGTGAATTTTGAAAGTTGACCCAAATTCTATCCTTTTTGATCGATTTTGATCAAGTTTAACTTTATTTGAACATATTTGACTAAGTTTGACCTTAAGGTATTTAGGTCAAATTGGTCCCAATTTTAATTTTAAAATTTTTTCAAAATTAAGAAAAATTATATTTGGATTGGGTCAGATTTTAAGAGCTTCATAAATGATCAAATTTTTCTTGGATAAAATTTGGTCTTTATAGCTACCTCTCTTTGTATATTTTATAGATTTGCATATTTCTATAAATAAAAAATAATACAAAGATCAAAAACACCAAATTTGTCCTAGACCAAAAGTTGAGAGGATTTTACTTGTGTGCTGTTTGTTTTGCTTTTACTTTGGAGTTTTTTTTTTTTTTTTGAAAAAGTCCCTATAGACATTGGCAAGTGATTTTTTAAAAAAAAAATTCTCAATTTAAGAAGTGCTAGTATAGATATAGTCAAGTGACTATAAAAAATCTCAAATTAAAAAGTGTTCCTATAGACATAGGCAAGTGACTTTAAAAAAATTTAGCTTTGACAAGTGCTCTTATAGATATAAGCAAGTGACTTTAAAAAAATCTTAATTTGAAAAGTGCTCTTAAAGACATAGACAAGTGATTTTAAAAACTCTCAATTCGAAAACTACTTCTATAGAAATAGGCAAGTGACTTTAAAAAATCTCAATTTGAAAAGTGATCCTGTAGACATAAAGAAGTGAATTTTAAAAAAATCTCAATTTGAAAAGTTTTAAAAGCCTCATATTTGAAAAGTTAGGTTGCATTTGATGCCTTGAAAATGATTCTTTTTTAAAAGATTTTGCCTTTTTTATGGTTTCTTTTTTGTTTCTTCTTGAGAAGTATTCATTCTTCAAGTGTACTTATTTTCTCTCAAGAATCAAATTCATTCTTCATACAATGTATGATGAATGCAAGGAACAAAATGAATAGGAAAACAATTGTTCATCTCATGTGCTTGTACTTATAGAAACAAAGTTTTCATGATCACAACTATTTTTTAATTACAATTATGGATAGGCCATTAGCATCACACCAAAACTCATATGATCAATGTCTTTTTTCAATCCAAACATATTTTCTTTCTTTCTTCTTTTATCAAATCTTTTTACCTAGATCTCTAGTGGTTGACTTGTGAAATTCTACCAAAGGTATCTCTTTTTTTTTTTCATTTCTTGTATCATCATCATTCTTCAATTTTCCATTTCCAACTTTCCATCATTATTCATTCATCATTTTCTGTTTCATATTCATTTTCTCATCTTTTTCCTATCATCAGTCATCATTTATATTTTTTACCATTATTATCTTTTTCTATTCAAACATCCATTATTCATCCACCCTTATCTTTATTATTTAATCAATGATTGTTCTTTCGTCATTTCATTTGATTCATTCATTCACTTTTCATTTCATTTAATTTATTCTTTTTTTGTTATTTTTTTTCTTAGCCCTGTTTGTTTATCTTTGTTATCCAAAAACCTTATTTGTGCATGCATCAAGTCTGCTTATGAGAATTATAATTCATTATCAACAATATCATGTCAAATGCAACATCTTTTCAATCAATGGATGAACAAAATGGATTTAAACAAAAAAAAAAAAGTAAAGGGGTATTCATTGTGATCTTGAATAATTTAGTTTCACAAGTTTTTTGGAAAGAAGAAAAGATATGTGCAATTTAGTATAATAAGAAAAGTGGATAAATGAAATGTTATCAATGATCTGTTTTCAATTTTTTAAATACTGAATATTAGTATAGATCCAAATCATTCACTCTTGATCTTTTTTCGAAAGACTTGTTTCATTAATGGCTTGATCAATACTAACTCATCAAACCACTATCATGGCCCCTGACCTATCAATTAATGATCTGTTTCCCATTTTTTCCCGCTAAACATGTTGTTGCCCTATACTTTTCTTGCATTTCAAATATATGGCCCAATCTTTTCTCTAATTTCTTCCTTATACCTAAGTCACATTTTTTAGTTTTCAACTCAAGTATTTCTCATATGACCTAGATTGCCATTTTTTAAGGTTTTAACCTAGATCATCTTTTTTTGTTTTTTTTTTTTAATTTTTCCAAAATATTTCTTGATAGCATAAGATTTGGTAATTCTTCTCCACCCATTTCAGACAACATTAGCAATTCACCAGAGAATGCCTTTTTGACCACATATGGACTTTCCTAATTAGGTGTCCATTTTTCTCTATTATCATGCTGATTGGGTAATATCTTTTTCAAGACTAATTCTCTTTCATGAAAGCATTTGGGCTTTATCTTCTTGTCATATGGCCTCATTATTCTTTTTTAATACATTTGGCCTTAGCTGAGTGTTGTAAGCATTTTTTTCTTCAATCAAATTTAATTACTTATAATAGTTACAAACTCATTTTGCTTCTTTTAATTGTATTTCCATTAAAATCTTTAAAAAAGGAATTTTCACTTCAATTGGCAAAACTGCCCCGATTCCATATACCAAAGAAAAAAGATTTGCCCAAGTAGAATTATGGACTAATGTTCTATATGCAAGTAGAGTAAATGAAAACTTATCATGTCAATCCTTGTAAGTCTCAGTCATTTTCTTTGATATCTTTTTCATGTTCTTATGAGTGGCCTTTACTGTCTCATTCATTTTAGGATGATAAGGTGCTGAATTATGATGGCTTATCTTGAACTAAGTATTTCTTTCATCATTTTATTGTTTAGGTTATTGGTATTATCAGTAATGATCCTCTCAGGTAACCCAGATTGACAAATTATTTCCTTTTCCATGAATCTGCACACAACTGATCGATTTATACTAGCATATGATGTTACTTTCACCCACCTTGTGAAGTAGTCAATTGCCACAAAAATGAATCAGTGTCCATTTAAAGCCTTTGGAGTAATGGATCCAATCACATCTATCTTCCAAATAGAAAAAATCCGTAAAGGCACCAAGACATACAATGGTACTGAAGGAGTATGGATTTTATCTACGTAGCTCTTGCATTTATGATATCTTTTTGCATAATTGATACAATCACTCTTCAATATCAACCTCATTACTTGTACCACCATCACATGGCCGTTTGAATGCATTCTACATATCCCTTCATGTACTTCCTCAAATTTTTTTTTTTTTGCTTTCACAACATCCACACATCTCAATAATACTTGATCCTGACTTTTGTTATATAAAATTGCCCCATCAAAAATAAATCACATTGCCAATCTTCTCAAAATTCTTTTATCATTTTACAAGGCATGCTTTGGATAATTCTGATGTTTTAAATATAGCATGATATCATGATACTAGGGCTAGCCATTAACTTCTTCTTCTACGCTTGCACAATTCATCAAAAATTTGAAAGTCTATATCCTGATAGGCTAAACTTTAACATTTGCATTCATTTTAAATATTGTTGACAACATGGAGAAAGCATTAGCTATTTGATTTTCTTCTTGAGGAACATGTTCAAACTAAATATCTTCAAATTACTCTATCAACCCACCAAAAAATCTTTGGTATAAAACCAACTTTTGGTCTTTTGTCTCTCGTTCACCTTTTAATTGATAAATTATCAGTGCTAAATTCTCAAAAAATTTCAAAGTCTTGATCTTTTTATCCAAATCCATTTGTAAGCACAAAATGCATGCCTCGTATTTAGCTATATTGTTCATGTAATAAAAAGATAACCTTGTAGTGCTAAGGTAATATTCTCCCTCTGGGGATATCATTATGGCTTTGATACCATGTCCTAAAGCATTTGATGTCCTATCAAAGAACATTTCTATGTATTCACCATGGATTTCTCCATTTCTATTATTTGGATAGCCATGAGATTTTCATCGAGAATTCAAACTTTATCAACTCATAATCATCATGGCCCGTTCAACAAGAAAATCAACTATTGCACTCCTTTTAACAGCCTTTTGAGCCATATATACAATATCATATTCAAAGATGACTTGACACCTTGTTATTCTACCCGACAGAGATGGATTTTTGACTATATACTTGAAAGGTTTCAATTTAGATACTAGCCAAGTTGTGTAATAAAACATGTATTGCCTGAGCTAGTAAATAGTTATACTAAGACTTTGATTTTCTAGGATATATCTTATCAGGGTATTGAAGTTTCAATCCTATCATAATCAAATATTTTTATGGTCGGTGTCAAATCATCTTCATTAAATGTGAAACATCTGTATGATAGGTTTCAAAACTAGATAGCCTCTCTAATCAACTATTTCTTAATCACTACTGGGATAAGACATGTGATCTACCCATACTTTTCATAAAACTTCTTTTTTTTTACTTCAGTTATCTAATCCCATATGGTAGTTAAATCTTATAAATTATTATGTGTAAGGCTCAAATATACTTTCTCAAGCAATTTTGACACATAATCGACAGGTAGGCAATCCCATTCATTTTGTTGGGTGTTCTTAAGCCATTTGTGCACCTCATTATATAACTCACATAGTGTACTTACGAATGATAAATGGATCTGTAATACTGTAGGATCCATGAAAAGAAACTTCATTGAAAGATGTCTTAGAACAAATCTTCATACTATGTTACTATAGTATGCCAATGTAATTTATGCAAAAAAAAAAAAAAAAACACAAAAAGAAAAAGAAAGATGACAAGTTAGTGTGTACAAATATGGTATAATAATTGAAAAAAATTAAAACAAAAATTGGAAATACTAAATGATAAGTAAAACGCCTTTGGAATAATAAAGTTAGAAAAGCTTAGGAAACAAAAAAGAAATGGAAAAGATTTTTTTTTTAAAAAAAAAAAGGAAAATAGATGAGACAAAGATTTTGTCTTTTTTTAAAAAAAAATTTAGACAAAAACAAATGTGTACATTTGTGATTCTCCTTAGAAGAAACATTACAATAAAAGTGTTCTTTTGTTTGCTTTAATTTTTTTGGGATAGTCTATAAAGGATAGCCATGGCTCTATCTAAGGTAGGCCCTTATGGCTTATTATATGCTTGGTTTGAATTTATCCACATCTAAAAAGTTTTCAAATTATTCCTCACTAGCATCTAAATATAACTAATAAAACATCCTGATCCTTATCTATTATAAGCTACAAACAAAAAAAATATAATTTAAATGAAAGTATTATCTTGTTATTATGAAAATTATCACCTTATTATAGATATTTAATTTTATCTGAGTCAATTTAGAGTTGTTTAATTTTTAAACTTGATCTAAACGATTCGATTTTAGGCCATACTTAATCATTTTTGCATGGACTCCAACTTAATTCCATTTAGTTGTCAGATAAATTTTGAGTTAAAATGTGAAAGCCTAATTTAGAAAGCCCGAAATCATCTTAAAGTTCAATTTCAGTTTTATTTGAATTTATTAATTTAAAAATGAAAAAAAAAAACACACAAAACAATAGAAAGAAGAAAGATGACAAATCGTAGTAGCCAGCGGACCATTTTTGTAGAAGCAAACAGCTCCACTACCCAACTTGCAAGCCACGACTAGCCAAAATTTTTGGTAGCAAGGTTTTCAAAAAATAGAGGGGTTGGTTGTTAATAAAATGGACAGAGGACGATTGGCTAAGGAAAAAGGGAATACATAGAAAAATTCTTCAAAAAAAAAAAAAAACCAATTACCGTTACCCACCGAGACAACCCCAAGCCTTTAGAAGCTCTGCACAAAAGGGTCCAACCTCCACCACCGAAAACACGACCAATAACCCCATTTTCCCATTTCTTTCGACCACCCTTTACCATCCCCCTGACTTGAGCCAGCCTTATAACCATTTATTGCTAAGAACCCATTCTACAAAGCTCCTCCACAATTCAATCGAATCACATCTAAAAAGCCCCAACCAGTCCTATTCAATAGCCCCTTTACATTCCTTTCAACCACTATCACAGAGATAACAACTTCATCACCCATAGAGCTTCAACCAAAACCAACTCCATGGCAACTACCTATTCACCGCAAAACAGCCCCCTCAGCCCAAAAATTCCTTGACCCAGCCGCATACCCTTATCTAGATAGAAACAAAAAAAAAAAGTAACCACCATAAAAATCCTCATCCCCTGGTGGATAACACAGCACCAAAAAAACAAAAATAAAGGAAATAAAATAGATATTAGTTTCATTTAGTCTTCATAGGTTTTGGGAAGTCTCATTTTAGGGTAGAAATTGTAAGAAAGACGAGGTTTTTTTTTAGGTCTTAACGGTAACGTCGTCGATGGTGGCTACAATGGAGGTTCACAACAGTGCAATCTTTTGGGTGATCGAGGACAATGGAAATGGAAAGGAGAATAAGGGGAACAACATGCTAAAGATACAAAAGGATCAAACGGTGAAATGTTGTTTTCTAGAGGTCTAATGCTCTGGGTCTCAAAATCTAGATCTAGTGTGTTTTAGAGAGATTTTAGGAAAACCAAGTTGAGGAATAAAAATAGGAGGAGAAAAGGAATGTTTAGGTTAAATTTCGGAGCCAATCGACACTGACAAGCTAGGTTGACAATGAGGTGCAACGGTGTATGGTTGTGGCATGGGCGACAAGCTTGCCATAACCTAGGCTGACCAAGGTAACTATTGTTTTTTTAAAAAGGAGAAAAAAATTAGAGGGAATGAATGAAATGAATTAAAAGAAAAAAAAAACAATAACTCTTATAGACCCAAAACAGAAAACAAAAAAAAAAGAGGCAGGCTTGCAAATTGCTAAATGCACCATTTAGGCAAAAAGGATAAGGAGTAGCTATCGACCCGATCTGATGTCAAGTCCAAACAGATCCATCTTGAATTGGTGGCCTAGACCCAGGTCCAATCCAGAACAAATTAATTTCCAAAACCACCACTCACTTGGGCTTAGTAATGAATTTCCATTTTGGGCTACAATGTGGACGTTTATTGGGTAAAATTTTTTTTTTTAATTTTTAATCATGTTTATACATTTTTACATGCACATTACTTAATCATAGAGAAATGCATGGTTAGGAATTAAAAGTTATAAATGCTTGTGTTAATGTTATATTTTTGTATATAATTTTTGCTAATAATAATAATAATAATAATTCATTATTATTTGAGGAATAAAAATAAGATTGTATTGAAAAAAAAAATCTTGGAGATCTTGTCTAGATATTAGAAAGAATTCAAATCATATTTTGAAAGATCAATTTTCTCAAATTCTATCTAGATATTAGAGAATTAAAAAAAATTTTCTTTTACACAAATTAATTAAATAATAAAATTTCTTTCACTCTTGATTTTTTGTTGGTCATTTGAGCCTTTTAATTTGTATTGACATCATGTATTTATCTCTTGTTGCATCATGCATTACAAAAATGTGAATTTGTAAATGATGATATTGAAAATTAGTTTTTTTACAAATAATGGCTAATATTCCTACATAAAAATAATCTTTAAGACCCTACCTAGATTGGAGAGGTTATAAATAATTACTTTTTACGAAAGAATATTAAGCTGAATTTTAAGAGATATCATGAGAATTCTAAGTGGAGAAATTTTTTTATAATTTTGCCTAGATATTGATGAATTAGGAAATATTTCGAAACTAAGACTTTTCATTTTATTGTTAAATAAAAATGAGAAAAATTAAATATGTATAAAATAGGTCAAATCAGTCATCTACATTTATAATTTTTATTTGCATTATCTATTTGCTTCATGTCATTTTTGCTTAATTTCATTGCTTTCAAAAAAAATAATAATAATAAATAGTGGTTTTTGGAGAAATGTTTTAATTAAATAAAAGAACTAATATTCCTAAGTAGAAATAATTGCTCAAATCTTACTTAGATGTTGGGGAACTTCTCAATAATTATTCTTCTTAAAAGAATATTATGTTTAGATTTCGTGGAATATTATGAAAATCGCAAGTAGAGCAATATTCTTCAAAATTCTGCTTAGATATTGGAGACTTAAAAATTGTTTCGATACTAAAAAATTTCATTCTATTTCTAAATAAAGAGTTTGAAAAAAAGAGTTATTACAAGGAAATAAAATTTGAAAGGATTGTTTTAAATATTGAAATTTAGACTATTTTAATCAATATAAAAGATAACATATGATCAATTGGTACTATTTTTAAAATGAGCATTATAGAGTGTTAATCATTTCTCACACATAACCATACTATCGAATTTAGTTTTATTTTCGTAGATCAAAATTAACTTTTTAATAAACTATAAACTTGTTTTATTAAAAAAAATAAACTTTTAGGTGACAAATCATACCTAATTAAAAAATATTAATAGCGACTTCCCATATATATTTTTTATTTTTAAAATTTTTCATCTAGTGGTTCTTAAAATCACTATGACATTCACGAGAACATAAGTACTTTACTCCCTCATAAAAGAGTTGAAGCTAGGATATAGAGCTCATCCATGATATGAATGTGCCATTGTATGTCTAAGGGAATATAGTATCATAATCATTATCCTAAGTGCTTCACAATTAAAAAAATGATACATACGAAATATAAAATAAATGAGCAAATAATGAAAAGATGACATTATTAAAATGATATGCAAGTTTTTTCATTTTGTTTTCTTTTTATTACTATTGTTATTTTTTTTTAAAAGAACAAATCAAGATTAAGGAAATTAAGGTTAAATATCAATTAAGATCATTAAATCAAAATTAAAGATAATACATAATTAATTTTTTGCCTGACTCTAAAAAAAATTATCCCTAGCGAAGTTGTCAAGCTGTTATAATGGTTTCGGGAACTGCTAAATGAATTTTAAAAATAAAATCAAAATCAAAGGAGTTACCACCAATATTTTTTGTTAGATGTGATTGGCTACCTGAAAATTTATGTTTTTAATAATTAATTAAAACTTATTAAAAAGAAGATTTTTGGTTTACAAAAAAATAAAATTTGATTTGAAAATACGATTATGTGTGGGGAATGATTAATACCTCCATAGTACCCATTTTAAAAGCAATACCAATTAATTATGTATTATCCTTTAACATTGATAAAAGTGATCTTATTTTCAATATTAAAAAAATAATTCCCTTAATCTTTCTTATTGTAGCAAAAATCTTATTTTCCTTGTTTTATTAAAAAATCTCATGCTCAAAAAATAAATAAGAACATTGTGTATTGAAAAATTCTCAAATATATTCTCATACTTTAGGAATATTTAAAAGAACTTGTTCAGCTAGGGATTTGTTAAGAATTACTAGTCAAACCTCATAAGAATTTCATCTTAATGGTTTATATTTATCTTTAAAATCAATATTTATAAGATAAATAATAAAAAGACACTTATAATTAAAGGTGAGTAAATGATCGGTTCAGTTTAAAAAAATCAATAACCGACTTAACCGACTTTTCATTTAACAAATAACCGAATCGATCGAATATTATTAAATAACCGACCATAACCGAACCAACCAAAATCAGTTCGATTCGGTCGGTTCAGTTAAATAACCGATTTTTTTTATCATTTTTCTTCCTATTATTAATAATTATTTAACCACAAATTCAATTCAATAAAATTCACGCTCTAGTATTATTCAAACTAAATTACTAAAGAATTTAACAATTTCAACAATATTTTACAAAAAAAATAAATAAATAAAAATATTTATCTTAATTTTTTTTTATTTTTAAGTATTAGAAAGTCGGTTAATTCGGTTAGTGCGGTTATCAATTTTAAAAATCGAAAACCGACCGAATAAATCAATTTAACCCATTTAAAAAATCGATTATAACTAAAACCGAATAAACCGAATCGATTCAACCGAATTCGCTTGGTTTCGATTAGTCTAGTCGATTTAAACCGACTTTTGCTCACCCTTAATTATAATTTAACCCAAATAATTTTTTTTTAATAAAAATTCCTTTGATATCTTTTTATTAAATAAAAGGTAAGCGAAAATCTTTATTAAAAATTATTTTAAATGCTCCAATACTTTGACAATGTTTTAAAAAAAAATTTTCATTTAAAGATTCCTAAAGAATAACTACTTAAACTTTTTTAGTATCTCATTCTTAGAGATTTTCATTTATTTTTCGAAATTGGTGTATATGCATGAAATATGATGCTCATGAATCAATTTTAGTATTATTGCATTGTATAAAAAAAAAGAAAAGTAAATGCTAACTTTTTGTATTAAAAATTATTTTAAATATTTCAATACTTCGACAATATTTTAGAAAAAAATTTTCTCCTAAGGATTTTTTTAGAATCATTGTTCGGACTTTTTTTAAAATTTCATCATCATAAATTCACGTTACTTTCAAGATTATTGTATGGAATGTGAAATACGAATGTGACATGAGTGTAAAAAATGTTTTTCCTAGTCATCTTACTTATTTTTCTTTATATTATATCTTATCTAGCTTATTTCCTTTTTATTCATTTTTTCCTATCTTTGTTTTAATTACCTAATTGTTTTATTTTTATTTTATTTTCTAAAACAAAAAAAATCTTTTTTACTTAAAATTTGTCTAGATATACAAATATTTTGATAGTGTTTTATAAGAATTTTCTTACCTAAAGATTTTTTAAAAATCACTAGTTAAACTTTTTAGAATTCCATCATAAAAAATTTTTATTTTTTTCCTCTTTATAAAAAATGAAAAAAATAAAATTAATAATTACTACAAATAATATTCATACATTATCATATATAATTTCATTTTTCCTTTCATCATTTTTTATTATCTTATTATTTTATATAAATAAAGGAAAATTTTGTTTGTTCAATATTTTTCTAAATATTTCATTACTTTAGTAGTGTTTTTAAAATATATATATATATATATATCATCACCTAAAAATTTTAAAGAATCATTACTCGAACTTTCTTAATATCTCATAATAATAATAATAATAATAATAATAATAATAATAATTATTATTATTATTATTATTATTATTATTATTATTATTATTATTATTATTATTATTATTATTCTCGTTGTTGTTGTTATTGTTGTTATTGTTATTATTATCATATTTTTTTATTTATCATTTTAGTATTATTATTATTATTTATATATTTTTTTCATACTCATATTTCTTAATTTACTAATTTTTAAGCACCAATTTTCTTATTTCTAAAAAAATATATTTATTACAGGGATTTAAAATATAAATATGCATTGATAAATAATTTGAAAAATAAAAAATAAAAAAAATTACCCAAAATCAGTTGGTTAATGGTCTAGAAGGCAATTCAACTAGTTCAGTGCAATTCAAGGTGATTTTCTAAGGTTTAGAGCAGTTTTTCTACCTATTTAACCTAATTGGATCGGTCCGTTATCGGCTCGACAGCGGTTCAGTTTGAATTATTCTAGGCCTTTGAGTTGGTTCAAGTTTAGGTTAGGTATGTGGGTCTTCTCGTCCTCAAAGCAATATTGTTTTGACTTTTTTTACTATAAAAATAGATTTTTTTTCTTAATTCATTTTAACCCCTCGTTCCAAAAAAATTTTTTTGAAGCTCAAAAAAAATTTTCTTTCCTATATTCAGGCAGTTAACCGCTGTCTGTCACCACTGGCTATCATTCATCGACTTTAGAATTGACTTAAATTTTATCTAAAAACTCTGATTGAATCCCTCTTTCACCTGATTGATTAGATTTTTCAAAAATGTCATAGATTTCCTCAAATAAAGGCTAAAAAGTTACGACTTTAACACCTTGAAAAATTCTCTCACCACTTCATTGACTACTGTTCTCCCCTATGTTTCTCACCTTATTCTAGACTTCCTATACTTAAAAAATCCCAGCCTAAAACCTCTTAGAACTTTCAAAATCAAAAGGCTTAATTTCATGCTTTGTGGATTTTTTTTCTGTTATTCCTCGAAAAAGAAATGTGCTTTTTTTATGTTGTGTTCTCGATGGTTTTTTATAAGCTATAACATAGGTTGCTTAGTTTTTGGTTTGGGGTTTGTTGGCTTAGTTGGTTTTTGGTTTGGTTTTTACGGCTGTGGGTGCGTTGGCTTAGGAATTTGACAATTGGTGAAAGATGGTGGAAGGTGGCTTCGAGATTGGGTTTCTAGTAGCAAGGTGGTGGTGTAATAGGGTGATCATGGTGAGTTTTTGGTAATGGCTATAGGCTAGGCATTGATTTTCTAATTATATAATAAACTAATTAACAATTACATATTTTTTTATCATATCCATTTTTATTAATTTTTAATTTTTTATGAATAAAATTATTTTTTAATATGAAAATATTTTTATTTTTTTAATAATTTATTAATTTCATAAAATGTCAAATATATTATAAATTTTATTATTTATATAATTTAATCTAATATGTTTAATAGTTTTTTTTTCACTACATTTCATTTTATCATCAACACTATATTTGTATCCAAATACATATTATTATTGATTTAATTTCATAGTTACAATATCTAATTTTATTATTATAATAATTAATCTCACTACTATCATTATTTTTAATCTTACAAAAATCAATCTCACTATTTATTTAAATGAAATTTTAAAACCCCATATGAGCTCTACTCATGGACACATATAGGCCATGTAAGGCAGTTGCACTATTATATATTTTTTTATTTGGCATCTTTTGGATTTTGATGTTTATCATTAAAATTAAAAGTCAAATATTCAACCAATAAACATTATTTATGTAATCAATGTGACGTATGATTTTAAAGGTTTTGTTGAAGAAAATGAAATTGTACTGAATTTTAGGTTAAAACAGACGACAACTATAATTACTTATTACCTATGGTATGGTTACCATGCTCTAATTTATGTAGATTAAATATGAATTTATATCTTATGCATTGTTTTACCATAAATTTTATATATTATTAGTGATTAAATGATATTATCTTATAAATAAAATTTTTTTAAAATTAATTTTTTGCATATTTATATGAAGAGTTTATAAATATTTAGGTAAATTACATATACATATATATATATATATATGAATTTTGTTTATAAAAACCATCTTCAATAAAACCTATTTCCTTTGGCTTTCATCTCTTTAATACTTCAATTTTTTCTTAACAACTCTTTCTCTCTAAGTTAAGTTCTCTACCTTATTTTTAGAATTGAAGTAAACAAGATCCCAAATTCCATCGAAACTCGCCATCACCATCTGCTATGCTACCATTGTCAGCTGCCATTATCATCCTCCATCACCAGTGACCACCACTGTAAACCATAAAAGGAAACCCCAATGCTAAAGTCAAAGAACCCACTGTGCTGCCATACCTTTTTCCTCTAATAGTGCCTTCTTTTCTTTAGTCTGAAAAAAAACTCTTGAAGACAATCAAACCTAAAACCATCGAAAAACTCTTCTTCACAAACCCACAAAAGTAATCCCATTAGATGTTCTTGTTAATGGTATTCTTTGGCTGCGTTGATTGTTCTTGGTTAAGACTTTTAATTTTTTTGCTTATCTACTTATTGGCAAATTCTAGGTTTTATGTCTTTTTAAGAATGGATTTTTTACTGTTAGGAATTTTATCAAGCTTCAAACAAACAATCAATTTCCATTCGACAACCACACGAATTTCGAGAAATAATTATCAATAGAGCAAATAGCCTAGAAAAAACCCAGAAACAAACCTAGCAACCATAAAAAAAAACTCATAGAACTCAAATCCACCTTGAATCACCTACACCTAGTAAACCTACAAAATAATCACAAATCCACATAATAATCACAACAACTCATCAACAAAGGGTTTTTTATATGGGTTTTTATTCGAATTTTTTGGAATTTTTTGGGTTTTTAAAATAGAAACGAAAAGAGAAAGAGGGAAAAGATTAATTGGCAGCACACACGACAATAATATACTTTTCTAACATTTGATCCCTCATTTGTTAAAGATTGTGAAAAATTCATGCTTTCGACCCAATTTTTCTTTGAAAAGTTTGAATATGAAAAATAGCAAACAAAAAAAATAATGGGGAAAGAGCTAAGGTTTATTAATTATGTGTTAATAACATTAATGAAAACTAACGAAATGTTACGGATATACAGCTCAGAGTGGTTAAGTGCCGCTTTTTAAACCTTAGAGGACAAACTCAAATTACGATAAAGCTTAGGGTATATTTATGTAATTTATCCTAAAAATTTATATTTGATCATTAATAAAGTAACATCTTCTATAACCTTTAGTTTTTTCTCTAATGATTAAAAAGCTTGACGAAAGAATATAAGGCATGGGTTTGATCCTTATTATACTTATTTTCTTAAGGTCATATTTGGTATACAAGATTATGATAAGATAAGATAACATGATATTATGAATATAATTAGATTAAATAATGTCATCCTATTTTATGTTTGATGTGTGCAAGGATTATAATATGATAATTTATTTATTGATCAAAATTATCATTCTTTAAAATTTATACAATTTAAATTATTGATGTAATTTTTAAATGTATAATAGGACATGTAAGTTTAATCTCATAGATTAAAAATAATCATTTCCACTTTGGGAGGATTGAATCATCCTATTCTAAGTGAATGATAATCCTCATTGTAATTCTATCCCTTTCTTTATATACAAATCAAACATAATATAAGATGATTATAATTTTATCATATCCATCATCCTATGTACCAAACATAAACTAAATTTCTTAGATAAAAAATGATATTATTTATATACTGATAATATATCAAATATAAATTCATTAAATACATGTTAATATTGTTCGTTTCTTATGTCATAAAGAAAATTTTAAGAACACTTCCATGTAACTTGCAATCGAGCAAACTAGCATATGTACCGATTTGCTTTTTAGATGAAATGATAATGCAAGTAAGCAAATTTCCTCTTAGATTTTAATGATAAATATGCATCAAAATTTGTGTCCACATAAAACACATAATTTTTTTATTTTATTAAATTCATATATAATTTTTACTAAAATTTAAATTTTATCGCTTTTATATCATTTTTATATTATATTTTAGATTGTCGAGTCTAATGCAAACATAAATATTAGCATTTTATCTTAATATCTATTTGTTTTGCTTTCTACATTTTCAAGTATTTGTTTGGCAGAAAACTGACTGATCAACGAAAAATGACTTATTAATCAATAAAAAATGATGTAATTTTTTCAAAAATTATCTTCCCTTTAGAAAAAGAGAAGACAATTTTTGAAAAATAGCTACTTATAAATAGAACTACTTATCAACATGTTTGAGCATAATTTTACTCAAGTTGGACCTTGTACATGATTTTTTTAAAATTCAAACTTAATTTAACCCTTCAAAAAATATTATTTATTAAATATTATCATATTAGTAAATAATATTTTTATTTAATTTTACTTTAAAATAAAATATTAATATTAAAAGTCTTTTAATACTTAAATTTTTAATATTTTTATAATTTTACTCAAATAAGACTTTGAACAATTTTTTTGGTAAGCTAGAACTTGATTTGATTCTACTTAAAATATTATTATATTAATAAAAATATTTTATTTAATTTTAATTAAAATATTAACATTAAAAGTTCTTTGATATTTCAATTTTAAATATTTTTATTTTGTATATTATTAAACATAAATATTTTTAATATTTCAATAATAAATAATATTATATTATTATTTTAATAACGAATAACAATATATAAATCAAATTGTACGGATGCTTTTGTATTTTATTAAAATGATGAAATTAATCTTTCCACTAAAAATAGTACAAATTAAATCCCTATACAATAACAATTTGTACAATCTAGTAAAATTAACAACATGGGTTACTGATGGCTAACGTGAATGTTGATTTTTTTGATGTGATAGTTGACTTTGTATATATGATGAACTTTTTTTTCATTTGAGCATTAAAGGCTGACGTGAATTTTTTTTTCTGTCAAGTTAGGAAAAATGTTAACGTGGTAAATTTTTTTGTCCATTCCCTTAGCACAACTACGTCATTTTGATGAGATTATATAAAGGCAAAATCATATTTTTCCTTATTTTCTTTTCTTTCTTCTCTCTTTCTACCGGAGCCTTCTTTCTTTTCGGTTTTTAGGCTGTCGCTATTTGTCACTATGCAATTGCTGATAGCTGCACTCTGCCGCTATTCGATGTCTTTGAAGCCTAAAATCTCATTGTTGATTCCTTTCAGCCTCCTCATCCCAAATCAGAGCTCATTTTTTTGAAAATCGTCCTCAACCACCTTAAATCTAATGCGGAAAGGCACGACCTTCCACCACCATTTTTGCTCCATTTCACCATCTGATTTGGCTGAAATTTCAATATGTTTCTCTCCTCTTAGTGCTATTCACGCTTGTGGGTTCCGATCTTCAAGAATCTAGTCAGTCTTCTTTGACCACCACTAATGCTGCCAGTAGCCCCTCCTTCCTCCTTGTCCTATTTTTTGCTTAAAACTACAACCAAGGACAATGGAGACCACCAAAAACCCTCCTATCTCTTCCTATTCTCCTCTTCTCTCTACAAACTTCAAACTCTTAAAACTTCGGATTTCAGCCTGCCTCCATTGTGACCATGAGCTACCAATCACCACGACTTGTCAACAGCCTAAAAAACTTCCTCCAATTCCTTCTATTTATAAGATCCAAAAAATAAATCGAAACCTTTAAAAACAACTCCCTACTCAATTTCTGTTATTTGCTTGGAGCTTGGATTTTAGTTGTTTTTGTTGGGTGTGCTAAGTATTGCGTATGTATCGTAGGAAACTGGTTATGTTTGCAGGATTGCTTCTTTCTTGTTGCTAATTGTTTTGTGCTTGTTGGTTTTTGTGTTCTATGAATGTAGTAGCTGGGTATTGGGCTTTTCTAGGTGTGTGAGAGGTCGATTCTATGTGTTGACTCTGTTTTAATTCTTTGTTGCTAGGAATTTGACTGATGGGTGGTTTCTGGCAATATTAGGCTAGCTAGGAATGGGAACTGATTATCAAGTCTTGCTCGATTCTTCTTTGTGTGTTCCCACTATGTTTCTGTCTATGATTTCTATGTAATTTCTCCGTGTTCTTTGGGTTTCAAGCTTTGAAGAGGGTGACTTTTTTTAGAGAATTGAATTTTTTTTAATAAGAATGAGATGAAAAGATAAAAAAAAAATTTGTTTTTTGTAATTAAAAAAATTTGCCACATCAACATTTTTTCCCAGCTCGACAAAAAAAAATTTCACGTTAGCATTTAATGACAACTGGAAAAAAAAATTCGACACATATACAAAGTCAACTGCCACGTTGAAAATGTCAACATCTACGTCAGCTACAATAACAGCAACGGTAACCCACGTTATCAATTTTACTAAATTATATGGATTGTTATTGTATAAAAATTTAATTTCTACCATTTTTAGTGAAGGGATTAATTTCACCATTTCAATAAAATATAAGGAGCATTTGTACAATTTGACCTAACATATATAATAATATTTTTATTATTTTAATAATTAATGTTAAATAATATAATAATATTTTTTCTAATATGAATATTTTAATAATTTCATATAATTTTTTTGTTTAAAATATATAATTTTATATTTTATTTATTAAGGTATTCATATTACTATTTTAATAATAAATATAAATAAAAAAGATTTTTGTTATGATTTAATGATAGATACTTTTAATATAAATATAAATATTTTATAGTATAAATATTACTATTTTAATATTAATAAAATTAGTATTTTAAGAATAATAATTCTATTTTAAATATTTTAAAATATTAATATAAAGAATAATAAATAATTTTATTTTAAGTTTTTTATATTAATATGATATTTTAATATTAAATATTATTATTAATATATAATTATTCTTAAATATTAATAATTTTAATAATTTCAATATATTTTAATAATAAATTATTTTAATATTTTAATAATTATTTTAATATTATTTAAAAATAAAATTTTCAAAAAACAATTAAATAATAAAAAATATTTTTATTAATTTATCTAAATATTTTTCAAAAATATCTTTTAAAAATTATTTTTTGCAAACAAGAAAACTTAGTGTGTGTTTGGCTCATGAAAATATCTTTATTTTTTATTTTTATTTTCAAAAAAAATAAAGAATGAGTGAAAAAACTTGTTTGGTTGAAAAATAAAAATTATTTTTTGAAAAATGAAAATGAAAATAAACTAAATTTAAAAAATAAAAAATTGTTTTTAAAATTTTCAATGAAAACATTTGAGAAAAATAGAGAATATGAAAAGAGGGGACTTTAAAATTTTTTCAATTTTGGGACAAAGGTTCTAATTTCGAATAAATTGCTTTGCTAATATATATATATATATATATATATATATTTAATTTTTCACTGCGGTTTTGTCTTTCCTTCTATTCTTTCCTTCCCGTTTTGTTTTTCTGGTTTTTCTTCTTTAATCATCCCTTCTTCTTTCTCCTATTTTCCCTGTTTATTTTGGCGCATGTCAAACGTTGCACAGCTAACATCGTCGATCAAGCTAGTTTGTTGGCTGCGACTTGAACCTTTCCCTTCCCTTTCCTGTCCCACCTCTTTTTGCGTCAATTCAAACAGCCACACTTCATTCTCACCTCTCTTTTTTTTAAAGTAAGTTCTTAGAATTATATATAAAATTATCAAACATCCCAATCATTGTTGACAATTGGAGCAAGTTATGATGTCAAGGATGCACATGGGCGTGCTGCCTATAATACAATTAAGAAACTGGGTGTTATTTTGAGGCAAAGATCGGATAATGCGAGGGAAAGCATGGCAGCTACTTTGGTTACAATACGTGGAAAAGGGGGATCGGAGTTTATAGCGGAGTTGGCAGCGATTCTAAGGATTGAAAGGATTATATGGGAAGTAAATGGAACAGGTACCCTGAGAGCGAGAGGAAAGGCGACAACGCTGCCAGGAATTCTTCGAAGATGGCCTGCTGGTTTGGATATTAATAATTTTGTGGATAGTTCAAGTGTGATGACGACGACAGTGAGTACATCCAGAATCGTATTACCAGCATAATTGATGATATTTGTTTCATTCTTTTCCATTCAATTTAAAGATGAGTATGTAAATGTTGGATTGTAATTAAGTTGCGTAAAATCTCACTAAGTGAAAAACCGTTCTTTGATAGGTCATGAATCCTGGTTTTATTGATTCTCACAATTTTTTTTATTTTTGGGGTATTATGGTTGTCAATGTTTTTAGGTTTTGCTTCGAGACAATTTTAAATTACAGCAATTTATTTTAATTAAAAAAATACAGATATCAAATATGTTTTTTAAAATTTAAAAATTAAAAATTATTTTTAAAAAATAAAAATAAAAAATAAATATGAAAAATATTTTCATTAATAATCGGATTAATTTTATCATGATTTATAATTATTGTTTGTCCGTTGGTGACGTAGCAATTTGTCTTTAGATTTGTCCATGATTAATTTATTCATCTGTCTGATAAAAAGAAACAGATGCCCTTCATATCATCATTCACACAGATATTAGCTCATTTTGAATGCTTTGCTTTGTGACCCTAGCTTGGCTTCAAATTCTCAATCAAATGTCACGATTCCTTACCCACACATCACTTCAATCACTTCTTCCTCGCTCTCTCTCTCTCTCTCTCTGGTGAGATGCAACTTCACTAGCTCAGTTCACTTCTATTAATTCCACCTGAATTCAGTAATAACAATAAAACCTGACCGGACCTCCTCCACAACCTCACCGCAATGTTGTGTTGTTTCTCTCTCCCTCTACTCTTTCCTCTTCTTCTCCTTTCGCTTCTCTTTATTCCTCCTGTTTCCACTGTTTCTATCCATGCAAAGAAACAATCACAGCCACCAAACACGGATCTCCAGCCCACCACCATGGTTCCGTCTGAGGCTGAGATCCTTTTCAAGATAATGGAATCCATGTCCTCCGATCAAACCTGGAGACTCTCCTATCCAAACCCTTGTAAACCTGCCTCATCTTGGCCTGGAATCGAGTGCAAACCAGGCTCAGATAACTTCCTTCATGTCTCTAGGCTTGATTTTGGCTCCTTTCCAAGCCCAAATTGCAAGAAAACTGCCACATTCCCAACTAAAGTCTTTACTCTTCCTTACCTGCAGTCAATGTTCTTCCTCAATTGTTTCACTCATACCAAAACTTCTCTCCCTTTTCCAAACAGCCTCTCAAATTCTTCACTTCGACAACTAAGTCTCCGTTCGAATCCGGCACTTGTTGGTCCCATTCCACCACAATTGTCTTCATTGAAGTCCCTACAAATACTCACATTGTCACAAAATCATTTCACTGGACCAATCCCTGTTGAAATATTCAGCTTGACCTCTTTAGTGCACATAGATTTGAGCTATAACATGCTAACAGGTACCATCCCAACCCAAGTGGGTAATCTGAAAAACCTTCTAGGCCTTGATTTGAGCTATAATTCTCTTACAGGCCCAATCCCTGAGACGATTGGCCAGCTCGCTATGCTTCAAAAGCTTGATTTGAGCTCGAATTCACTTGTCGGTAGGATTCCTGATAGCATTGAAAAGCTCAAGTTTTTGATTTTCATGGCTTTGAGTAACAACAGACTTGGAGGAAATTTTCCAAAAGGATTGTCTAAGTTACAATGCTTGCAATACTTTATTATGGATGATAATCCAATGTTCGTAACTTTGCCCGTAGAGCTTGGCATGTTAGTGAAACTACAAGAGCTCAGGCTTGCCAATTCAGGGTATTCAGGCACTATACCACCTAGCTTGTCAATGCTTATGAAATTAAGCACTCTGTCTCTTCAAAACAACAGATTAACAGGGGAAATCCCAACGAGTTTTGCAAGTTTCTCTCACATTTATCACTTGAATCTCAGCAGAAATTTGCTTGATGGAGTTGTTCCATTCAATGCAAGTTTCTTGAAGAGGTTGGGGAGGAATTTGGATCTTAGTGGAAATCCAGGTCTCTGTTTGAGTTCAACTGGAGCATATAGGGTGAAAATTGGAGTTGGTATTTGCCGCAACAATGTTTCTCTGAGCCAGCCATTAAACAAGTCTCAAGCTCCACCAGGACTCTCCAATTCATTCTTTCTATTTGGTGTTTTGGGTGTTTTTGGTTTGCATCAACTATCATTTCTATTATGATTTCACTACTAAAAAGTTACTCTTCTTCCTTATCTTGGTCTTTTAATCAGTTCTATTATCATTATTTTTCCCAGGTAGTCTTTATAAAAATTAGCTATGGTCTAATAGAATATGTAATAAATATTATATTGATGTGCATTTGGATTCTAGTTTCTAAATATCTGGATTTAGTTGTGCGCTGGTATTTTAGGTTTTCTGATTTCCTAAGACTTAGCAGAACCATCTACAGTACTGAGAATATCAGTTTGACCCCAAAACTTATTGCAGGTTTGGCCTTAGCAAACTTTAGAATTGGACTGTACCATGTGCATGATGTCGGAGTAGAAGCAATTCATAAGTGACAACGCTAATCTAGTTGAGTGTTGTTACCTTTCCACCTGCTTCTTTGGATTTATTTCCTATTTCCTTTCCAGAGTGACATTGATATAATTGCTTGCACTAATTAAACCTTGATCAACTCTTTTGCAATTAGCAGAGAAAAAAAAAAGGAGAAAAGAAATTAATTCATGGAGGTCCAAGCAAAATTTGTGTTTTCTGTTTGAGATGTCTTTGGAATTTCTTGCATGCAATCATTTTCAAAGAAATGAAAAGCCGAAACCTTTCAATTTAATATACTTGTACGTTGAAAATGAAGGAAAATATATATGAATTAAGTATTTAAGTGGGGGGAAATTCCAATAATGCATCATATTCAAGGGAAGTCACCGTTATTCTCTTACTTGGCAAGTTAACGAGCATGCGAGCCAAAATATATATAGTATACATCGGTGCCTATTACTATGAGCATGTGAGAAAGAACATGAACATGATCTGACACTTATTTTTACATACATTTTTGTATATAGCCAGTCTGCTGTCGTATTCCACTTATCACTTGCTTCAGGATTCTTCTTGTTTCTGTCAGATGCCTTGGACAATTACATTTGCCAAAGGCTTTAATTCCTGTTTTGTTTCTATGGACCACAAACACTCTTGATCCAGTCAGGGAAATAAACGGAAAATGCTGAAGGCCAATAAGGTCATGTTCAATGATTGATCAAAATTTGGAACTACAATTATAAAATGCCACAAACAAAATTGATGAGCCTTGATAGATTTAATTAGATTCACTTTAAAATAGTCTAATAGACCCCATTTTAAAAAAGTAAGCTTGTTATTATGCTAAATTAAATGCGAGTTTTTTTGGTTAAAAATATTTAAAAATTAAGTTATAAACAACATTGAGATTTCTTATGTTTGCATGTGGCTACAAGTCCCCGTTTGGCCATGCCAGTGGAGGCTACAATTTGCTGGGGAAAGTGGAAATATCAAAGGAGTAGGTACTGTAGAGAGAGTCATTGATCACTGTTTGGGAGGGCAAATTTTGAAATGAACGCAAATGAATGAAACTTTGTGAGTTTTAAAGGAAATGGTGATATAATGCAAAACAAAAAAAAAAAAAAAATGAAAGCAAACAAAAGGGAGTGGGGTTTGTTAAGACAAAAGAATGCAGTGCTTGATGAACAAAGACCAACAGAGGGACTGGCCCTCTCAAGGACAGTTTAGGAGAAAAAAAAAAAAAACCTGGAGAAAGCTGTATCCTAATCCCAAGCTGAATCTTACAGGGAAATTATTTAAACAGTTTTCAACAGGAGTTTATATTTGTAAATTTTTAATGCATAAATTTTATATATTATTTGTAAATCAGATAATGTTAAAAAATATATATATAAATTAATATTTTTAAAAAATTTATTTATTAATAAAAAAAATCATTATATTCATAATTAATGTATAAAATCTATTTACTAATACTACACCGTATGTAAATCTTTTCAACAATATATAAGTACACGTTGAGCTGCGGATTGCAGTCTTTGATTTACCTATTTTACCCATTACCCTACCAATATTTGAATCTGTCTTTGTTGGTTTGCTTCATGTAATAATTTATAATCATTACTTTGTTGAATTTAAATTTGTGCTTATTCTTATTGTTGCCAAGTTTTCACAAAACTGCAGGTTTTTTAACCGCTATTTTTTTTTTATAAAAAATCATAATTTAAAAATAAAAAATTATAAATATTAAAACTTAAATTTTAATACGATGAATGTAAAATTTTAAAAACAATTTGATGAATTGAATTAAATCCGAACTCATCATTGTTTTCCCCTTCTAATGACTAGCTATTGCATTTAGAATGAAACTGTCAAAATATAGAATCCTGAAAATAGAATCAAATTCATAGTGCTGAAATTGCAAATATTTTTGTTTGTTTGTATTTATTTGTATCATAAAAAAACTATGTTCATTTAACTTTTCTCAAACAGGAGAAAAACAGTGAAAAGAAAGCAAAAAGAAAAGCAGAGAAACAATCAAGTAAAGATAATGTTTGTACTGGAAACAAGATCAGTATCCCACGTGAGAGCCTGAAACATGTTCTCAACTTTGTTTGGCAAAGAGGGAAACTGATTAGATTTTATTTGGAGTCCCCATCAATCTCCTTAGCCAACCCCAACCCCTCATCCCACTCAAGTCCTTTTCTCCTTACTATATTATACTATTTCCTTCCTCCCAAATTCTCTCCAAATCAATCAAAAGTTTGATTTGATATAAATTTTTTTTAAAAATTAATTTTATTTTAATGTATTTATATATTTTTTATAATGACCGAATAGTTTCGTGACCTAACTTTTAAAAAAGTATTATAAATTCTTGTAAAGAGAATTAAATTGTAATACGATAGAGGTGACAAAAATATCAAAAGTACGTAGCATAAAATTCTTTAGAGAATTTGAGCAGATGATGAAAGGATGGATGGTATTCCTGAACTTTGGATGGAGATAACTCCAAATCTTCTTAATATTAGGTTTTGGTATTTAAGCAAGAAGTGGCTGGCTCGTGCATTAATGTTTTTTGGTTGCAATGAATTCCTATAACTTAAGATGAAGTTTCTCGATTGGAATATTTGACTCATCAAGAAGATAAAAAAATCTAGAGGGATTGATTCTTTGTAGGAGGAAGATTTTGAAAAAGTGGACGGGTTCAAACTTAAAGAAGAATAGAGAGATAACATTCAATGACAAAAAAATTTACAAATTAATATGAAATATAAAAAATCAAGAATTATAAAGTTTTGATTTTATGGTTTTGGTTTTATGGAAATTATCACAAATTTTTTATGTGATTTAATTTAATCACAATCAAACGATTCTACTCATAATAATAACTAAATTTTATTTTAAATATTTTATAATAAATCTACTTTTAATTATAATTTTGTGATTGCGATTAATAAGTAGCTTACTCTTCTACTATTTCACTCATCCCATGTTTCTTTTAATACGGTAAGTTTCATTGCAAAGTAAGTTGAGTTTTGTTATTTCTCCAACTCCTAATCAATCTTCATTCTAATTATTTCTTTCCATTAGCAAACTAATTTGGGCTATTTTGTTTTTTCACATCCACCTTTTTTTATAGGAAAATCTTTTCTCTATTATCTTTTATTTTTGTTAATTAAAAAAAAAAGAGAGGATGAAACAAAAGCAACTTTTCCTAAAGAATTTTCTTGTTTTAATTAATCTCTAATTTGATAATTTAATTAAAGAGCTTATATTTGATACACTATTAGTATACAAATTTTATATATTATTAGTGACTCGATGATATTTTATCATTAATGAATAAATATTAATTCTTAAAATAATATAAAAATTAATTTTTTTAAAAAATTTACTCATTACTGAGATAGTATCATTTTATTCATCTTATTAATAAAGTATCATTATTTAATTCATTGACAATGCATAAAATTTATACAAGAGTGTATATGATATGCAAGAGTGCTTGTGCACAATGTGGATGACAGGGCAAACCGACGCCATTGTCTTCATCAAGGAACATGCAAAGCAGCATGGATAGTGACGGCATCAGTGGCTTGAGCTACAAATGAGATGAGAATGGGTGTGTATCAACATCACGGATTGTCACCCTTGGAGAGCACGCTAGGGTGGCATCCTCCACCGCAAGGCCAATACAAAGTTAACGTGGATACAGCGTTCAAAGCTGGGGAAAATATGGCGGAAGTGGACATGGTAGTAGGAGATTTTACTGGGAAAGTATACTTCTCCGCTGTTTTAAGATTTTCCTGTGTGGACAATCCCTTGCAGGCTGAGATCAAAGCAACCCCGTGGGGCTTGAGGTTGGTTAGTGCTCATGGTTTGGTGGAAGTAAGTTTGGAAAGTGATTGCTTGTTCGCAATCAACGAAATTTTCCATCGGGAGATTTCACTATGACCGGATGGTACTTTGGTTTCAAGTATTAAGGATGTAATTACGTCTTTCCATATTTGTTTATTTAATCATGTTAAGAAGGAGGCTAATAAGTTGGCTCGTAGAATTGCAAAAACTGAATTTTGGTGGGTTTCTATCCCAACCTCTGTTTGTAATCCTGATTTGATTTAATGGAAACTATTTTATTATAAAAAAATTAAATGACATTTAAAATTTTATTTTTTTAACTTCAAATTTAGTTCAATGAATTTATTTAATTATTTAAAAAAAATCTAATAAATTTGAAAATTTAAAATTTTTGTACTTGCAATTTATTTTTTAATTCTCAAACTACGACTTTGTTGTGTAAAAATAATTTTTTAAAATCGATTATCCTATTACAGAAGTGACCCTATAAGCTTTCAATTTCACATCTCTTTAAAATTATAATTACAATAAAATTTTGATATTTTCGCCTTTCACTTTCAAAAGCACAAATTCTTTAAAAAAAGATAATTAAAGTCTTGTTATTCAACAATATAACATGATTTATATACCCGTGTTAACTATCTTAATATTATTAAATTTGAGAGGGAAGGGTAAAATCTTATATATTTATTTAGTTTCCTCATCTCAGTTCTGACACCTATGGACTCCATCCCCTTAAGATGTAAATAAGTTAGTGCTGATCAGTTTGCATGAAAAAGAGCCCATTCTATTTTGGGTTGCATTTGCTTTGTACAGTACAGGTAATAAAAAAGGTAGACGAGTTTGAGTTTCCAAAGCAATCCTTAGTAACAAAATGTGGAGACACACTTCGATGACTTTTTTCGGAGATGGAGCATGAAAATGGAGGTTGGGTGTGACAATTGAGTGAAGGGGAGAGCATTTATTTCTGTCGTTTCTCTCCTGTAGAATCAGATTTTGCCCTGCCTGCCTTTCAGTTGGTGGCCATCTTTTTGTATTCTACTTGCTTGTTCTCCTGTTCAAATATGGAGGTTGGTTTATTCCTCAGATTTCCCATCTACTTACCATAGATTACTACTTTAGTTGTTTCATAGAAAATGATTTTTAGAAAATGATTTTTAGATCATGTTTATATTTTGTAAATTAAAAAAGATTTTTTGTATCATAACAATTTTTTATTAGAGGAACTCGATCGTTAGATTTGATAAAAATTAAAAAAATCACCATCAATTTTTTTGTAAAGTGTAATTAGCTACCTAAAAATATCATCTTTCAATAAACATCTTAAAATTAATTAAGATCTACTAAACAACGTTTAGGATTACGAAATCAAAGTTAAATCTGAGAGTATGATTACGAGTGAGAAAAATATTAGAACTTCACGTCACTCGTTCGAAAAATGGTCCAATTTAAATATATATAATCCTTTAATTTTGATGATGTGGTTTTTTTTATATTTAAATTTAATTTTTTAAAATTTATTTATGAAAAATATTTTTTGTTATGAAACTAATATTATTATTTTATATTCTATAAATTCTTCAACGTTTTGGTGAAATTTATAAAAAATTCTTTATTTAGAAAATATTTTGAAAAAAATGATCATTCACAAAATTCTTGAAATTTTGTCATAAAATATTTTATTTATTTATTAAAATGATTTTAAGAATACCCCGACTCTTTGACGAAATCCTAAAAAATTTTAAACTAATTTAAAAATCATCCCAACTTTTTGCTAGATCCTAAAAATCTTTTCCCTTAGTGATAATTAAAAAAAATTTAATTTTCCTTAAAATTCTTACTTAAGATATTCAATTAAACAATTAGTTTATTATTTATTATTTATTATTCTTTAATTTTTGTCATCATTTTTTTATTTAAATAGATCCTTATTTAGTAAAAAAAAAAAGAAAACTTTTTGGATTATCCCAACGTTTAGTAAATCCTTTTTGTAATAATCAAGAGGTTTATTTAAACAAATACTTTATTACTTTTTATTATTTTTTATTGTTCATTTTTATTGAAACAAATTTTATTTTAGTAAAAAAAATAATTTTTAGATTATCCTAACTCTTTAGTGAAATCTAAAAATATTTTTTACCTGCATTAAAAAAATTGAACTCTTTCAATTTTCTTTAAATATTGTATTTTTAAAAGATTTATTTAAATAGATAATTGTTATTAGTATTATTATTATTTTTTGACAAAAATATTTTCTTGAATTATCCCAACATTTTAGTGAAATTCAAGAAATATTTTTACTTGTAAAATTATAGGAAAATAAAAATCTTTTTACTTTCCCTTGATATTATTATTATTTTGTTTATCCTTTTATTTTAAATTAAAAACTTAGTATTTACTTTTTTTATTGTTGCTGATAATTATATTTTTAGTAAAAAAAATATAAAAATATAAAAATTATAAATCATAAGTTATAAAAAAATGTTAAACAAATAACTAAAATAAAATAAAATGAAAAAACAAAAACTTATAAACGGGTCGGGTTGTCTGACAGGTGTAGACACCGATTTTGTTCGGATCTACTATTTTCATTTTAAGTATATTAATACTAATAATAATAATAATAATAATAATAAAATATATATTAATTAAAAATTAAAAAAAGAAAATAAGACAGAAGTCAAGGGATTGGTACGGCGTCGAGCTGGCCCGAACAACTCCCCGAACAACTACCCAACCAGCCTCCCGACCAGCCACCCTACAGCCACCAACTAACTAACCTATAGCCACCTAGATCCCCTTAAATCGAAACCCTTTAAAATTCCCAGCCATCTTCCTCATTCGGGGTCGCTAAGCTCTCTAACACAAAAAAAAAACCCAATCGATCTACCCACGAAAATCCTTTGAGTTCAGACGAATTCTTCCCTCCTCAAAACACCCTCAACAGCCCCAAACATACCCCCATTCCTACGCATAAGAAACTAAGTTTCCCGCAACCCCCCAAAACACCCAAACCGAAAACAGATCTACACAAAACAGAAAAAAAAATAGTCCTCCCCGCAGGGAGGAACCTTAGCACCAAGCTACCTGCAAGAAGGAAGAAATATTAGTTTTTGTTCAAAAAAAAAAAAGGAAAAGATGAGAAATCCGAAACTTTGAAGACAGATTCGCAACGATCAAGCCACTTTCAGGCCAAACGAAGAACGGATCTGGAAAGAAGGCGTCCAGAGGAATTTTCAGTGACCTTCTGACTATTTTTCGATCACCGACGACCACCGTCAGCGGCAACTCACACGGCGGCTGGCGTAGGCACAGCATCAGATTCTGGCGAGACCAGAGTTTCCCTTAGAGCTCTCTATCTCTCTCTCTCTCCTTTTCTAAAAACAGAAACCAAATGAACAAAAAAAAATTTCGGTTATATATAAAAGATTAAGAAGCAAAACGACGTCGTTTTAGGCGATGAGGATCCACGCGTTGACCTGAACCCGACTTGAGATCCGCGTGACCCGACCTGACGACACGTTTCAGCCTACCTTAAACCGATTCAGACGAACCGCAAGTGAATCGGTCTAAACCGTTGGTCGCCCAAACTGCCGATCCAACCGTCGAATTGATCCAACCGCCCGAACCGCCTGGACCAGCATTGACTGGACCGTTGATCGACCCGGTTCAAGTAAAAAAAAAATGTTTTTTTCAAAATTTTTTTATATATTATTATTTTTTTTATTTTATATTTATGCATGATAAATGTTTAAATTTATTAGGATAAATATTTAATTGTTATTAATAATAATAAAATAAAAATAATATAAAATAATAACTAAAAATAATATATTTTTAAAATGTTTAAATAGTAATAATGACATAAGCTTTTTATTTTCCCTGTCTAGATGTTGGAGGGAATAAAAAAAAATATTTTTTCAAATAAATAATTTTTCCTAGATGTTGGGGAATTATTTTTAATAAATTTTCATAAAAAAAATATAAGAAAATTTTAAATTAATTTTCAAAAATCATTAAAATTGAACTTGCTCCAAAAGTTCGCCTAGATGATAGGGATTTTTAGAGATGTTCATGTTTTACTTAAACCCTAAACACTATTTGTTAATTTTCAAAATCTTAAGTTTCTAAAACCCCTAGAAATTCAAAATCTCCTAAAATTCAAAATCTTTTAAAATCCAAAGTCTTAAAAATCCTAAGGACACGTGTGAAAATTCTATTTGAGCAATATGTTCTCAAATGCGGCCTAGATGATGAGATATTTAAGAAATTTTACTTCGTTAAGTTTTTTCACACGAGTTTGTAATTTACATTAATAATAAGATTAATAAATAAAGGTATAATAAAATTGAGATCTTAAATATAAACAGTCGCACCTAAGCTCGCCTAGATGTTGGAGAGTCGGGGTGGTCTCATTATATCTAAGAATCCAACTCTTAAATTGCATTTCATTATAAATGACATTCATTAGCATACATACGTTAGCATGTTATCATCGATAATCGATTGCATTATTCTCTCTTTAATTTGCTGTTCGATGATAAAATATTTTATAATAAAAAAGAGGAATAATACTTAAAAAAAAACATTTTTGTGATATTATAAAATAAATTAAAAATAACATTCCGAAAGAAATAATTCTTGGTACTCTGCCTAGATGATGGAGAGTCACTAACAATTATTTTCTATAAAGATTGTTATTTCATTTTAAGGATTATTATGTTAAATCTTAGGCGAAAAGAATTATTTTAAATTCTGCCTAGATGATGGAGAATTTTAAGATAATTCTTTAACTTAAAGATTTTCTTAATAGTTCTAAATAAATATTTTATCAAAATTTTATTTTTTTTTAAATGAAGAAAATTAGTGTTAAATTTCAAATTAAAATCATTTTTATCCAATACCGAATATAATGCATAATTAAATGGTACCAATTTATGGGTGTTGAGGGGGTGCTAATCCTTTCCCATGCGTAATCGACTCCCGGACCTAACCTAATTTTTTGTAGACCAAAATTTATCTTTTTGATAAACTTTAAACCCATTTTTATAGTTTTATTAAAAGGATAAGCTTTTGGGTGGCCAATCACACCTTAACAAAGATTGGTGGCGACTCTCACTTTTTTTTTATTTTTTTCTCTATTTTAAAACATCGTCTTTTACGTCTGGCGGTCCCAAAACCGTTATGACAGCTTGGCGACTCCACTGGGGACTTATTAAGAGTCAGGCCAAAATTTTAATTATGCGCTATTGATGATGGTTGGATTTAATTGATTTTATTTGATATTTAATTTAATTTCTTTTATTTTTTGAAAACATTTGAGTTAATAAATAAAATAAATTGTATGTAGTTATTAATTTATTTTGATTTTGTGGTTATGATTTATTCATTTTATTTTGATTAATACATTGCTTCACATATACTTTGCATATTCACTCGCATGCATGAGCGCTATACCTGAGCTTCATCCCTTTTAAGAGGAAGTGAAGTAGCTACGCTCTCGTGAGGTGATAACCTCCACATTTGTTAGCAAAACACTTCCACTCAGATTGAACCATTTCCATTAGTAGCCTGTAATGGGTGAGGATCGGGGAGTCTTACTAGTCTATAATGGACGATGATGTGAGGAATAGTCTGGGAACCTTTAGACATGTAAATCTTAACCCGACATATAGTGAGCCGTAAGGTCTAACTTTAGGATAGAGCCATACTGTCCCTTTTACGAAAAAAGTACCTAAATTAAGGACACTACGAATATTCTGTTATGACATTCATTTACTCAGTTTTATTTATTTGTTTTATTTACATTATTGATTTATTTTATTGTCTTCAATTTTGTTGCATGCATCATATAGGTACCATATTTTTAGAGGGTATTATTTTGGATCAATCTTCAACAAAAAAAAAATTTCAAAAAACCTAAAGGATGTCGTCTGTGTGTAAGAGCTACATAGAGGTCAAGAGCCATTCAAAAAGTACTCAGAGAAAAGAAAGAGATTGCTTAGTAGATGGTCACATATCAGTGTTACCACAGTCAGTGCATATGGATCTCAGTCAGAGTAATATATTAGAATTGGAAGCCTTTTGGAAACAGTGGAGAACAGAGAGAAAAGAATCTTTTTCCAAAAAATACGGGGATGTGGCACTGCTTATGTCAGTGAAAGTTGATGAACAGTTGATGAGGGCCGCAATACAGTTATGTGATCCATCTTATCGATGCTTTGTATTCAACCAAGAAGACTTAGCCCCCACGATCGAAGAATATTCTTCTTTACTCCGGATAGAGTCTACCAATCAAGATAAGATCTATTGGAAAGAGCATAAGACTACCAGATATAGAAAGAAATTAGCCAAGATCATGCAAGTGGAGGTTGAAGAGATAGATAAGCATAAGAAAGAAAAGAACAGAGTTGAGACCATTCCATCGACTTTTCTGCTCGAGTACATAAGAAAGTATATTGATACTGATCAGGGTTTGGATGTGTTTGCTTTGGCCATCTATGGACTGATGATATTCCCTAAGGTTTTAAGACATATAGAAGAATCACTGGTTGATTTCTTTGAGCAATTAGATAAAGGTATAAGCCTTTCACCAATTATTTTGGCAGAAACTATTAGATCACTTAATTTTTATCGAAGAAAGAGTGAAGGACGATTTGTGGGGTGCACTTAGTTGCTTTTTGTCTGGCTCAGAAGCCATTTTTTAGGGAAAGAAAAGACATCATTTCGACCATTCTCCATGCATTTCAGTCCTATCAAGGAGTTTATTGTTAAAGAATGAAGAAAAGATTGGACAAAAGGTCAGTGGTTGGCATTCTTTTTAAAGCTCACGAGCGAGGATGTAACTTAAAGAGCACCATGGATGCTTCCAATGGCTATCTTGTATAGTTGTGGAAATGAGTCATAGGTACCTTTGTTAGGAATATGGGGGGCAATGAGTTACGTGCCTCTTATGGTTCAAAGACAATATGATTCACGATAGTTCATTCCTATGACTCATAAGCTCGGTTCACTTGAGTTTGATTATGGAACACCCGATTATGTGAAAAGGGTTCGTGAAATCATCCAAGCATGAAAGTAGGTCAACGAATGAGCCCGCTAGATTTACAGATAATGTTGTTGAATGTTACCTTGCGTGAAGAATGAAAAGAGTTAATGAAATTAGGCCTCTACCAGATAATGTTTCAGAGAAGTTGCCAGTTCTTGTTTTAGTACTAGTATTGTCGACTCTTGAGATCGCTCAACGAGAATTTGAGATTGAAAAAAAAAGGTTAGAGAAAGAAAAAATGATTATGATGGATCAAGTTAACCAACTAAGATATGATTTGATGATGAGAGATGATGCAGTATAAAAGTTGACTAAAGAACGAAAAGTATTGAAAGAAGATCTGTAAAATTCTGCATTAAAAAAATAAGAAATTAAAGTTAGATAGTAGACCTTTGAAGGGATCTAAGAAGGATATGGAAGAACTACGGGACATGATGGAATATTGGAAGAACAGAGCTCGAGAGAACAAAGAAATGATCTTCACACTCACTAAAGAACAGCATGAATGGAAAGAAAAACTTTCAGGAGCTTTTGAAAAGCTAGCAAGGCATCAAAGACAAAGTGAAAAGCTAAAAGCCGAACTAAAGAGGGAACAAAACAAGAACTTCGATTTACAAGTAAGAAAAAAGCCTTAGAGCATGAATTAATGAGCTTGGAGCTTCAATTGACAAGTAATTAGAGTCACATAGACAAGATTTTGACTGAGTGGCAAGAGAGAGAGGACTATTGGGCTCGCACTTGTAATATGGAGGTAGATGCTCGAGAGATGTGGAGAGCAAAAAGTTTAGGGAGGTAACAACACATCGAACATCTGACTGTTTATATCTACAAGGCTGTTCGAAAAGTAAGCAAAATGGTTAAAAAGGCGGAAGCACTGGAACGAGAGATTGTACTAACCCAAGCCATAGTCAAAGATTACTACACTTTTTGTATGAAGCTAGGGAGCAATATGCTCAAATCAAAAGTTTTTATGGCTTTAATGCAAGAATGATTGGATAATGTACAAAGACTCCCATGGTTAATAAGTTTATTTTTGTTTCGATCGATCCAAGACAATACCCTAATTTGCATTTCATTCATTTCATGCATGCATTTTCATACTAACAATAATATCAACAACATTATATCATGCGATCTAATTCATGGTTAATAAACTAAGGTTCAAGGATAGCAAAGCCAAGGAAGCAAATCTGACAATTTCGTATAGATATAATACTCGCTCTTAGACTCGAGCCATGAAAGAAGAGAATACAACTAGATTTGAAAGGGTCGAAAGGGGACAAAGGAGATACGAGAAAGAGTGATGAAAATACAACAAAGCATTAAAGCACAAATGGCTGAATTAAGACAATTGTTGATTGGATCAATGAAAGGAAAAAGAGTTGCTAGCACCTCAAGGACAGGAGATGAGGTTAATATAGAAGAGCCATTATACCCTCTGGGATTCACTCCACCTCAGGTCCAGGTTCAAGTTCCTCGGGGTATACACATACAACCACCCAGTGCACAGCCATACCCCTATGTCAATCATTCTGTAAATCAGTAACCGACCCACTTGAATACCAATTCGGGACCTATCCCAGTCGATCCCATTATGGTATCAAATCTTGACGACCCTGTTGAACAAGAAAGCTTCACAAAATGTCAGAACCTGTTATAAATTCAAAAATTCAAGACAAGTATGACCAACTCGAAGAGAGGCTCAAAGCAGTTGAAGGTAATGACATTTATGGGGTTATTGACACCAATGAGCTCAGCCTAGTACCTAACCTGGTTATCCCACCAAAATTTAAAACCTCAGATTTCGAAAAATATGATGGGACAAAGTGTTCTTCTGCTCATATCACTATGTTTTGTAGAAAGATGACGGGTCATACCCATAATGACAAACTATTGATACACTGTTTTCAAAATAGTTTGACTGGTTCAGTAGCTAAATGGTACATACAGTTAGATCAAAGTAAGATCCATTCGTGGAAAGACTTGGCCAAAGTTTTTCTTACCCAGTACAAGCACGTCTTAGATACAGCCCCTGATAGGCTATCATTACAAAATATGAAGAAAAAGTCGACGAAAACCTTCAAAGAATACGCATATCAATGGAGAGATACAACGGCCCAGGTCCAACCACCACTGACTGAAAAAGAGATAATCTTGCTATTCGTCAATACACTGAAGGCCCTGTATTATGACAGATTGGTGGGAAATGCCATAAAAAACTTCTCTGACATGGTAATCTTAGGGGAGATGATAGAGAACGCTATCAAAAGTGGTAAAATTAAAGGATCTGAAAAGAAGACAGCTACTTTAAGGAAGAAAGAGCATGAGACACATGTTGTCACTCACAGAAATCCCTCACACCATCTTTTTGTCTCGTATAATCCATACCCCTTTACTACCCTACCATAAACCAAATTTCTCAACAACTATACCATTATCGAGCACCCTAACAGTCGCTATCCAGACCAAGTTTTAGCCCTCAACCATCCAATTACACCCCTGCACCTCCAGCTCGACCATTTACTCGACCAACCTACCCAAACAGTAATAAAAAAAACTCACAAAGACTTCATTTTGACCCAATTCCCATGTCTTACACCGATTTGTACCCTCAGTTAATGAGAGGCCATCTTGTCGCTCCCACTTATGCAAAACCATTAAGACCACTTTATCCAAGTTGGTATGACCCTAATGCTAAGTGCGATTATCATTACGGAGTTACAGGACACTTTATTAAAAATTGTACGACATTTAAACATAAAGTACAAGGTTTGATAAATGATGAGCTTTTATCTTTTGATACTAAGTTCAAGCCAAATGTCAATGGAAACCCTTTGCCAGATCACACCGAAAGGAAAATCAATATGGTGAGTAAGCAAAAATATGTGAAGATCAAAACGTACACGGATGAAGTAAAGACCCCTTTTGAACGGGTGTATGACTGTTTATATGAGACGGGTATAATTCAATCATTATTTTTAGATGATAATGGCAGTCATGAAGATCCTGACCATTTTTGTAAATACAATAAGAGAACAGTTGGACATTCGATCCAAAATTGTGAGGTCTTTAAGCAAACATTACAGAGTTTGATGGATGAGGCCATCATTGAATTCTATGATGAATATGATGGAAATAGTGTGAATACAATGGGTGACGAGCGCCCTAACAAGTCTTTTATCCCCAAACCCCTCACTATTTACTATGATGAGAAACCATAACCCCTAACTGAGAAAACTATCTTCTCTCCCAGGACACCAATGACCATTCATGTCCCTAGTCCATTCTCTTATCAGACCAGTAAAGCAGTTCCATGGTGATATGATTATGAGGTAGTGATGCGAGGGCCTAATATGACCTCGAATAATCTAAGTGTGGAGAATACTGCCAACATAGCAGGAATAGGAGGAATGACCCGAAGTGGTCAAATTTATACTCCTGAAATGTCAGAAAGGGCCAAGAAAGGAAAAGGTAAGATAGGAGAAAAAGACGTAAGGGAAAGCCAAGATTCTCAACTAGTGATAAACTTGAAAGTGCAAGTTAACAAACCGATATCAAAAAAAGAAGCTTGCTAGTTTTTAAAAATCATTAAACACAGTGAGTACAGTGTGGTGGATTAGTTAAATAAACTGCCAGCTTGTATTTCCTTACTGTCACTACTACTGAATTCTGAGCCGTATAGGAATGCTTTGCTGAAAGTGCTCAACCAAGCTTATGTCGAGCATAACATTTCTGTTGAGAAGGTATACCACATGGTTGGAAATATTATAACCTCAAATTTTATCACCTTCAATGATAATGAAATACCTCTGGAAAGACGTGATAGTGTTAAGGCCTTACATGTTACTGTCAAGTGTAAGTCTCACACTATGGCCAAAGTGCTGATTGACAATGGGTCGTCTATTAATGTTAGGCCTCTGACGACATTATCAAAGCTTCTAATGGATCCCTCTCATATGCAAAATAGTCATATGATTGTAAGAGCGTTTGACGGGACACGGAGAGAGGTAATTGGTGATATAGAGATCCCATTACAGATTGGTTCTTGTACCTTTAATGTCACATTTCAAGTAATGGACATAACTTCAGCATATAGTTGTCTACTTGAGAGGCCTTAGATTCACATAATCGAAGCTATACCTTTATCATTACATCAGAAGGTAAAATTTATCATAGAAGGAAAACAAGTTTGTGTGGATGGTGAAGAGGACTTATTGGTAACAAAGACCTTAATAACTCCTTACGTTGAGATAGCAGAAGAAGCAATTGAATGTTCTTTCAGAGCTTTTAAAGTAGCAAACGCTACTTATGTAAGAGAAGGGTCAAGGATGCCGATCCTTCAATTGTCAAAAGCTACAAATATGGTAATTAAGTAGACTGCTGGTAAGGGTTGGTGAGTCAGACAAGGCTTAGGGAAAGCTCTATAAGGATTGTAAGAGTACCATGCCTGATTGAAAACAAAGAAAAATAGAGGTTAGGCTATAAGCCTACAGCTGCTGATAAGAAGAATGTAATGCTGAAAAAAAAAAAGAAAAGAGAATGGCACGCCTCAAAGGACAAGATTTGATTGATGGGAAAATGATGTTCCCTTATTTGTATGAAACCTTTCGTTCAGTCGGGCATATCTATCTTGGGTCAACAGGAGTTGAACAAGGAGGGCTGGTAATGGGATTAAAAGAAGCTTTCTCACGACTTCAAGTGGAAACGGATGAAGAAGTCATGCAAAATGAAGAGATCTTTTTTCCTTTTTAGGAAACTCAATGAATGGTGTACCATTTTTATTGTCCTTGAACCTTTAAACTTAAAAATTCCAATTGCTTCTACCCAAGAGCATGCGGAGGTTAGGTGTATGGGCTTATTTTCATTGTCTTAATAAAATGATGAATGCAATGCATTTCACTCATACCGTGTTCTCTATTTTCATTTTTCTTTTCTTTCATTACCATTCTCTTTGCCCTTGCCAAGATCAATATATATTTTTTTGTGATTATACCCATTTTCAAGTTTTCTAATAATGAACATTATGGATGACCAAGGCAATAACATCAGGTTTAATTTTGAAAATTTGACTCATATTAGCAAGCTTGATAACGATGTTGATTCAGAAGACTATGATTTGCCTCATGATCTGTTAAAATGGATAGAACAAGAGAAGAAAATTATAGAACCCCACCAGGAATCGACTGACCCATTAAATTTGACAAATGGTGACAATAAAAAAAAGTCAAGATCGGTACTTCACTATCACCGATTGAGAAGTAAAAGTTGGTGAATCTGCTGCAAGAGTACATTGATGTATTTGCATGGTCTTACCTAAGATATGCCAAGACTTAGCATAGAGGTAGTTGAGCATAGACTGCCTTTAAAACTAGAATGTCGACCAGTACAACAGAAGTTGAGACGTATGAAGCCAAAAATATTGTTGAAGATAAAAGAAGAAGTAAAAAAACAATTTGACGCTAGTTTCTTAGAAGTAGTCAAATACCATGAATGGGTAGCCAATATAGTCCCAGTTCTTAAGAAAGATGAAAAAATTAGAATGTGTGTGGACTATCGAGATTTAAATAGGGCCAGTCCAAAGGATAACTTTCCATTGCCACATATTGATACCCTTGTGGATAACACTACTAAACACTCCACTTTTTCATTCATGGACAGATTCTCTGGCTACAATCAGATCAAAATGGCTCGTGAAGATATGGAGAAAACTATATTTGTTACAATGTGAGGGACGTTTTGCTATAAAGTTATGCCTTTTGGGCTAAAGAATGCTGGTGCCACATATCAAAAAGTGATGGTCACCCTCTTTCATGATATGATGCATAAAGAGATAGAGGTATACGTTGATGACATGATAACTAAGTCTCAAGAAGGAGAAAACCATGTTGTTAATCTCAGAAAGCTCTTTGAAAGATTACGAAGATACCAGCTCAAGCTGAATCCAGCCAAATGCACCTTTGGTGTTAAATCTGGAAAATTATTAGGGTTTATAGTCAGTGAAAGAGGTATAGAAGTAGACCCTGATAAAATTTAAGCCATCCAAAAATTATCAGCACCACGCACGCAAAAGGAAGTGAGAGGCTTTTTGGGGTGATTGAATTATATTTCTCATTTCATATCCCAACTTACCTCGAAATGTGATCCAATCTTCAGGTTACTTCGTAAAAATAATCCTGCTAAATGGGATGAAAAATGCCAAAATGCATTTGAAAAGATTAAAGAATATTTGATAAGCCCGTCGGTATTGGTTCCACCAGTTGTAGGAAGACCGTTGATTTTATATCTAACGGTTCAAGAAAAATCGATGGGATGTGTACTGGGGCAAAGAGATGAAACTGACAAGAAAGAGCATGCGATATATTATTTGAGTAAAAAGTTTACAGAGTACGAGACCAAGTACCCCCAAATAGAAAAAATATGTTGTGCCCTGGCTTGGATTACTCGTAGACTTAGACAATACATGCTCTACCATACGACGTGGCTAATATCAAAATTGGATCCTCTCAAGTATATTTTTGAAAAACCATCCTTATCAGGCAGGCTAGCGAGATGGCAGGTCATGCTCTCAGAATATGATATAGTGTACGTGACATAAAAATCCATAAAAAGGGAGTGCAATACTGATTTTCTTACTGATCGAACTACAGAAGATTATGAACCTATGAAGTTTGACTTTTCAGATGAAGATTTGATGGCAATCTTGCATAATGAAGATAAAGAGCCTGTAAGAGAAGTATGGAAAATGTTTTTCAACGGGGCATCCAATATAATGGGACATGGCATTGGAGCAGTGCTAATATCCCTAGAAGGAAATTATTACCTATGTACCGCAGGTTAGATTTTAATTGCACAAACAATGTCGCCGAATATGAGGCATGTGTCATGGGGTTACAGATGGCCATTGAAAAAAAAATTGAAACACTAGAAGTATATGAGGATTCAGCCTTGGTAATTTATCAACTAAAAGGTGAATGAGAGACCAGGGACTCGAAACTAGTGTTATACCAAAAGCACATAGCTGGCTTGAGGAAACATTTTCAAAAGATTCAATTTCAGCATGTTCTTTGAGAAGAAAATCAGATTGCTGATGCCTTGGCCACTTTGGCAGCGATGTTTAAGTTAAATAATGGTGTGGGAATCCAGCCCATTAGAGTACAAATGAAAGTTTCACCAGTTCACTGTTCAAATATGAAGAAGAGGTAGATCGACAACCATGGTACTATGACATTGTACAGTATATCAAGTGTTAAAACTACCCAGAGCAAGCTTCAAAAAATGATAAGAGGATCATTAGAAGATTAGCAGCAGGTTTTGTGCTTGATGGAGAAATCTTGTATAAAAAGAGTCGAGATCAGATTTTGCTAAGGTGCGTCGATGCTGTGGAAGCAAGAATGATACTTGAAGAAGTACACGAAGGGACTGTGGAACACATGCTAATGGGCATATGATGGCTAAACAGATCATGAAAGCTAGTTACTACTGGTCTACAATGGAAAATAATTACATCAGTTATGCCAGAAAATGCCATAATAAATGCCAAATTTATGCAGATAAAATTCATTCTCCTCCAGTCTTATTACATGACTTAGCACCACCATGGCCTTTCTCCATGTGGGGAATGGATGTGATCGGATCCATAACCTCAAAAGCTTCAAATAAGCATCGATTTATCTTTGTGATAATCGATTATTTTATAAAATGGGTAGAAGTAGCTTCGTATGCTAGTATTACGCGATCAGTGGTGTGTAGATTTATAAAAAGAGAGATAATATGTCAGTATGGTCTTCCCAGAAAGGATTATCTCAGATAATGCTAGTAATTTAAACAATAAAATGATGAAAGAATTGTGTACACAGTTCAAGATCAAGCATCATCATTCAACACCATATCGCCCAAAAATGAATGGTGCAGTGGAAGCTGCAAATAAGAACATCAAGAGAATATTGGAAAAAATGATCGACACATATAAAGATTGGCATGAAAAGTTACCTTTTGCTTTGCTTGCCTATAGAACAGCAATCCGAACTTCTACAAGGGGCCATCCCATTTTCACTAGTGTATGGGATGGAAGCTGTACTGCCAATTGAAGTGGAAATTCCTTCTCTGAGGGTGTTGACGGAGACAAAATTAGATGAGGCAAAATGGGTTCAGAATCGTTTTGAGTAACTGAATCTTATTGAAGAGAAAAAGCTCTCAGCACTCAGTTATGGACAAATGTATCAAAGAAGAATCATGCGAGCACATGACAAAAAGATACGACCTCGATGCTTTCGTGAGGGTGAATTGGTTTTGAAAAGGATTTTGCCTTGTCAGCATGGCAATAAAGGAAAATGGACGCCCAATTGGGAAGGTCCATATGTGGTAAAAAAGGCTTTTTCTGGTGGAGCTCTGATCCTTACAAAATGGACGGAGATGAATTACCAAATCCTGTAAATTCAGACATTGTCAAGAAATATTTTGCTTAAAAAATGAAAAAAAATGAAAAGAAGAAAAAATATACAAAAAAATGAAAAAATAAAAAAATGAAAAAATGAGAAAGGAAGTGACTCAGATTGAAAACCCGAAAAGGGTGGTTTGAGTCAAAAGGGGTCATTTAAGCTGAAAACCTGTAAAGGCAGCTTGAATGAAGATGGAGCTCGAGAAAAGTTTTTCAGAGAACGAAAGAGTGGCACTGAATGGACGAATTGTCACCAGAATTAAAAGAGATGACCTTTAGGGGGCAAGTTCTCATTAGTCACAGATGTGGGGCAAAGATTGGTCATATGAAATTACATGTGACAAGATCGCAAATGGAACGAGTTTTTGGGAAGACTTGGTCCGAGTAAGCTGAGGTCGTCTAAATGTTCATTATTTAGAGAATTGATATTTGATTTTTGAAATACTTTTGAGTTAACTATTCCTTATGTCTCAAAAAGCTTATCTTTCTAAACCCGAAATACCCTATTATTGGTTGCATTGCACACCCAACTTTGAACCTGAAATCATTGCATTTGTCATTTAAAATTAAGATATTGACTGATAAAGCCCATAATAGACCAATGTATCGCTCGAAAAGAGAATGCAATATGAAGATGACAAAAATAATAATATAGGGGCAGAAAGAATGAAATGAAATCGATTGATTACTGAAGACAAAGAAGAGAAAAGGGATAAAGAATAAAAAAGAGGAGATTTTTGAGTGACTAAAAGCCAAATGGGTTCGTCATGAGACATAAATTTTTGGTCAAAAATTGAAAGATTTAAAAGGATGAGATTACTAAAAGCGGCTTCTAAAGATTGAAAGAATTGAACCAAAAGTTGAATTAACTTGGAGGAAATGCATGATATAATTCGTTGACGGCATCTTTGTCTTTTCACTCATCACAATCATTGCATGCATTACATGCCTCTTGATAAGTTGCATAGAAGGTTTCTTTATGAGACATCAGGAAAAATCAACATTTTTCTTTCTCAAAACAAAGATGATGGCCTTGAAGATGGTATGTTAACGTAATTTTAAAATTAAAACTGTTGGTCTATGGAGTACCCAATCTTCTATTTCTCAACTTACAGCTCAGTCTTATATATTTTTCTGACTTGTGGTTCAGTCCCAGTCATCTTTAATCTTTGATTTGTGGTTTAATCCCGGTCATTTCATTTCATTCTTTGACTTACGGTTTAGTTCCAATCATCTTTATCCTTTGATTCACGGTTTAATCCCGATCTTTTTATTCTCTAATTTACGGTTCAATCCCGATCTTTTAATTCAAAGTCATAGTTTAATCTCGATTATTGTTGTTATCTTCTGATTCACAGTTTAATCCTGATCTTTTTATTCTCTGATTCGCGGTTCAATCTCGATCTCTTTAATTTAAAGTCACAGTTTAATCTCGATTATTGTTGTTATCTTCTGATTCATGGTGTAATCTCGATCTTTTTATTCTCTGATTCACAGTTCAATCCTGATCTCTTTAATTTAAAATCATAATTTAATCTCGATTGTTATTGTTATCTTCTGATTCACGGTTTAATCTCGATCTTTTTATTCTCTGATTCACGGTTCAATCTTGATCTCTTTAATTCAAAGTCACAGTTTAATCTCGATTATTGTTGTTATCTTCTGATTCACGATTTCAATCCCGATCTTTTTATTCTATGATTCGTGGTTCAATCTCGATCTCTTTAATTCAAAGTCACAGTTTAATCTCGATTATTGTTGTTATCTTCTGATTCGCGATTTAATCTCGATCTTTTTATTCTCTGATTCGCGGTTCAATCCCGATCTCTTTAATTTAAAATCATAATTTAATCTTGATTGTTATTGTTATCTTTTGATTCACGATTTAATCTCGATCTTTTTATCTTCTGATTCACGATTTAATCTCGATCTTTTTATTCTCTGATTCACGGTTCAATCCCGATCTCTTTAATTTAAAATCACAGTTTAATCTCGATTGTTATTGTTATCTTCTGATTCGCGATTTAATCTCTATCTTTTTATTCTCTGATTCACGATTCAATCTCGATCTCTTTAATTCAAAGTCATAGTTTAATCTTGATTATTATTGTTATCTTCTGATTCGTGATTTAATCTCGATCTTTTTATTCTCTGATTCACGGTTCAATCTCGATCTCTTTAATTTAAAATTACAGTTTAATCTCGATTGTTATTGTTATCTTCTGATTCATGGTTTAATCCCAATCTTTTATTCTCTGATTCGCGATTCAATCCCGATCTCTTTAATTTAAAATCGTAATTTAATCTCGATTGTTATTGTTATCTTTCGATTCACGATTTAATCCCAATCTTTTTATTCTCTGATTCGCGGTTCAATCCCGATCTTTTTAATCTCGATTATTGTTGTTATTTCCTGATTTACGATTTAATCACGATCTTTTTATTCTTTAATTCGTGGTTTAATCCTGATCCTTAATATTTCTCTTACTTGTGGTTTAATCCCAGTTTCCTCGGTTCTGACTTGTAATTCAATACAAGTTCAATCCGGATCTTGTTATTCCTTGACCCGTGGTGTCGTCCCGATCACTGTCTTTATCATTTGACTTTAGATGTTGCCTTGATCGATTCTTTATTTTTTAACTCACAATGTCGCTTTCTTTATCACTTGACCTGACCTGTAAAAAAAAAATCCATGATTTGCTTTCGGACAAAATCGTTGTCTTTATCTTTGTCCTATTCTTGATCCTCAGTAATTTGCAAAGAGGGGCAGCTGTAGACATCGATTTTATCCAGGTCTACTCTTTTCATTTTAAGTATATTAATACTAATAATAATAATAACAATAATAATAAAATATATATTAATTAAAAATTAAAAAAGGAAATAAGACAAAAGTTAATGGGTTGGTACGGCGTCGAGCTGGACCGAACAACTCCCCGAACACCAGACCAGCCTCCCGACCAGCCACCCTACAGCCACCAACTAACTACCCTATAGCCACCTAGATCCCCCTAAATCGAAACCCTTTAAAATCCCCAGTCATCTTCCTCATTCGGGGTCGCTAGGCTCTCTAACACAAAAAAAAAAGAAAAACCCACTCGATCTACGCACGAAAATCCTTTGAGTTCAGACGAATTCTTCCCTTCTCAAAACACCCTCAACAGCCCCAAACATACCCCCATTCCTACGCATAAGAAACTAAGTTTCCCGTAACCCCCTAAAACACCCAGACCGAAAACAGATCTACACAAAACAAAAACAAAAAAAAAATAGTTCTCCCCGCAGGGAGGAACCTCAGCGCCAAGCTACCTGCAAGAAGGAAGAAATATTAGTTTTTGTTCAAAAAAAAAAGGAAAAGATGAGAAATCCGAAACTTTGAAGATATATTTGCAATGATCAAGCCATTTTTAGGCCAAACGAAGAACGGATCTGGAAAAAGGGCGTCCAGAGGAATTTTCGATGACCTTCTGACCATTTTTCAATCACCGGTGACCACCGTCAGTGGCAACTCACACGGCGACCGGCGCAAGCACGGCGCCAGATTCCGATGAGACCAGAGTTTCCCCTAGAGCTCTCTCTCTCTCTCTCTCTCTCTTTTTTGAAAACAGAAACCAAATGAACAAAAAAAAATTCGGTTATATATAAAGGATTAAGAAGCACAACGACGTCGTTTTAGGCGAGGAGGATCCGCACATTGACCCGAACCTGACCCGAGATCCGTGAGACCCGACCCGAAGACCCGTTTCAGCCCGTCTTGAACCGGTTCAGACGAATCGCAAGTGAATCGGTCTAAACCGTTGGTCGCCCAAACTGTCGATCCAACCGCCGAACTGATCTAACCGCCCGGACCAACGTTGATCGGATCGTTGATTGGCCCGGTTCAGGTAAAAAAATATTTTTTTTTCAAATTTTTTTATATATTATTATTTTTGTTATTTTATATTTATGCATGATAAATGTTTAAATTTATTAGGATAAATATTTAATTGTTATTAATAATAATAAAATGAAAATAATATAAAATAATAACTAAAAATAATATATTTTAAAAATGTTTAAATAGTAATAATGAAATAAGCTTTTTATTTTCCCTGCCTAGATGTTGGAGGGAATAAAAAAAATATTTTTTCAAATAAATAATTCTGCCTAGATGTTGAGAAATTATTTTTAATAAATTTTCATAAAAAAAAAATATAAGAAAATTTTAAATTAATTTTCAAAAGTCATTAAAATTGAACTTGCTATGAAAATCCGCCTAGATGATGGGAATTTTTAGAGATGTTCGTGTTTTACTTAAACCCTAAACATTATTTGTTAATTTTCAAAATCTTAAGTTTCTAAAACCCCTAGAAATTCAAAATCTCCTAAAATTCAAAATCTTTTAAAATCCAAAGTCTTAAAAATCCTAAGGACACGTGTGAAAATTTTATTTGAGGCAATCTGTTCCCGAATGTCGCCTAGATGATGGGGTATTTAAGAAATTTTACTTCGTTAAGTCTTTTCACACGAGTTCGTAATTTACATTAATAATAAGATTAAAAATAAAGGTATAATAAAATTGGGATCTTAAATATAAACAGTCGCACCTAAGCTCTGCCTAGATGTTGGAGAGTCGGGGTGGTCTCATTATATTTAAGAATCCAACTTTTAAATTGCATTTCATTATAAATGACATTCATTAGCATACATACGTTAGCATGTTATCATCGATAATCGATTGCATTATTCTCTTTTTAATTTGCTGTTCGATGATAAAATATTTTATAATAAAAAAGAGGAATAATACTTTTAAAAAAATATTTTTGTGATATTATAAAATAAATTAAAAATAACATTTTGAAAGAAATAATTCCTGATACTCTGCCTAGATGATGGAGAGTCACTAACAATTATTTTCTATAAAGATTGTTATTTCATTTTAAGGATTATTGTGTTAAATCTTAGGCGAAAAGAGTTATTTTAAATTCTGCCTAGATGATGGAAAATTTTAAGATAATTCTTTAACTTAAAGATTTTCTTAATAGTTTTAAATAAATATTTTATCAAAATTTTATTTTTTTTTAAATGAAGAAATTAGTGTTAAATTTCAAATTAAAACCATTTTTATCCAACACCGAAAATAGTGCGTAATTAAATGGTACCAATTTATGGGCGTTGTGGGGGTGCTAATCCTTTCCCATGCGTAACCGACTCCCGGACCTAACCTGATTTTTTGTAGACCAAAATTTATCTTTTTGATAAACTTTAAACCCGTTTTTATAGTTTTATTAAAAGGATAAGCTTTTGGGTGGCCAATCACACCCTAACAAAGATTGATGGTGACTCTAACTTTTTTTTTATTTATTTTTCTCGATTTTAAAACATCGTCTTTTACGTCTGGCGGTCTCAAAACCGTTATGACAGCGGGTCACACTGATCTTGAACAAGTCACTCTATGAGGCAGATTCCAAAATGGCGTTGTTTTGAAAGGGGTTATAAAAGCCCCAAAAATCAAAATTTTTTCATTTTTTCTTTCTTCCCTCTTCTCTACCCTAAAGCATCTCTTTCTAAAATCCAAACCCCTTCTTGCAAACAGTCATTGATTCCAGATTTTGGTTGGTTGCCACCGTGTACTAGTGGTTGGAATCGTTAATCGACTTAAAAATTCAACAAATCCCAATTTTTTATGGTTGGAATCTTCAATCGATCATCGAAAAATTTGAATTTTTTCATATTCTAGTGACCCAAAAAAATCCAAAAATTCAAAAAAAGCAACCCTTACAGCTTTCCAAACAGCTTTCTTAAACTAGTTTTACCAAAAAAAATCTAAAATACCTAGATCGAGAATTTTTTTTATTTTTGAAATTTTTTTTGTTTTTGGAATTTTTTTTGGTTTTTTTTTTTTTTTTTTTGCTATTGGTTCCTCTTTGATAAAAGGACTGTGATGAGGTTTTTTTTTTTTTTTTTTTACTAACTTGTATCCTTTTTTTTCTCTCAACTCCCTAAGCTCTGTATTCCTCCTTTCGTGTATTATTCTGGCTCGATTTTATAGAGCCTTTTTTAGTCTTCAAATCCTAGATAATCTATGATTCAGGAAAACTTTTATGGCTCCTTAATTCAAGCTACAAAATTATATTGTGGCAAAAGAGAAAAAAAACACTATGGTAGCTTGATTTTAGCTATTATAGTGGAAACCAATTTTTTTTACCTTTTTATTTTTTTATTAATTTATTTTATTATTTTTTGGATGGACAAAATATGTATCTACAGCTACTCATCTTTGCACATTGTTGAAAATCAGGAATAGAGTAAAGACAAAAAGATTATTATTTTGTCTAGATGATGTTATAAATACAAACACCTTTTTCTCTCTTTTTTTTTTGAAAGGCTCCTCTAAGTAGATGCTCGATAACTTTTAAAAATTTGAAAGCTCCTCTAAACAGAGGCTATATAATTTTTGAAAATTTAAAAGGTTCTTTTAACAGAGGTTTTGAAACTTTAAAAATTCAAAAGGCTCATCTAACTAAAGGCAATGAAACTTTAGAATTTATAAGGCTTCTTTGACCAAAGGCAATGAAATTTTAGAATTTAAAAGGCTACTTTAGCCAAAGGCTATAAAATATTAAATTTAAAAGGCTTTTCTGACCAAAGGTAATGAAACTTTAAATGCTCCTTTGACTAGAGGCAATGAAACTTTTGAATTTAAAAGGCTCATCTGATCAGAGGCAATAAAACTTTAAATTTAAAATCTAAGAAATCTTATAAATTATACCCTTTAGTCTTAAAAATCATGCCTAATTTTGATGAAGTCCTCTCACTAAAGGTTCTTAAATTTAAAAAGCTCCTATGACCAGAAGCTATGAAACTTTAAATGGTTCCTCTGACCAAAGGTTATAACACTTAAAAAAAAACACATCTGACTAGAGGTAATAAAACTTTAAATAGCTTATCTGAGTAGAGGCAATGAAACTTTAAATTTAAAAATCAAAGAGGACTTATAGATTATGCCTTTTGCTCTTACAAATAATGCCTATTTTTTATGGAGTCCTCTAATCAGAGGCTCTTAAAATTAAAAAGCTCTTCTGACTAAAGGGTATGAAACTTTAAATGGCTCCTTTAACTAGAGGCCATAACACTTTAAAGAAAACTTCTTTGAGCAGACGCTATGAAACTTTTAAAGAAAGCTACTTCGACCAAAAGTAATGAAACTTTAAATTTAAAAGTTTGAGAAGTAATGGTATTTGAAATATTCCTCTAAGTTTACATCCTTTTTGCTTTTCGTTTTTCCTTTTGTTAGTCTTGGATTGTCCTAGACTTATATATCTATTGTGTCACAAGCGTGCATGAATGATATTTTTATGCTTTTGTAATGTCATGTAATAAATGATGATCATGACACAAATGCACTCATGATGCAAATGAAGAGACCATCTTCTTTCTTTGTCATTTTTTTTAATCTTTAAAATTTTTCATTATATATTTCTTTTTTTTTTTAATCACATGCATTCCAATAGCTAATTAAGTTTGGATAATAAAGTTTTTCTTCTTGTTTTCCATAATCAGTGTCTATCACTTTATGACTTATAGGCCTCTCTTCTCATTGACCTTTGTTTCTTACTATTTTACTTATCATTTTAAATCTCTTTCAAAATAATGTGTGTCTTTCATGGTCATTGTTGTCCCTTATCATTTTTTTTAATTTCATGATAATTATAACACATTGTACATTTTTTTTTAGTGAGAGGTACAAAATAAGGATAAATAAAATGATATTTTATTTTAGTAAAAGGAAAAATTGTTTCATGTATTATCCAAAAAGATATAACAAAGAAAACAAGTAATCACATAACAAATATTCATATCATTATGAGCTAATTCATCATGGATTCTTTTTTAAAAAACCTTTGATTGATACCCCTTGACTTTTAAAAAATGTAGCAAATCAAACTAGCCTAAAACCAATGAGATGTTCTGGCACATATTAAGAATTACCCCACTCCATTCAATGTTTTTTTATATAAGTTTTCCTTTCAGGTTTTCAACTCAGATATCTTTTCAGTTCATTTTACTTTTTCACCTTTTTTAAGCATAGTATTTTTTTACTACATCAGCATTGATTAGATTTGGCAAATTATCCCAATCCATTATTGCCAAAATCAATGTCCTATCAAATAAAGCTTTTTTTTACCACATATGAGCCTTCCCAATTAGGAGTCCATTTTTTCCGAGAATTTTGTTGGTTAGGAAGAATATTTTTCAATACTAATTCTCTTTCTCAAAATTATTGAGGGTGAACTTTCTTGTCATGAGCTACATCCTTCTTTTTTTATATAGTTGACAATGGCAAAGTGCAACTAATCTCGTTTCTTCAATGAGATTCAACTATTCATATCGAGTGTGAACCCATTCAACTTTTTTTAACTCAACTTCAATGAGAATACACAAAGAAGAAATTTTAACTTCAATAGGCAACATTGTTTCCATCCCATAAACCAATGAAAATGGTGTGTTCTTGTAGATGTATGAATCGAAGTTCAATAAGCATGTAATGCAAATGATAGCTTTTCATGTAATCTTTATATACATCTATCATCTTTTCAACAATTACCTTTATGTTCTTATTGGCCACTTTAATTGCCTTATTCATCTTTGGACGATAAGGCACTGATTTATTGTGTTTGATTTTGAACTGGGCATAAACCTCACTCATCATTTTGTTATTCAAAATAAGAGCATTATCTAAAATGATTCTTTCTGAAAATCTATATCAACATATGATCTTTTTCTTAATGAACTTACAAACCACCATTCTTGTCACATTAGCATATAAAGCCACATTTACTCACTTTATGAAGTAATCAATCACCACTAAAATGAATCAATGTCTATTTGAAGCTTTTGGCGTAATGGGCCCTATCACATCCATTTCTTATATAAAGAAAGGTTAAGGTGTTGACATAACATACAAGGATGTTGGAAGAACTTGCATCTTATTTGCATAAATTTGACATTTGTGGTATTTTCTAACATAATCGATGCAATCTTTTTTCATTGTCAACCAATAGTATCTTGCTCTCGTGATTTATTTAGTCATCGTGTGGTCATTTGCATGAGTTTCACAAACACCTCCATGAATTTCTTATAGCAACCTTTTGGCTTAGTAGCATTCACACATATCAATAGTGTTTAGTCTCGACTTCTATTATATAAAATTTTTTCATCCAGAAAGAAACCTATTGCCAATCTTCTCAAAGCTTTCTTATCATTCGCTGATATGTTCTAGGTATTGTTGATACTTAACATATTATAATATGTCATAATACCACAATTTCCCATCAATTTCTTCTTCAACATTTGAACAGTGATCCAATTTCTCTCACAAGCTTAACTTGATACGTTGGACTTCAACATTTTCATTTTGCTTGAACATTACCGTCAATGTAGCCAAAGCATTAGCCATTTGATTCTCTTTCGTGGTAAATGATGAAACCAAATATTCTCAAATTTTTTGATCAATTATGATATGTACTTTTGGTATAGAACCAACTTTGAATCTCTGCTTTCCTATTCTCCTCGCAATTGGTATATAACCAAGGCAAAGTCTCTATAAACTTTTAATGTATAGGCCTTTTTTTCAAGGGTAGCTTGAAGACCTATAACACATGCTTCATATTCTGTCATTTTATTAGTGTAATCAAAACTTAATTTTACAGTGATTGCGTAGTAACCTCCTTCTAAAGTTATCAAAATATTCTTATACCATACTCAAAAACATTTGATGCACCATCAAAATATATCTTCTATACATATTCATTATGCTCTTTTTTTATCTATGTGCAATATAGACATTAACTCTTAATCTGAGAAATAAAATGTCACAAACACATAATCTTCGTGAGCACGTTTTGTAAGAAATTTAGCAATAGCACTTATTTTTATTACCTTTTGGGACACACACACAATGTCATATTCAGAAAGTAACACTTACCATCTTACTATTCTTCCTGATAATGAAGGCTTTTCAAATATGTGCTTGATTGGATCTAGTTTTGCAATGAGTCAAGTGATATGATATAACATATACTGTCTGAGTCGATAAACCGTTAAAGCTAGTGCATAACACATCATTTTCAATGGTGAATACTTGACTCGTAATTAGTGAACTTTTTGCTCAGGTAGTAAATGGTTTGTTTTTGCTTTCCTGTGTCATCATGTTGCCCTAAAACATTTCTCATTAATTTTTCATGCATCGTCAACTACAAGATGAAAGGTTTTCCAAAGACAGGTAGCATTAATACTGGTGGGTTTGATAAGTACTCTTTTACTTTTTCAAATGCCATTTGATAATCTTCATCTTATTCTCTTGACCTATGTTTTCGAAAAATCTTGAATATGGGGCCATATTTTGCTGTAAGTTAATAAATGAAATGACTAATATAATTCAACCTCCCTAGAAATTCCCTTGTTTCTTTTTGTGTGTCTAAAGTTAGTAGCTCTTGGATGGTGCATATTTTATCTAAATCCACCTCAATTCCACTTTTATTAACAATAAATCTAAGTAATTTTCCTGAGGACATGCTAAAAGTGCATTTAGCCGGATTGAGCTTAAATTGAAACTTTCTTAATCTTTCAAATAACTTTATGAAATTAGCCACATGAATTTTTTCTTCACTGAATTTGGCAATCATGTGTCATAATGGTTTTGAGATCGCTAGACATTTAAGATTTTAATTTCAAGAAAAATAGGGAAAGTTGCCACCAATCTTTTTTAAGGTGTGATTGGCCACCTAAAAGTTTATATTTTTAATAAAACTATAAAAACAAGTTTAAAGTTTATCAAAAAAACAATAGTCGATCTACGAAACATAAGATTGGGTTTAGGAGTTGGTTACATTTGCTAAGGTTTAGCACCCCCACAACACCCATACATTAGTACTATTTAATCATGCATTATTTTCGATGTTGGATGAAATGATTTAATTTGAAATTTAATACTAATTCCCTTCATTTACAAAAGAAAATAATTTTTTTCTAAAACCCTTTATTTAGGAATATCGATGAAATTTTTAAGTTAAAAAATATCTTAAAATTTTCTGACATCTAAGGCAAAATTTAAAATAACTCTTTTCACTTAAAATTTAACACAATATTCTTTAAAATGAAAATAACACTCTTTGTAAAAGATGATTGTTGGTTACTCTCCAACATCTAGGTAGAGTACCAAGAATTATTCCTTCAGAATGTTATTTTTGTTTTATTTTAAAACTTTACATTTTTAAAGTAAGCATTTTTTTTAAAACATTTTTTGCGAAAAAGTAAATGATGGAACCATTAGGTAATGAACAAAAATTAAAGTCATAAATACGCAAAGCAACTGCAAATAATAGCAAATAGACATGTGTATGCATCTAGGCAGAGTACTAAGAATTATTTCTTTTGGAATGTTGTTTTTGTTTTACTTTATAACTTCACATTTTTAAAGTAAGTATTTAAAAAAAAAAACCATTTTGTGCAAAAAAGTAAATGATAGAACCATCAAGTAGTGAACAAAAATTAAAGACACAAATACGCGAAGCAAGTGCAAACAATAACAAATAGACGTGTGTATGCTAATAGGTGCTATACATGATGGTGAAATACAATTTTGAAACTAAGTTCTTAAATATAATGAAACCACCTTAACTCCCTAATATCTAGGCAGAGTTTAGGTGCGACTATTTTTATTTAAGATTCCATTTTACATATATATTTATTTTGTTTCAATCCCATTATTAATGCTAATTAAAGACTCATATGAAAACTTAATGAAATAAAATTTCTTAAATATCCTATCATCTAGGCAGCATTCGGGAATAAATCATTTTATACGAGATTTTCACATGTATCCTTAGAGTTTCAGAATGGTTTTAGGCATGAGTTTGGGTTAGAGCTTTAAAGTTTGGTGATGATTTAGGGTTGCATGTTGATTTTAGGGTTTAGGTTAGATTTAGGGTTTTGATGAATATTTTATTTAAGGCTTCAAGGTTTAGGGTTTTAGATTTTAAGGTTTAAGATTTTGGAGTTTGATTTTAGGGTTTTAAAGTTTGATGTTAGAGTTTTTGGTTTTTAAGGTTTATGGTTTCAGAAGTTTAAGGTTTTAAGGGTTTGGGGATTTAATTTTTAGGTTTTGATCTTAAGGTTTGGAGGTTTAGGATTTAGATTTTAGGATTTAGGGTTTTGAAGTTTGATTTTAAAAAAAAAACTCAAATATCTCTAAAAATTTCTAACATTTAGGCATACTTTCAAAGCAAGTTTGATTTTTATGATCTTTGAAAATTAATTAAAAATTTTTCATATATTTTCTTTTTATAAAATTTTATTATTAATAATATTTTTTTTGTATTATTTTTATTTTTTATAATAATTTCCCAGCATCTAGGTTGAATTACTTATTATTATTAATCTTTTAAAAATGATTTTGATTCCCTCTATCATCTAGGTAGGGAAAAAATCTTTTTTACTATTTTATTTTCATTATCATTTTTTCATAATACATTTTTTTGCATTTTTTATTTTTCATTTGTTTTGGTTATTATTCTTTTTTATTTTTTTAAAATTTAAATATTTCAAATGTTTTGAAGTCATTTTTATTTTTTATTGTTATCATAATTATCTTTAGTTATTTTTATATCACATTATTTTATAAGGTTTATCATAAATTGTAATAAAATTATCAAAATATTAACCATAATTTTCATTATTTATTTTTATTTATTCGTCATTATAACTTTTATATCTATTATTTTATTTTATTTTTTGTTATTATTATATTTGTTTTACATATCCTAAATTAAAATATCAATAATAAACACCAAAAAATAATAATAGTAATAACAATAATAATAAATAAAAAATAAAAAGTACCAATTTTGTGTCAATCAATAGCGAGTCAACGTCAATCAACATTGGTCAGCATTAGTCAACGGTGGTCAATACCCAACAGTCTAACAGTGGTCCAAAACGGATTCAATTGGACCAGTCAGCAAGGGAGGGGGTTAACGGGTCAAACTTATGGACCTTGAGTGGGATTTGGGTCTACATGCAGATTTTTCTTAACTTAAAACGACATCGTTTTGATTTTTATATGTCTACTATATATATAAATTTTTTTAAATTTCATTTCAAACCTTTCCTTTAAAAAAAAAAAAAAAACTCTTCTTTTTATCCAAAAAAAAACCAAACTCCTTCAAACCCAGTTTCTGGTGGGAGAGCCACTGCCACTACTATCATTCTATCATCAACGTCACTACCGATCAACCTTGTTTCTTTATCAAAATTTCACTGATTGTTTTCTTCTACCTCTTATTTATAGATCTGGGCCCTGTTTCTCATAAAATGACCTTAAAATCTCATATTTGACCCCAAAAAAAGCTTCAAACCTCATAAACTTCCTCCTCTGCCATTAGATCTTTATGATTTTTTAGCATGTTATTCCTCAGTCTTTGACTTTCATCTTCAGTAGTTCGAATCATCCTAAAGTCCTCCACCATCGTGAGTTTCCTCTTTATCATTGTTACTGCCTCCTTCATTTTTTGTGTTTTATTATTTTATTGTATTTTTTTAAAGAGATTAATTCTTTTTTTTTACAAGATTATTTGGCATTGGTTTCTCATTCAGGGGAAAACTATGTTGTTTTATTATTTTTTCTCTTATTTTTGGTGGTTGTCAGTTTGGAAAGGGACTAGGCTAAAGGGTATAGGTTTCGAGATTGGTGGGTATATGGGTTTGGGATTGTCTTAAATGAGGGGCTACGTTTTAATGAAGTTAAAGGGGGGCTAATATGATGCAGGTACTTAGAGGCGGTAGGTGTGGTGTGCACGAGGGTTGGCCAAGTGCTCTATTTGGGTGCTTTGTTGTGAAGTATGTTTTGGGGCTGTTGAGAAAAAAGGCTTGATGGGTGCGTGCAAGGGCTCATGGTGGGTACTCGTGCCTACTGTTTTTAGTTAGGATTATTGGTTGAGTGCTTAAAGATTCTCTGGTAGTGGCCGATTCAAGAGGGGCGTACGGTGACCATATGGAATGAGATTATTTGTGGTGGCGATTGGTGCCGAGGCTTGTGTGTGAAAGCTAGTAACCCAAAAAGAAAAGGAAGAATGGGTGCTTTATAAGGCCAACCACCTAGGGACAGTGGGTAAAGTATGTAGTGGCTGGTAGAAGTTCAGGGTATGGCCAAGGAAGTGGATTGATAAGGTATGAGGTTGTTGGCTTGGTACGAGAATGTTGGCAGGGTATGGGAGTAGGTGGTGCCATGCACAGCATCACTTTTTTATTAATTAATTATTTTTATATTAATATTAAATTGATATGATAAAAATTTGAAAATAAACCCAAAAGCTAAATTAGTTTGGAACATAAAATTATTAACCTGAATAAAAATTTATGTCTATAACTACACATTTTTGCATATTTTTGAGGATCAGAAATAAGGTAAAAATAAATATAATAATTTTGTTCGAAGTCAAAAGTTTTTTTTCTTTCATTTTTTTTTTTTTTTATGTTTTTGTTTTGCCTTTTTTTTTACAAAATTTACTATTTGAAAACAAATTTAAAAACTCTTTTAAACAAGAATTCAACAACTTTTGCAAATAAAACAAAAAATCATGTCCAAAGGTCTTACAAATCTCAAAATTAAAATAGATTCAACTCAAAAGACTTTTATAAATCTTACATGGAGGATTTAGAGATTACGTCCGGAGGTTTTAAATATTACACTTAAAGCTCTTACAAATTTCAAAATCTTTTAATGTTCCTCATATATTAGAGGCGATTAAAATTTTAAAAATTTAAAATATTTTGCTTTGAGGTTTTAGAGATTATGCTCGAAGGTTTTGGAGATTATGTCTAGAGGTCTTTAAAATTATTCCCGAAGGTCTTAAAGATCTCAAAATTTTTGAATGATCATGTATTAGAGACATTGAAACTTTGAAAATTTAAAATATTTTGCTAAGGGGTCTTGAAAATTATACCCAAAGGTCTTGAAAATTATGCCCAAAAATCTTTAGAAATTATGCCCGAAGGCCTTGAAAATTACGCTCGAAGGTCTTAAAGATCTCAAAATCTTTAAATGCTCATCATATTAGAGGCATTGAAACTTTAAAAATTTAAAATATTTTGCCCGCAGTCTTAGAGATTATGCCCAGTGGTCTTTGAAATTATGCCCAGAAAACTTTTAAATTATTCATTGAGATCTTTAGAAATTATGCTCGAAGGTTTTGAAAATTACGCCTAGAGGTCTAAAATATCTTAGAATCTTTGAATGTTCCTCGTATTAGAAGCATTAAAACTTTGAAAATTTAAAATGCTTTGCCCTTTAGTATAGGTGATTTTTTTCATAATGCAAGTGCCAATGCACTTACAAACATCTTTTATGATGCAGATGATGTAAATACGAAATGTTCTTTGCATGATGCAAGTGCAAATGTTTTTTTTTTCTTTTTGTTTCAATGTCTTTCTCATAATATGAATGTCAATGCGAATGTAAGTGTCACAAATGCAAATGTCTTTTTTTATTTATTTTTGTAGTTTGCAGATCAAATGCAAATGTGACTGCAAGTGATGCAAATATGAAGACTTTTTTGTTTTTGTCTTATACAGATCAAATATCTTCCTAACAATGAACATACAAATGATTTAAATGCGAATTTTTTTCTTGTGATGCAGATGCAAATGTGAATGCCTTTTTCATGTTATCTCATACAAATCAAATGTCTTTCTGACAATGCACATACAAGTGATTTAAATGTGAATGTTTTTCTTGTGATATAGACGCACATGTGAATGCCTTTTTCATGATGCACATGTGAGTGTCTTTTTCATGATACACATATGAATGATGCTTTTTTCATGATGTACATATAAATGAGGTAAATGCTCCCTTTTTTATTGCTTTTATTTATTTATTATTTTTATTATTTGTAGAATGCAATCAAATGTCTTTTTCACTATGCACATGTGAAGACAAATGCAAGTGATGCAAATGTGAAAACTCTTTTTGCTTCTTTTTTTGAAAGACCTTGTCTAAATTTTCAATGTTTACTTTTTCACCAAAAATGATCTCAATATTCTGTACAAAAAGCTCAAATAATCTCTAAACTTTTCAAAAATGATTATAAAATTACCCCACATATAGTATTTTTTGTAATCAATGAGAAAAATTAGAACTTATGACTTTTGAATCTCTTAGAAATTGATGATTACTATTTGGAATGCCTGTGGATAGGAGGTAATTGACTATTCAATTCTTTTCACTAGTGGGCATATCTCAAGGAAGGCTCGATAAAGGTTACAAGAATTTTTCTTGGGCTTACGAAAGAGATAATTTTGTAAAACACTTTTCTTTAATTGAAAACATGATACTTCAATGTATGTCAAAACTAATCATTATTTTTTAGACAAGTTTTGGGAAAAGAAAAAGGCTAGTTTTTTATTTTCAATGCTTGATGAAATGTAAAGTTTTTAATGGTTACTAACCTTTCAAAAGGTTTTGCATTTAGATTTTATTCTAGAACTCTAAAATTCTTTTAGAGCCTCAATAGTGGCTTTAGTTTTAAACTGCCCTTTATAGGTTTTCACCTTAGAGCTATATTTTCTATCAATGAAGAACTAGATAAAATCCTGCCTAATACAAATTTTCAAAGATAAAATCCTTCAATCTAAGTGTCCATATTTGATCAAAATGGACTTTTCAAGGTATGGAATGTAGGTCAGGGTTCGGGGTTCTAAAAGAATGGATAAATAAGCTCAAAATATATTATTCAGGGTAATTAGGCCAAGGATCTAATTGAGCATTCTCTAAAAAGTTATGTGTCTTTTTTTTTTTTTAAAACATTTGACTTCGTCTTTTGCACTATAGTTTCTTAAATTCTATCTTTTTTTTCCTTAAAATTCTAACTGAAGCTTCATTTTTTTTCTTGAACTCTCATCTTCAAGGTGCATGTCTTTCTTTTTTTGCTTTTTTTTTTGAAACATTTGACTTCATATTTAATGATATATTATATTGAATTCTTAGGATTCCAAGTTAAACCTCATTCATTTTTTACTCGGACTCTCATCTCTGAGGTATATGTTAGATGCTCTCCTTATCAAACACTTTCCTTGAAGTTAGGCTCTTTGAGATATCCTTATTTTACCCCAATGTAAAAGACGATCCTTCATCGAGGTTCATTTTGGAATAAGAAATTTAATAGGCTCAAATAGGAAGTAAGTGGATTATTTTTTTGGTATGAGAAAGATAGAGAAAGATGGTCATTCATCATTTCAAACATGATCACTTAGCTAGAATAGCAAATTATTGAATAAGGAGATAAAAGGTTTTTTTTTTTTATTCTAATGTCCCATCTTATTTTTCACTCAAGGTTCTTATGACAATGAAAATCAAGTTATATGGGATGCTCTAAATTTGATCGCACAGTTTAAAAATGCTCTTTTGGTTTCAAATTGTTTAGCATTTTCTTGGTGAAAGGAATAGAAAAGGTACAAGGGCATGAAACACATTGTCTCACACAGAAAGGAATTTTTCTTCTTTTATTCAATGCGCCTTAAGACATAAAACAAAGGTTGCTTACGAGAAAAAGTTCAGGCATTTTTTGTGTCATAGTCATAACAAAATTTTGACATACATTGAATTATCGGTTGAAAATTTGAAAGAGTATCTTACTTCATCAATTTTCAAAATTAACCTCTTTTGTTCATTGCCTAAGAAAAGATTATCACCCTTTTATGTCACAATATTATCAAGTATAAATTCAAACCCACACTCTTTGAACGGCTATGGTTGATGAGTCAAATCATTTGAGTGATAAGGGACATGAATGTATTCGAAAATGAGAGCTTTTTCCTAATAGTAATTAGCCATTCCTTTGAAAATCTTTTATTGCAAAAGGAAACTTCTTTTTCTCTTTATTTTTCTTCACTCCCTTTTTGTTTTTTATTTTTTTATGATTTTGAAAATTAGTTATGTGGGACTTTTATTCAAACAAATGCATAAAAAAATTTTCATAAAAAAATCCAAAGCATTCAATTCTTTCAAAATAAGTTAGATAACTTCTAAGGACACCATACACATGTCATACATAAACAATGAAAAAATTCAAAACGGCGTTCCATGAAAAACAAAACGGCATCATTTTGAAAGGGCTATAAAAGGCCTAAAAATTAGATTTTTTTTCATTTTTTCTTTCCCCCCTTTATCTACCCCAGAACCCATCTCTCTAAAACCCAAACCACATCTTGTCAATCGCCATTGATTCTAGATTTTGACTGGTTACCATCACGCACTAGTAGTCAAAATCATTAATCGATCGAAAAATTCAACAAATCTCAGTTGTTAGTAGTCGAAATTTTCAATCAGTTGCATGAAATTTTAAAATTTTTCATATTTTGGCAACCCAAAAAAAGTCCAAAAATTCCTAAAATTTCAAAAAAAACAACCTTTGTAGCCTTCAAACACCTTTCCTAAACAAGTTTTACTAAAAAAAAAAAATCTAGAATACCCAGATCGAGAATTTTTTTTGTTTCTAGAAATTTTTTTTTGTTTTTTTTACCGCTGTTCCTTTTTTATAAGAACATTGTGATGAGTTTTCTTTTTTTTTTTTTTTTTGCTTGGCTTGTGTCCCTTTCGTTCTCTAAACTCCCTAGGCTTTGTATTCATCCCTTCGTGTATTGTTTTGGCTCGATTTTATAGAGCCTTTTTTTACTCTTCAAATCCTAGATAATTTGGGATTCATGAAGACTTTCACGGCCCCTTAATCATACTGCAAAATTAGGTTGTGATAGAAGAGAAAAAAAAACCATTATGGCAGTTTAATTTCAACTATCAAAGTTGACACCAATTTTTTTTACTTTTTTTATTAATTTATTTTTTTTGGACAAAATATGCATCTACATTTTTGGATGAATTAATAAAAAATATTTTTCGTTATTTGGTTATTTTTTGAAAAATCTATTTTTTAAAATAATATTAATATAACTATTAAAATATTAAAAATTATTTAATATTAAAATAAATTGAAATTATTTATTATTTAAATTATTAATATTAAAAAATAGTTATATCTTAATAATAATATTTAATATTAAAATATTATGTTAATATAAAAAAATACTTAAAATAAAACTATTTATTTTTCTTTATATTATTTATTAATATATTATAATATTTTTATTAATAATTTTATTAATATATTATATAATAGTATATTATTTATTAATAATATATTATAATATTATTTAATTATTCATTAATATAATATTATTTATAAGTAAAATGATACTCAAAAGTGTTTATAAATAATTCTACTCATAGACAACTCTTTTTTAAAAAATATCTTTATCTTTTCAAATTTGTAAGATAATTTTCAAAAAAATGGCCTAATTTTTCGTTGATCAGCTAGTTTTCTACCAAATAAATACTTAAAAATGCGGAAATCATTTTCTATAAGTCATTTTCCACAAAACAAACGGAACATTCATTGATTTTGTTTTCTTATGATTTGAGATTTTAATAGAGGTGGTAAATTTTGATGTGTTATATATTTCGGTCATATTTGGTATATAAGATTATGATAGGATAAGATAATATGATATTATGAATATGATTAGATTAAATAATGTCATCTTATCTTATGTTTAATATATATAAAGATTAAGATAGGATAATTTATTTATTAGTCAAAATTATCATTCTTCAAAGTTTATACAATTTAAATTATTGATGCAATTTTTAAGGATATAATAAAATATATAAGTTTAATCCCATTGATTAAAAAAAATCATATTTACTTTAAGAGGATTGAATCATCTTATTCATTTCAATTAGATACAAATAAAATATGATATATAATGATTATTATACTATTTTATCCATCATCCTATGCATTAAACATGACTTTCATGTATTATATATTTGGGATTTGGCTATCTTTTTGTTTGTATTACATATTTCATGGATTTTAATAGGTTGACTCAAGAATGACCATTATCTTATTTGACCATTATCTTATTTGGCTTTATTGAAAATAAAAAATTAAATTTGAATTTGAAAAAAGTCTTAATTAAAAAAAAATTCAAACTCAAATCAATTTGAATTGAAATTAAAAATATTCAAATATGAAACAATTTGAAACTATATTGATGTAATTAAAAGCCACAATAACTCTGAATTATAAACCAATTAGTTTATAACCCGTGTGATGTACAGATTAATTTTATTTATTAATTAAAATATTTTAAATTTATAAAATTATTAATTAAAATTTATTACTACAATCAAACTGAAAAGACTATATTAAAATATTTGTCAACAATTAAACATAAGTTCACAATAAAATATTTATGTAACCAATAGATAAAAAAATTACTTTGGATCCAAAAGAAATTTCCTTGGAATATAGTTGATTCTCACTTTTAAATCTATGTGATTCCAAAACCAATAATTAATGTAAAAGACCTACTTAAGTTACAAAAATATATAAAAACCTACTTAAGTTACAAAACAATAAAAAATAATTTAGAAATTCTTGAATTGAAAAATATTTATTAACTAAGCAAAACTTAATATAATTACCTTTACGAAAAATAATATTTTGTGACTTAATATTCATATGTACAATTTATGTTATCACTTTTTTTACTTGAGAAAAATGTGTTAATATAAAATTTAAAAAAATAAACATTTAAAAATTTAAATATAGTAGCAATAATAATAATTATTCTCTTTATTTTATTTTTGTTTCCCATTTTTCATTTAATAAAATATTATAATAAACATAACCTTGCATGTTAAAAACTATCATTGAGAAGTTTCATATGTTCAAAAAATAAGTAGTAGGATTAATGACTAACCAATTATTGGGCACCTAAGTAGGCTCTTTGCATAGAGCAAGATTTTCACAAAGTTAAATTCAATACATATTATAAAAAATCTAAAAATGAAATACAAAAATATTATCTACAAATGATATAAAACCAATTTCTTTATTCAATGATTTTTTCTTGCCATAACAAAAAAAAAAATATACCTTCAAATTTTGTTTTAGTGTTTGAAAATTGTAATCTTGATAAAAAAAAAAGTAATGAAAATAATTAGAAAATGTGAAGCAAATAAAAAAAGAGTTAAAAATAAACAATAATGTTAGAAAATAAAATTAACTCAAAAAAGAGTTGACATACCTTAATTTAATTGTAATATTGATCAAACCATTAAAAAATATTAAGAAATTTGCATTAAAAAAATTTAAATAAAAATAATATACTTACGGGATTATTAGATGTGGAAATACATACTTAATATTTCACCTGTAATCAATGCAAGTTAAATTAACGAAATATTAAAAGATTTTGAAAGTATAAAGGATATAATAAGTTATTTTAATTTGTTTGAATTTAAAAAAAAAACCAAATATTAAAAGATTATGAGGAAATCTATGAAGATATTGAATTTTTCAAATTTAAAAGAGATATATGCATATTATTGGAAAATTTTATTTTAAAAGAAATATATCTAAATTATATTTAATTTGTATGCTTTACATATAATTAATCCAAATGTCTAAAGTAATATACATAGGAAAAGTCAAAAGTTAGTAAAACTATAATGATTTAATCAAAAAATATTTAATATTTAAAAGTTAGCATTTAAATTGTGGATTTGATATATATTGATGATAAGAGTTGGTTGTGATTTTTTGTGATTTAAATTAAGTTAAAGTTTATATAAAACTGAAATATTTGTTAAACTTAATTTTTAAAATTTTAAAATTATTTGGTAAATAATTAAAATTAAATATTTATCTTATGTATAGATTGTACATATAAGTGATTATGCAAAAATGCTTATTTGGTTATATATTTAAAATTATCTTATGTATCATTAAAATAGATTGCATACATAGCATCGTATAATGTATTCTTGTATATTGTAATATAATATTATATATGATTGATTTTTTATTTAAATATTGATAAACTTTAATTCATAAATATATTTAAATAATAAATTTATCTATAAATAATATTTAATCAGATAATAATATTTAAATTTTATTATTTTATACCTTTATCTACCAAAGAGAAATATCTAATCAGATAATTACTTGATAACTCTAGACTCAAGAAAACCAACATGGCTTATTAGAGTTTAAAAATTATTTAACACATATTTTCTTCTTACTATTATTTAGTTGTATACTGTAATTTCATCTACATAAATGAATGAAACAAATTTATTGAGTTTATTTTGTTATTTATTTTTAAATCATAATAAAATGATATTAGCTTAAGTGGGCTCTAATTAAATTTATTACGAATTGAGAAATAGAAAAAATAAATGTTACAGCTAATTTGAAAGAAAAAATCTTACCTGATAGAATAAATAGTATGTTTAGTGAAATAGTACCTATCATAAAAAAAAACACGTTAATTCCTATAGCAAGAATAGACTAATAAAAAGAGAGATTAAATTAAAAATAAGAAAAATACATTTAGCTCATATGCTTTGTCGGACATTGGAAAAGCTATATAATTAAAAACTACCAATAATGAGGGCTTTCCTGAAATTGTTATAGTATTTATATATATTTTTTCACATTTTCTTAAAATATTAATATTAAAAGTTTATGACAAATATTGATTTAAACTTAAATTTTATATTAATTTAAATATATCTAAATCTATTTTTTAAAACTGGTGGATTGTTTATTAAAATTATCATTATTTATAACTGACATATTTAAAAATTGAAAATAATGTAAGAATTATTTATAAAAAATATTAAATAATATTTTTAAAAGTTTTGATAAATTTAAATAATCATGTTAAGTGCAAATAAATTGAAAAAAATAAATTACTTTAAAATTGATTTTAAATTGAGATAAAGTGATATCGAGGAGAAAGAAATTTCATTAGAATTTAAATTAGTTTTTAATTAAATTTTAAAATTTTAGATAATTTAATAATTTTTAAAATATATTTTTATAAATAATTTAAAATTAATAAATATATTATGTATCATCATAATGATAAGTTTAAAAAATTATTTTACGTGAAAAAAAAACTGTCTATATAAAAGTCTATGTCAATAAATATTATTTGATAACTATATATGTTATAATATAACATAATATTATATATATATATATATAAATGATTTGATCTAAAACATGTAAATTCCCAAACTTTAACTCAAAAAAATCAAATTTATGATTAACATGTAATATATCAAACTTGAAACAAACTGAATTTAAAACCAGAATATGTGAAAATATGATATTATCCGAATCTAAAAATAATTTGAATCCAAAATCAAAATCCAGTGCAGAACTGTCGAATTACCTATATCCCAATCATTCTAACATTTCATTTTTGGTGAAAAAGCTCATGGAAGTTTGTTTATTTTCCTAACATATGGCGGTGGCTGAGTTACAAAATTATTTTATAAGGTAACGTAATAACCTTGGGAAAGTGATGAAATAAATAAATAAATAAAACATGGATTGTCATCATTTTCAACACTATTAACATATCTGTTTGAAATTATATCATAAGGAGAAAAGAATTTACAATCATAATTAATTATTATATTTTTATATAATATATTTTTAGATAATAAATCATCAAACTTAATAATTAAAACAAATTAAAATATAATTAAATAATCAAATTTACATACATTAAGATTCAAATATAAAACCGCAAATTTTAAGATACTGTTAATATATCTTGGGATACGTGTTTAAAGTAATTTTTTTGAAGTGGTAATCATCTTTTTTGTATAGTGATTAATGAGGCCACCTTTTCATTAATTGGCTAACTTATCATTAACTTTTTGATGAAAATTGTTTGTTAGTGTTGTTTTTATTTAAAATTGTTGGGATGAAATTCTATTTATTAAAATTATTGATCATTACAATTAAAAATTCAATAATTTATTAATAAATTATATGATTGCTGGTTCGTTAATGTTAGTTGTAAAGATTGTTTTTTTTTTTTATGACAGGAATATGATGTTAAGGAAAGTATATCACTTTTTATTGAATTGATTATATATTTGATCCATGAATTTTATATTTTTTGTCACATTAGTATTTAAAAAATCATATTATCATATTGATACATAAACTTTTAAATCTGTTATTATATTAGTACCTTGGATTAACGCTGTTCATCAACTTTACTAATACAATATAAATATCCAATAAGATGTTGATACATATAAAAAAAATTCAGTCAGTGACACAGCATCGATGCCACGACATTATTAAAAGAAAATTTTAGAAAAAATTTTAAAGAAAAATTTAAAAATTCTAAAAAATTTTAAAAAAATCTCAAAAATTCTAAAATAATTTTTAAAAATTTTTAAAAACTTTCAAAAAAGTTAAAAATTCAAAATAGAATATAAAAAATACTAAAAATTTTAAAAAAATTCCAAAATTTTTAAAAAATAATAAAAAAATCCAAAAAATCTTTTAAAAATTCTAAAAAAATTTCAAAATTTCTAAAGTAATTTAAAAAAAGTTTTAAAAATTTTTAAAATTTTAGAAAAATTTTAAAAAATTCAAAAAGAATTAAGGAAACTTAAAAATTTTCCAAGTTAAAAAAATTTAAAGAAATAAAAAATTGACATTTTAATAAAATTTAGAAATTTGTTAAAATTAAAAAAATTAACAAAAACTTAAAAAAACTAAAATCAAAAAATTTTTCGAACAAATATAATAATTTTTAAAATTATTTTTTAAACTATTTTGAAAAATTTTTGGATCTTTATTAAATTTTTAATTTTTAGATTTTGTTAATTTTAAAGAAATTTCAAAAATTTGAAATTATGTAATTTTTTAAAAAATTTTAAAAGTTTTTAGAGTTTTTTCTTGTTGTCAATTTTTTAGGTTTTTATGATTTTTTTCAACTTTGAGAAAACTTATTGTTTTAAAATTTTAATTTTTTTTTGAATTTTTTCATTTTAAAAATAATATAAAATTTTTTGAATATTTCAAAATTTTTAATAAAAAATTTTAAATTTTTTTAAATTTTTTAGAATTGTTTTAAATTTTTTTAGAAGTTTTTAAAATTTTTTTATGTTAACATGACATCGGTAATGTAACGAATTTTTTTTAAAATATATCGATATCTTATTAGATGTTGATATCATATTATCAAAATTAATTAACGACATCAATCATAGGTATCAACTTGATAATAAAATAAAAATTCATGCACCAATATAGTTATATAATTCTTTAAATATAAATGTGACAAAAAATATAAAACTCATGGGCTAAATATATATTTAACCCTGTTAATGTACATCAAAGCTTTTTTTTTTTTTTTTTCAATAGATAAACTTCAGCGCTGATCCCAGCAGTTTGATGTCGGCCAGCCCACGAGATCAAAAAGTCGAGTAGGATTTTTTTGGAAGAGCTCAACCTTCTGCAGCCCATTCAGATCTATAACGAAGGCAATTAAACCTGTCTTGGGCATCGCTGCTTGCAAAACCTCTTGTTCAACTCTCCAAATCTTGAGCATAATTTCTAATGTCTTCTTTAAAGCTCCTTAGCCAACTTCGGTGGTTCCGATTCCTTCCGAGAAATCTTTCCAATTTCAGGCTTTTCTCTGATGTTTCTGAACCTCAAATCAATATTGACCCCAAATATAACAACATGTTCAACAAGGCTTCTTCAACTCCCTCTTCTTTGAAGGAACCCGAACTCGCCAAGTTCTCTGCCATTGCCGATACTTGGTCTGTAAAAAATGGGATTTTTTAATTCAATTCGATAAAAAATTTGAAACACTTAATTTGAGCATTTTATCATTTGCAGGTGGGATTCTGAGGGACCATTTAAACCATTGCATAAAATGAATCCTACCAGGCTAGCTTTCATCCGCTCTACTCTTTGTCGACACTTCGGGTATGTCTCCCTTTGTTTCAGAAACACTAGAAGAATTTACCAGCTGACTTTGTTTAAGATGGCTTATTTGGTTCCTGGAAATACTGATTTGTTAGTTTATTATGTCATCAATTTTGATATCTCATTTTCGGACTTTTTTCATTTTAAGCTCTAGTTGCGTTTATTTCTCTCATATATCGCTTATATGATGATTGCTCGTCATTGTAGAAAGGATCCTCTCTGTGCTAGGCCTTTTGAAGGACTAAGGATTATTGATGTTGGTTGCGGTGGTGGTATTCTTTCAGAGGTATTTATGCATGCCTGCCACTGGAATTTTTTTTTATATGTAAAATTATTTAGTCTGGCATTGCACCAATTTCTAGTTAGACCCTGCTTTGTTCACTCAAAAGCTCCAACCAGGAGTCACATAAACAGCTTATTGCAAATGACATTCTGGGTAAATGACATCTTAGTGTTACTTAATATTGCTTGAAAATATTGTTTGGTAGGAGATATTGGATGGACTTCAAGTCTCCGTTTTTTGTATTCTCAAATTCTTGATTGCTTACTGCAACCAATCAATCCCCTTTAAGCATTTCCCATTTTACATTACTTCCATTAATTGGCAAGCCAGTTTTTAGGAAATCTGTGGAAGAATCAGTTAACATAACCTACAATAATATGGTAATATGGGGTTTATCTATATGTCTACTTCCCATTGGTCAAGTATTGATGATGAGTCAAACTAGTACTTGCGCAGAGAGTAGTGGCTTTGTCAATTGGTCATGGTAGAAAATAAGGTTGTGATGGTCAAATATGGGTCGGTCACCATGCCACTAACAACCAGGATATTAACAAGTTGGCGAAACAAGGGCCTGCAAGTTGTGTTCCTTGTCATGTTGTTACTACTTAAATGCCAGAGGCATTGGATTATAAGAATCTGTGAATAATTCTAGTATCAAAGGTAAACAGTTGAGGAAGAAAATGCTACTCACATCTAAAAAAAATAAATAAATAATGATTTTAGGACTCTAGGAAGTAGGACTACCAGATATCATTAAGTTACTGGTGCTTGTAGAAAGGCTCTTTCTCTTTACATTCTCAACTTTGAAGCTTGATCTCAGAGTGATTAGCTTGAAGTGAAGAAGGACCTTAAATTTAGGAAGATCTTACATATAGGGAGATGATAAATGGGCTTATATAAGTGATTATGCATAGAAAGCTGTGGTTCAGATGGACAAAATTATAAATGAGGAAAAAAAAGGGAGGGATAATACCAAATAAGCCCTTGAACTTTACTAAGAGATGAAAATAAGCCTTTGATCTTTTATTGTATGGAATTAAGGCATTAAACTTTTATTTCAATGTAATTATACCCGTTAAATCTAAAAATGGGGGAATAAAGTCCGATTATTAGAATTACTAAAATAGCATTCCCTTATTTGTCAGTGAATTCATCCAAATAAGTCAAAGTAATCATTTTGTATAGATTACATCATTCAAGTAAGAAAGTTTTAACTAAATATGGAATTATTTCATCATGTCAAAGTTCTGGTTGTAATAAAACAAAAGTCCATAGTTTTAATTTTGTGTGATAAAAGATTGAGAGCTTATTGTCCTTTTTTTTTAGTGAAGTTTCTTATTTGTGTTGTGGGAAATATGGAAACAAGAAAGAGGACTGTGGAAGTCTACCACGCATCGTCAGGTGTTATCAGAGGAGACTATTCTGTTTCCTGCTATTATTTTTTATTTGACGCTGTTAAGGTGGAAGAAAGAGTGATTTGCAATGCTTTTCCTGTTTTCCTTTAAGTTTATCATTCTTTTGAGAGGTTTGTGCAGAATTGCAGATAGCTCCATCTTTTTACAAAAACATCAAGAATCTATGTAGGAAACTAACCATATATATTTGTCAATGGATGTTATTCTTCCTCATTCCACATATGCTTTTTTTTTTTTTTCTTCATCCATTAGACATTGATACAAACTGTTCAAGCCAGATTTGCTATTTTGCTGGTATTTTTTATTTTCTTTTTCCTCTCAGCCCTTGGCTCGAATGGGAGCAATTGTCACTGGAATTGATGCTGTAGAGAAAAACATCAAGATTGCCCGTCTTCATGCTGTATGCTATCTTCTCTTTTCAGTTATTCTCATGATTTGGAGATAGTGATAGTTTTTGAATTTTAAGCTTCCATAATTTTCTATCAGTAGAATATGTTCCAGTTTTTGCAGCATTATTTCCTATATTCAAGTGAACTCCAGCATTTCTACATCTTGGCTGATTTTAGTAATAACTGCACTTGGGTTTGAATGAAAACAAATAGATTGTCATTGCTTATGTGATGATAATTCTGTTTTAGGAATTCAGTTTTGAAGATACTATGTGTTGTCAAGGCTTTTTACTTACCTTTTGTCTTTGAAACTATAGCTTGTATTTTATAAAGACTATGGTCAAATTGGATTGTGTGTTATTCTATCAAGCATAACTTCTTGTATGAAAATTTCTTGAAAAGGAAAGCTCTTACCCAGTTCTACTTTGGCACAACAAGCTAGTTAGGTTGATGATTGGATATACGTTAAGCATTTTTCATGTAAAGAAGTTTTCAAGACTTGAAGTGACAGATTTAGACTCAATAGTCAAGTCATTCTGGCTTGTATACATGTCTGAAATATTTTCTCAATTATTTGCATTGTTATTAAATTATCCTAAACAAATTCATGATTTCCTACTTTTCCTATCTCTGTCTTTGATTCCTTCCTATCATTCATTTATTTATTTTCTTGTCAAATACATATCTGAATCTATTACTGGAACGTTTTACAAAAAGCTTCTCTCTTAGAAATGTTATTTCCTTGGTAAGCAAGCGGAGGGTGACTTTTGTTAAGGTTTAATTCCATAAATATTTTGATTTATATTCTCATAATTTTGTTGATTATTTCTTGTTACTGTGTTTCCCAAATTCAAATTGTTTTTCAATTATAGCTATTTGGTTCCTGCTACCAATTTGATTAAAGATGAATCTCCTGTGTCTAAATACTATAACACCAAATTACAAGTTTAAAGTTTACATTGGTTAACTGCCTGTATCTCTCATTCATGGTTATTGTGTTATAGACCTGAACTTGAATTTTATGATGTACCTGTTTGTACAGGATTTGGATCCAACAACATCAACTATTGAGTACGATTGTACAACAGCAGGTACATTCTAATCTGAATTCTTCCTCCATAGGTTAATCTTTCTGGTAATCCTAGATCTATAATGAGTTGAAACGAGCATTGCTTCTCTGTTTTGTAAGTGTTTTAAATCTTTAAGATAGTGACATTTCTGGATGAGTGGGAGTGGGGGGACAAAGTCCTTGTTGGCTTGCCCCTTCTGACACTGCAATCAGGTTGAAATTTCAATGTGAAAATGTAGCCAAATGTAATAGTAGTTCTCTTGGAAATAAACTCTTCATGGTAGAACTGCCATATGTGCATTTCTCTTCGCTTAGGTGTAAGTAGCCCTTTACTAGGAACTTGATGTTTCTTCGTTGATTTTCATGAGCCAATAACCTGGAAAATTTTTCAATGAGAAACGCTATCTGAATTGCTGTAGCTGAGTTTTTTACTCAAATATATCATAACTATAATAGATTTCTTCTGTTTGTGGTGAACCTTAGATTTCCTGGGGTTAGTATTCTATCCAATGTGATCTCTTCTGCTTTTTTCACTTATCGGAGTGTGAAAGCTATAGATATAGCTACTCAGCTACATGGTCAATTGTAATCTTTGACAGCTCCTTTTTTGAATCAATGAAAGATATTTAAGACAATTGAAGTTGTAACCATTGTCTCTGGATGTATGTGATGGCCACATGTACTTTGATTGTTATAAATGCTTGCAGATTATAATTTTGACTGATAAACTTTGATAAATGATAACCTTGTCATATTATTACACACTGCATGACATGGCTGATTTGAATTAGTTATGATTATTTATAACAATCATAGTTTTTGCTAGTTCCTCATTTCTATCCATTTATGAGTTTGTTTGGTTTGTGTTTATAATGATAGCTTATGTGGATATATTCTCATAAACAGAAAAATTAGTTATGATTATTTATAACAATCATAGTTATTGCTAGTTCCTCATTTCTGTCCATTTATGATGTTTGTTTTGGTGTGTATTTTTAATGATAGCTTATGTGGATACATTCTCATGAACAGAAAAGCTGGTTGATGAACAGAGACAGTTTGATGCAGTGATTGCTTTAGAGGTATGCTCTCTCTGGCCAACTATGGCTCTCTCTCTCTCTCCTCTACAGATTGTTGGAGGAATGCTGTTTTTATGATCTTCTACAGTTCTTTATGGTGACATATTCATGGTGCACTCACTATTGCTAAAGAGCAATTTTATGGTCTATTCATGTTGTTTAGCATTTCATAAAATATTTTCACTCATTCTTTTTACACTTTTTGTTGTGGTAAAATCGTGTCCATTTTTCTGGGAAATCAATAACTTTTACTTAAGGTGATTGAGCACGTAGCAGATCCTGCTCAATTCTGCAAGTCTCTCGCTGCATTAACTGTTCAGGATGGGGCTTCTGTGGTTTCAACAATTAACCGCTCTATGAGATCATATGCAACTGCCATTGTTGCAGCCGAGTACCTGCTCCAGTGGGTATGATTCTGCTATCTTCTCTTTAAATACAGCACTTCACTATTTTTTTTTCTACTTCATATGTAATTATGTATGTGTTTTATTCAAACACCTTCTAGAGATTTAACTGTTAATTCTAGGACTTGCTTTTCATGCATCACATGTCTGAAAACTAATCTAATTGAGTTCTTATTGTCATGTGTTTTCACATCTATTATTTGTTTTATCATATGCAAAACATCGAATATTGGTTCAAAATTATGGCTAAACAATGTTACAAGTTTAAATTTCCAATGAAATAGATTTAGAACTGAATTTGTTGCCTTGCAAAGCATGTTATAGACCTTGCGCTGAAACAGCTCAAAATATAAGAAGAAACTTACATATAAATGCATATTTGGCCACTGCCCTGGAACAAGCATGACAAACCTGTTACCTCCAAAATTATAGACCATTCTTCTATAATTTTTCAAGCACAGGCAGTTGTTAGATGTTTTTTTTTTATCATAGTTGCTATTTATATGTTCATAATATGTGACTCTTGATTTACGCAGCTTCCTAAAGGCACGCACCAATGGTCAAGTTTCCTTACCCCAGAAGAACTTACCATGATTTTAAAGCGTGCATCCATTGATGTAAGCAAACCAGTTAATTCCTTTGATATCTGAAACTGAACTCTTCCTGTTGGTATGACTAACCTCTGTGCTACTTTATGGTTGGCTGCATAGGTAAAAGAGATGGCCGGATTTGTTTACAACCCCTTAACTGGGAGGTGGTCTCTATCAGACGATATTAGTGTAAATTTTATTGCTTTTGGTACCAAGGAAAACTAATGAAGAATTGTGTATGTCCTATTTAATCAGGTCTTTCATCAAAATTTTTACTTGTAATTTAGAGATCTGTGATTTGTTTCTGTCTTAGCGTTTTAATAAACAATGCAGTCAAAATCCCTTGTTTCCAGAGTTAAGGATGAGCCGAGAGCAAAGTGATTACAATTTGCTAAGTCCATATTAAAGGTTTTATTTTTTTGGTGCAGAAAGTTATTAGTTGTATTCAAATCTTGGCAGATCTACTACTTAATTTTGCAGAAACTTGAGTGTGGGAGGGTGTCCCCGTGACATCTCTTCCCCCCCCCCCCCCCCCACCTTTTTTTTTTTTGTGTTTTTATTAGGTTTCTGGTTTTTGTTTTTAATTGGTTTTTTTATTTTTTTTTGTTTTTTCACTTTATTTTTTTAATACCATCATTCCTTTTTTTATTTTTTTAATTCTATTGCTACTCTTTAATTTTTGGGTTTTTAACTTTTAACTTTTTAATTAGATATATTTTGTAAAAAAAAAAAAAAATCAATGAAGATAATGATAAAACAATTTGTATTCGATGAGTTTTGATTTATCTTAATTCAATGATTAAGTGCCTTTTTAAAATTTGAGATCCAATCAAAAAAACTTTTTTATTTTAATCAGGATTGGATCATAAGGGGGTTTAAGATAATTCATCTCGTTCTAGATATATATAAAAATATATTTTATTAATTATCAATCTTTTTATTATGTTGAATTTGCATATTTTAGAGGAAAGAGAGAGTATTCACTTGGAGCCTCATTATTTTTTCAAAAGTCTACATTTTACTTTTATTTTTTGTTTTTTGTATTATATTTTTTAACCTTTTTATTCAGTTTTTTAAATTTTATTTTATTTATTAGATAAATTTTATAAAAAAATCAAGGATAGGATAATAAAATAATCCTATTTGATTTATTTTAATTCATATCCATTCAACATAAACGCATTTTTTAAAAGAATTGAAATTAGGTTGAAGTTTTTTTAAAAAAGTAAAGTTTAGTTGAAGATGGATTTAAAGTGTTTCATTCCGTTTCAATATCTAAGTGGCACCTATCTTCTTTAGTTTTTATTTTTCATTTTTTTTTTTTTTTTTAAGTTTTTTTTATTTTTTAAATATAACTTATTTTTTATTAAAAATTTGTAACAAAAAAATCAATTGAGATAAAGATAACAAAACAATTTGAATTCAAAAGATTTCAATTTATATCGATCCAATTGGTGTGATTTTTTTTTTTTTGAATTTAGGATAATTAAGTTGAGTTTTTTTCTCTTTTAAATCAAATTCAAGTAAAAGTAAGGTTTTATTTAATTATATATTTGTGTATTTTATTAAAAAATATTTTTTTAATATTTTAATTTAATAAATTCACGTGCTACCTCATTTAGCTTCTTTATTTTTATCATTTTTTTATTTTATAAACTTTGTTATTAGATAAATTTAAAAAAAAAAATCAATGGATGTAAGGATAATAAAACAACTAATATTCGATAAGTTTTGATTCGTTTTGATCAAATCAATGCGATTTAAAAAAAAAAGTTGAGTTAAGTTTTATTTTTTTGAGCAATTTGTATCGAATCGAGATCAAGTTTAAACTATTCTATCTCAACCTTCATTAGGATGTATAAAAATATATTTTATTATTTGTTTAATTTATATATGTATTATATTAATAAAAATATTAGTTAATATCTTAATAAATAAAAAATATATTTATATATAATTAAGTTATAATTTATATTAAAAAATAATTACACTTATATTTATTTATATATTATCATCCATTAAATTTTGATATAAAAATTTTACTTTTCTCATATTTAAAATATAATTTAAAAAATTAAAAAAATAATCTCGCAATAAAACGTGAATCTAATTGTAGTTTTATTTTATTAATGAAAGAAGTGTTTTCAGTAATTTACTTAGAAGAAACATATACCTGCATCAATCCACAATATATTAAAATAACGATTTTCGGTTATAATTTTTCAATTTTTTTTATTTGGTACAACTAGAAATATATATTCATACTGTAAGAATGACTATTCTAAATTGTCCTTCGAACTTTACAAATACTTTTTCATAGGGGGATAAATTCTAGAAAACATCTATGGCACATTGTAGTTAGAGGAATAGAGTAAAAGGGTATAGAATTGTATAGAAAATAGGTGGAATATAATATAATACATGTCAACCAATATCAAATGTAAAATATACATCTAGGATCGTATCTAGATTTATCATTTTTTTTCTAAAGCCGAAGTATATATTTTATTTGATACAAACCTTTTTTTTTTTTAAGATTCACTGTGATAAAGAGAAAGATTTCTACATGTATGCACAAATCGGTCAATAATATCAGAATCGGAGGAATTGGCCCATGTCAGCTTATTGATGAGATGCCCTAATGTGTTACAAAATTTCGCTTTAGACAATGATTCATGAGGTTATGCATTCTTCGAATAGGAATCCATTTTATGAAAAATCCTGACTTACGTGCTTTGGTGAGTCTAATTTATTTATCTTATTATTAATCAAAGATTTTGTGTATGACTAGAACGACCCTCGTAAATTACGACTATTAATTTATTAATGATGCAAAATGGATTATCTTCTATCGTTGATCAGAGATTTCTCTATGAAAAAGACGAACCGGAGTTTTTGGAGTTTGAAGAAGTAGAAGAAGGAGAAGAAGAAGTACTCGACCCGCAACAGATAGTGAAGGATTATTATAAAGTTTGATTTATTATAATGGAATAGAAAAAAAATAGTATTAATATGTTTTCTTAATTCAAAGAATATGAATGGAATAAATTTAAAAAACTATTTTACCCTTTATAATTTATTATTGAAATTATTAATTAATAAAAATAAATAATTAATTAATAACAATTTAATATCATGATTAAATATTAATTAATATTAAATTAATGATAGTAAATACTAATAATTTTATTAATTAATATTAATTAATAATATTAAATATTATTGAAAAATATTAAACATTAATATAAAGAAATTACATATTAATTTGATAATATTGAACATTAATAAAAATTTGAAATATTAATTTAATAATTATAAATAATAGTTTAATATTATTTTGGTATTATATCATTAAATTATAATATTTTAATGTTATTTAATAATTTAATCATATTTTCAAATTATTTTAATAATATTTAAGTAATTTAATAATAATATAATAATAATATTATGTAATTAATTTAATAAGCTTTTTTTCATAATATTATAATATTATGTCATTACTTTAATCATATTTCAATATCATTTAATTTAGTTAATAATATTTTAAGTTATTTTAATTTTTTATTAATTAATAATAAACGAACTTTTTTATATTATGTAATTAATTTAATAATTTTTATAATTATTTAGTATCATTTAATTAATTAATAGTTAAATAATATAACTTTAATAATATTTCATTAATTTTATATTAATTTAGTATTAATCAATTAAATATAGAATTATTTAATTTATTTTAAATGTTAATTCATTAATTAATTATTATTTTAATACTAATTAATTAAAAGTTATATTATTAATTTCTTATTACCATATAATTTAATTAATTTTCTTATAATTTTAATATTATTTAATGAATTTATTAATATTTTAATAATATTTATTTCATTTGATAATATTTGAATTTAATTTAATTAATTTAATTTAATTTAATATTATTTAATTAAATTTAATGTAACATAAATATTATTCAGATAATTTTAATCTTATTTTAATATCAATTAATTAATTTAATCATATTGAATATTATTTACTTAATTTAATATAAATTTCATATTAAAATAAATTTAATATTTTATAGTATTATTTAATTAATTTTAATATAATGTAAATATTTTAATTAATTTAGTATTATCTTAATATTATTTAATTAAATTTTAATAATATGTAATTAATCTAATAATATTCTACTATTATTTTGTAAATTATTTAATTAAATTAATTAATTATCGAATTAAATTTTATAATTACTATTATTTTATTAATGATATAAAATATTATTAACTTATCATAACAATTATATTCAATGAAATATATGAAAAAATTAGAATTAATTAAATTTATTAAGACAAAATTATTCAATAAATATTACTCTCAATTTCTATGAACCAGGAATTGCAATTCTTATAAAAAAAAAATAAAGAATAACTATTCCTTTTTTTTTAAGGAATCGCCATTTCATGGAATAGCTATTCTTTATTAAAAAATTGAGCCAAACTATGGAATGGAAAAGTCACAAGAAAAATAGCTGAAGTGAAATTCCAATTCCATCAAACCAATTATGCTGTTAGAACTTGTTCAAAGTGACATGAAAAAAAAAAAAGGAGTTATATTAAATGTCATAACGTATATAAATTCGTGAACTTATAGTTAGATATAGATTAAAAAAGTTATTATCAAATTTTTTTATTTAAATGTAATTGATCACCTAATTGAATATGTCATATTTAAAGAGAAATTTCAATATTGATTTAGGTATATTTAAATAGCATATTCTGATCTACAAAACTAGAGTTAGGCTTGAGAATGCAATTACGTGTAAGAAAAATTATAATACCCCCATAGCGCATATCCAAAAGATAGTACTAGTTTGATTTCAGATTATCTACGCCTTAATCATATTTGTAATTTTATAGAATTATTTAATATTAAAAATTAGTCTTAAAATTGTCTCAATAGTTTGATAGCAATTTAAGATAATTCTTTCACCTCAAGAGTATTCATGGAGACTAGTGTCTCACTTTGAAAATGCTCCATCATAGATTTTATTAAAGTATTTTATTCTAAAAAATTAGTAAAGTCTCTCAATAGTTTGGTAAGACCTACTTTGAAGCAAATCTCTCCATAGTTTGATGAAATTTTATTGTAAAATATTTATAAAAATTTTATTTTAGAAAATTCATTAAGTTTTCAAATAGTTTGGTAAGACTTAATTTAGGAATCAATCCTCCAATCATTTGGAGGATAAATTATTTTTTTTATTTATTTTTTTAGAATGATTCATGGAATTTCTCAATAGTTTAGTAAATTCTATTTTAAAAATTAAATCCATGAAAATTCTCCAATAGTTTAGTAGAATTAATGAATTTATTTTGTAAAGATTTTTATTTGAAAATTATATTTTTATTTTTTATTTTTATCTTTTATTTTTTCATTATTTTTTTCATTCTTTGCTTCTTCTATGTAAAAAAAATTATAAAAACTAATGAAATAAAATAAAAAATAAAAAATATAAATTTAAGAAAAAAATTATAAAAAATAAAATTTAAAAATAAAATAAAAAGGGAAAAGGGAAACCTTGCGATTTAGGTTAGGTTAATGCACAAGTCGACGCGCGGGTCAACGGGTTAAAGCGCAGATTTGGGTGTGCCAAAACGCTGTCGTTTTGGGACGTTATATAAGCCAAGTCCCAGTGTTTTTCTCAGAATCCCCTTTGCTCTCTTTCTCTCTAGATTGAGAAGCTCTGGCTTCTCTCTAGAATTCCTTAAGAACATCGTTGAAAACTTCAACCAACAATTGAAAAATCCATCAGTTTTTGGAAAAGTCACCGAAAAATTCAATAGGAAATTGAAAAACCCATTGGTTTCTAGAAAAGCTGTCAAAATCTCACAGTCAATCGAAACATTCAAATATTCATCGAAAAATTCATCCAAACCTAAATTTTTTCAGAAAAATCTCAAAATTTCTCAGATTTACCCATATTTCTTCAAAAACTCTCCAAAATCCTAATCTAACGTCCAGAAACCTAAATTTAGCTCAAAATCTTTCAAACAAACCCAAAATCAAAAATCAAAATCCTAGAACTTCTATTCTACCCAGAAACTGTTTCCCATACCTGTAACAACCAAAATTTGCCTAATTTCTCATTGTGTCTCCCCAGCCCATTTTGTGTGTGTTTCTTTGATCTTTAGTTCAATTTATAAGCAATCTTTAGGAAAACAGACAGAACCAATCCCAGGCATGAATCCGGGGATTGAATTATGTTCGAACATGATTTTAAGCTAGATCCTTGCTAATTTGTCTGAAAAAGATCTTTGAATTGAATTCTGATTAACTGTGCCAATTAGGTTCTCTGATTTAACCAATTCAAAATTTCAGTTTCCATGATTTTTGTCATCAACCGAAAATGGAAAAGAAAATGAAATACAATAACAATAACAATAGTAATGATGATAATGATAATAATAATAATAATAATAATAATAATAATAATAATAATAATAATAATAATAATATAATACTATATAGTATACTAATAATATTATGATAATGACACTATAATATAATATAATATAATAAAAAATAATAGAATACGGTCTAATTGACCTCTCACATAGTCTGATTGACCCTGGACACAAATGAGTGTCAACAGCTGTCCCTCTTTGCATATTCCTGTTAGATAGGGATGATGCAAAGACTTAGATACATACTTCGTTCCAAGAGTCAAAGCAACAAATTGAAATAATAGAGACTAAACCATAAGTCAAAAAATGGTTTGGACTAAACTAAGATCAAAACAAGTGTTCAGGACTGAGCTGCAAGTCAAAAATTAAAATAATTTGGACTAAGTCGAGATCAAAACAAGTGATCGGGACTAAGCCGTAAATCAAAAAATGATCTAGACTAAGTCGAGATTAAATGACCATAACAAAACTGCTAGTCAAAAGGATAAAGCGACCAGGACGAGTCGAGGTCGAAGGTGGCTGACCGGGATAGAATCACGAGTTAGTAAATGATTTGGACTGAGTTGAGATCGAATAACTAGGATGAAATTGTGAGTCAAAAAGAGAAAACAATCAAGACCAAGTCGAAGTAAAAAATGGTTGATCAGGATGGTATCGCAGGTTGAAAAATGATCTGACCTGAATCGAGATCAGATAACTAAGACGATGTCACTAGTCGAAAAGATAAAGCAATTAGGACCAAGTCAAGGTCGAAGATGGCTAACTGAGATAATATTATGGGTTAAAAATGATTTGACCTGAACCAAGATCGGATAACTGAGATGATGCCGTAAGTCTGAAAGTGACCATGACCAAGTCAAGGTCGAAGATGAATGATCAGGATGATGTCGTGGGTTGAAAAATAATTTTGGCTTGAGCCAAGATCGGATGACTGGGATGATACCACGAGTCTAAAAGTAATCAAAATCGAGTTAAGGTCGAAGATGAATGACCGTAACGATATCGTAGGTCAAAAAATGATCTGGTCTGAGCCAAAATCAGATGACTAGGATGATATCACCAGTCAATAAAATAAAGTTCAAAATTTCACTCTAAATCCAAATATTCATAATTTGGACATTTAAAAATTTATGAGGTTTAATAACAGAAGTTGAAAAATCTCAATATTCCAAGTTTAACAAAATTGCAAAGATTCAAAGTTTGCAAAGGTTTTCAGATTCGCAAGAATGAAAGATTTGCAAGATTTCAAGTTTTGCAAAGGTTCTAGATTCACAAAGATCTCAGGTTTGCAAGGACTTTCATATTCACAAGAAAGAAATATTCATAAGGTTTCAAGTTTCGCAATGGTTCTAGATTCGTAAAGATTTTAGGATTGCAAGGATTTTCAGATTCGCAGCGAAAAAAGATTGGCAAGATTTCAAGTTTCGTAAAGGTTCTAAATTCGCAAAGATATAAGGACTTTCGAATTTATAAAAAAAAAAGATTCTAAAGATTCTAAATTTTATAAAGGTTTTAGATTCGCAAAGATGCAAGGACTTTTAAATTCATAAAAAAAAAAAGATTCGTAAGATTTCAAGTTTTGCAAAGGTCAAAAAAATAATTTGGCCTAGTCGAGATTGAAATGAGTGATCGAGATTGAACTGCGAGTCAAAAAAATAAAATGATTAGGATCGAGTCGAGGTCCAAGTTGAACGATCAAGATGATGCCACGAGTCTAAAAGTGACTAAAATCGAGTTAAAGTTAGAAATGAATGACTGAAACGATGTCGCGAGTCAAGAAATTGATATGGATTAAGCCAAGATTGAAATGAGTGATAATGATAAAGGAACAATGTAAATGCATGTCCTATCCAGGATGAAGATGTAAGCACAATGTAGATAATGCTGATGTCATGAAATTTTAATTATGGTGACAATATTCTTAAGACTCTACCAGTCCTTTTAGCTTCTCAGTATTAATAGTCTCAGAGTAAATTTTATTGACAGATCCATGTCATTTTTCTCATCTGATCACAACTCACAGATCGTGTCAACTGAATTCATCATTGGGTCACCTTATTTGCCCTTTTGTAAATAATTTTTTCATGCTTCTTTCATCTATCTCATCTTGGATTTCTTTCAAAAAATGAAAAATTTTTTATGAAAAATATTATTCATTTATTTACCATCATTCAAATCAGTGACAAACATGATACCTTTCTTTAGTTTATTCAAGGAATATTTGGCAAAGAATGAGAAAAATGGGTCTTTATTATTTAAAAAATAAAAGGTACGATCAAGAACAAATCAAGGGTAAACAAAGGCAAACTACCGTCATTTTTTCAAATAGGATGTTAACATCTCAAAATAACGATTATTGAAACAATTTTGAACTCAAACTCAGGATCTTTTTTTGCAAATACATTTCATTAATATCTTCTTTGAGCTAATCATTTTTATTCCGGGGACCTTTATATGAAGTTATTTTTTGAGTTTTCATCTTTACTTAAACTATCTTTTCGAGTTTTTAGTTTAAGTCATCATTTTTTTTCTTATTCTCTTTCTTTTTCCTTTTTTTTCTTTTCTTCTTGCTTTTTTTCATATTTTTTTAATTTTTTTTACAATTTTTTTATTTTTTTTAATCTTTTTTATTTGCTTTTTGTACCCCTTTTTCTCATTTTTTCCATTTTTTCTTTGTTCATCAATGACACTTTGATAAAAAGCTTCAAATAATCCAACAGCAAACCTGTCCCAGTTCAATTCATAATCCTTTAGATCAAGTATTTACATTCGATCGAAATGAAATTTTAAGGGACGTAACGTAGGCTAGGGTAAAGGTTGCCAAAGCAATAGATAAAATAAGCTTAAATTGTATTTGTGGGATAATTAAACCAATGATTATTTCTTCATATGGAGCATTTTGACATTTTGCCCATCAATTTTCCTTTTTTTTTCTTTTTTTTGGAGCACATTGACATTTTACCCCATCAATTTTCTTTCATTTTTTTTTTCATTTTTTCATTTGTCAAGGAAACTTGATCACAAAAGGGCTTTACCCTTAAGAATTTCTCAAACTTTAGCCCTCAGTGTGGGGTCATCCTTGTTTAGGGTTCCTCAAAAAAATTTTAACAGACTCAAAATGGGATAGCAAGGGATAATTTTTTTTTTTTTGGAATGATAGAAGAAAGATAGCCATTTCTCATTTTGAAGAACATTCATTGACCAATAGCAGACTTGTGAAAATTGCAAAGATCATGCATTGCATCAGTTTTGAAATTTTTTTCCAGATTTGTCTTTTTATTCAATAGTCCTAATGAATTTTCATCTATCAATCAAATTATCATGAATGATGTTTTCAAAATTGAATCTTAAATTATCATTATGATTGTCTAAATATTCATTATTTGAAAATGAAGAATGGATATGGGAAAGAGGTATAAAAAGGTAAAAGTAGATAATAGGTATTCACACAAAAAAAGAATGTCATAGAAATGCATCAAATTTGTCACTTTCATTAAAATGATGAAAAATAAAAATGAAATCTAAATACATAAAAAAATTTCACATTATCAAGAAATCATAAGATAATCGGTAGTGCCAATCAACCTTTCCTCAAAATTATGCCCTTGGATGATTGAACGATGGGTAAACATTGACATTAGATGCTGTGTTTCCACTGGTATCAAAATTTATCAACCTTTTCTTGATAAGACTTTGCATCATATGTTTCAAAGAGATATAATTTTTGATGGAATAATCCGTCACCCTAAAATGGTAATAACAGTGAGTCGTGGAGTCATACCCTTTGGGATAGGGAGGTTCGATGTGTTTTGTAGGAATGGGAGCAATCAAATAGTTCTTGTAAAGCTCTCGGTATAAATCTGTGTAGCTCAACGAATAGGGTCAAATATAGGCTTTTCCTAATTTTATGATTTTCGCACACCACTTGTTGGGGTAATTGGATGAACAAAAGGCTTAGGCATGAATGGATAAGAAAGTCATAGAATTGATTGATACACTACAGTAGAAACAAAACTTGTAGGTGAATGATATATGGGATATATTGGCTAAAGGTAATTTTTGAATTATGACCTATCGAAACTCACAGCTTGAGTCTTACTTTTTTTTTCTTGGGCATCTTTTTAGTAATAGAAGACCTCATTCTTTCAATTTGTCACTCTTGATTGTATTTTTAATGATTTTTTCTGAAATCACCATGTTAGTAAAATTCTTAGTCACATTCCCTACCATTTTCTCATAGTATGGTGACTTGAAAGTGTATACAAATAGCACTGTCATCTTTTTCTCTGTTAAGGGAGTTATACTTGAACAGTGACATCCTGCTACTTTTGGGCATACTCATTGAAAAACTTAGATGCTTTCTTCTCCATCTTTTGTAATTAAAGACGATTAGGAGCCATGTCTATAATGTGATGGTATTGGCCGATAAAGGATCGAGTCAGATCCTTCCACGACTTAATGCGAGTCCTATCTAACTGGACATACCACCTTGTAGTAAACCTGGTTAAATTATCTTGAAACACATGTATGAGCAGTTTTTCATTACTAGCGTAAGGTACCATCTTATGATAATACATTGTGATATGTGTAATAGAGCACTTAGTACCATCATACTTTTCAATTTTTGGTACCTTAAAATTTAGAGGAATCACAATATTTAAGACCGGACAAAGGTTAGAGCATCTATGGATCCATAAAAATCAATGCCTTTTACAATCCGTAATCTTTCTTCAATCATACTCATAGCTTGATCGATCTTAGAGTCTTCTAGGGACACAACTATTTGCAACTTCATTTTTTCTTAAGTCTCATTCACTTTGGGAATTTGGATAGGCTCATATGCCTTTTTAACGAAGACATGATTGGTATAGCTTTGAATATTCCCTTGATTGTAATTTGGGAATGTGGTCTATTATTCTTAAAAGCTTGAAATGGTTTGGGTCTGATGTGAAATGAAACCTGAAGGATACATTGGCTCAGTATCTTATGTGAGATGTCTATTTTTTATTGGATTCCCTTTGTTTGTCTTTTCTAAAGCTTTAAGGATCTTGCTTAACTTCCCCTTAATTACTTTCTAGGCCTTTTTTAACATCTCAAACCAGTCTGTATTATCTTGTTCCATTTTTTTGGGTATGGCTTGAGTGTAACACTAGTGTTGAGCTATCATTGAACCTTGATTTCTTATAATCATAGTGCAAATTTAAGATGATATTTATGGAACCATCAAATTATGCATGAGAATGAATACAGTGATGCATGAATGCATGCGTACATAAATAAAAAAAAGGTTAGTAAACGTAATATGTATGTTTATGAATATACACAAGAAGAAAAGAAATAAAAAGAAGACGAGAAATCGGTTAGTCACATCAATAAAAAATAAAGAATAAACATTATAAAGTAAGTAAAATAACAACATGACTCTAAATTTTGGGTTAACTATAAAGGGTGGAAAGACATGGCTCTATCTATGGTTAGGCTCTTGAAGTTAACTATATGCAATTTGGATTACTTCTAAAAGGTTCTCAAATTGTTCCTTACATCATAATCCATTATATACTAGAAAAGTACCCAAATCCTAACCCATTATAGGCTACAAGCAGAAATGATTCAATCTGAGTAGAAGTATTTTGTAAGCCCATGCGGAGACATGAAATCTTATAAGGGCATAGGTACTTCACTCCCTCTTAAAGGTAGAGCTCAGATGGAGAGCTTTATGTTATGTATATGCAAATGTATAACATATATGTACAATAAATAAATGAATAACTAACAAATATAAGCAATGAAAAAAATAAATAGAAAAGAGAAAAAAATTCCAAATTTATTAGGCAAGGCTTGGATAATAAGAAATTGTTCACCGGCTTGACTCTCGGTGTCCCTGGTGGAGTCGCCATACTGTCATAACGTATAGATCTATAGACTTACCTCTAAATATAGATTAAAGGATTCACCACCAATCTTTTTTATTTAGGTGTGATTGGCTACCTGATTGAATCTATCTTATTTAAAGAGGAACCCAAGATTGACTTAGATATCTTTAAATAATAGATTTTGATCTACGAAACTAGAATTAGGTTTGGGAATGCAATTACATGTGAAGAAGGTTATAGCACTCCCATAGTGCCCATCCAAAGGATGGTATTAGTTTGATTTTAGATTATCCAAGCTTTGATCATATTTATAATTTATCGAATTACTTAATATTGAAAATTAGTCTTAAAATTATCTCAATAGTTTGGTAGCAATTTAAGATAATTCTTTCACCTCAAGAGCATTTATGGAGACTAGTGTCTCATTCTGAAAAGGCTTCATCGTCGGATATATTAAAGTATTTTATTTTAAAAAATTAATAAAGTCTCTCAATAATTTGATAAAACTTACTTTGAAGTAGATCTTCCTACAGTTTGGTGAGATTTTATTATAAAATATTTATAAGAAAATTCATTAAGTCTTCCAATAATTTGGTAAACTTAATTTAGGAATCAATCCTACAATCATTTGGAGGATAAATTATTTTATTTATTTATTTTAGAATGATTCATGAAATTTCCTAATAGTTTGGTAAATTCCATTTTAAAAATTAAATCCATGAAAATTTTTCAATAGTTTGGTAGAATTCATGAATTTATTTTGTAAAGATGTTTATTTGAAAAAGATTTTTTATTTTTTATTTTTATCTTTTATTTTTTTCATCATTTTTTTCATTCTTTGCTTATTCTATTTTTCAAAAAAGATTTTTTTTATAAAAACCAATGAAATTAAATAAAAAAACTAAAAATAAAAAATTAACAAAAAATAAAATAAAAATAAAAAAGGGAAACCTTGCGATTTGGGTCATGTTAACACAAGTCAGCATGCGAGTCAGGGGTCAGAGTGTGGATTTGGGTGTGCCAAAATGCTGTCATTTTGGGATGCTGTATAAGCTAAGTCCCAACATTTTTCTCAGAATCCCCTATGCTCTCTTTCTTTCTAAGCTGAAAAACTTTGACTTATCTCTAGAATTTCCCAAGAACACCATCAAAAACTTCAATCAAAAATTGAAAAATCCATCGATTTTTTGAAAAGTCGCTAGAAAATTCAACCAAAAAATTCAAACATTCATAAAAAAATTCATCCAAACCTAGATTTTTCCAGAAAAATCTCAAAATTTCCCAGATTTGCCCAGATTTCTTCAAAAACTCATCAGAATTGTAATCCAACCTCCAGAAACCTAAATCTAACTCAGAATCTTTCAAACGAACCCAAAATCAAAAATAAAAAATCAAAATCCTAGAACTTATATTCTGCCCAGAAACTGTTTCCCATACTTGCAACAACCAAAAATTTTCCAATTTCTCACTGTGTCTCCCCAGCCCATTCTGTGTGTGTTCCTTTGATATTTAGTTCAATTTATAGGCATCCTTAGAGCAATCTTTAAGAAATAGATAAAATCAATCTCAAGCTTGAATATTAGGATTGAATTCTGCCTGAGCCTGATTTTAGGCTAGATCTTTGCTAATTTGTCCGAAAAGATTCGTGAATTGAATTCTGAATTCTAATTGACTATGCCAATTGGGTTCTCTGATTTAATTGATTCAAGATTTTCAGTTTCCATGATTCTTGTCATCAACCGAAAATGGAAAGGAAAATAAAATACAATAACAATAATAATAATAATAATAATACTAGACAATATACTAATAATAATATGATAATAATACTATAATATAATATAATATAACAAAAAAAAGAATACGATCCAATTGACTTTTCACACGGTTTGATTGACCCTGGACACAAATGGGTGTTTACATTAAACCAATTAAAGTCTCAAAAATCAATAAATTTAACCGTAAATTTTATCAAATCAAAAGAAAAAATCCCTAGAATCTCACCCAGAAAAAAGACTATAAAAAACCTCAATCAAATCCGAGCTGAAAAGTAAAATTTTTAAATGAATCAAATTTTAAACCCTAAAATATTGTGTTGAGATCATTTAAAATTTTCTTCTTTCAAACCAAATGACCAAAAGAAACAAAAAGAGCACTGATGAAAGTATTGCAAGCCATTATGATGGTGGCCGTTGAAAAAACAAGCCAAATTGATGTGCTTAGTATTAGGTGAAAAGTCTTCAATCAATCAAGCATTCAAGTGAGTGGAAGCAAAATCAAATCATAAATCATCCATACAATATATAAAAATTTAACATGGTTTAACCAAATCTAATGGGACCCTACATTCACATATGAGATAAAAAATTTATTAATTGTGAAAAATTACAAACATACAATTAAATCAATCCTAAAGTGATTTCTAATTATCTCAATTCAAATATTTACACACATACTCATGTGGACCTTATCATTTTCCTCTAACCGATTCATAAACATAACAATTATCATACTTACGGACCCTGTTATTCTTATCTAGTCCTATAAAGTATTCAAATTCTAAACATTCAAACATACATACCTATATAAACTTTCTCAATCTTTTCTAATGAGGTATCTATCCCGGTAAAACCTATAACTTTCTTATATATTTCTCTCATGCCTAATCTTATGAAAACTCCCATTAATTATAAGACTATTAACTTACCTATTAAGAATCATTTTCTTCTTAATTTTTTTTTAATTTTTTTATCCATCAAGTAATATCTAGTTAATCTTGAAAAAATCTCAAACAAATCTCTTACGGCATCTAAGTTATTATTTCTAACAACCTTCACATTAACTAAATTTTATCAAATTATCATTTTTCATGCTAGACATATTTAGCTTCACACACAATAAAAATCTTATAACAATATTCTTCTATGTCTTCATGCAAACCGATATTTTAAAATACGAACTCAAACTCTTTATTTGATTGAGTTCCTCTAGGCTTTTTTTTTTTTTTTTTTACATCTTGAACATTTGTTCTAATACTAGTTCATGAGTAAAAAAATCATCAATCAATCAATCAAATATCCAAGCGAGCAAAAATGAAATCAAATCATAAATGATCTATTCAAGAGATAATAATTTAACATGATTCAATCTAATCTAAAATAGTCTATATCTATAAATGAAAAAAAAAATCTATCAGTTATTGAGAATTACAAATATACAATCAAATCAATCCCAAACCAATCTCTAATAATCCCAATTCAAATATTTACATATAAACCCATGTAAACCCTCTCATTCTTCTAATCTACTCACAAATATAATAATCATCATAGCCATGGACTATTTTATTCTTCAATTTTATGGAGTATTCACACACTAAATATTCAAACATATACACTTATTATATATACTGTTTTAATCTTTTGTGATTTTATAAGATATTTATTATGATAAAATTTATAACTCTCTTATATTTTTCTCTCATATATTACCTTATAAAGACTTACAATATATATAAGCTTACTAACTTGACTATTAAATTTTTTTTTTTTTTTAGAAAATTTCTTTTAGAAAATTTTTTTATCCATCAAACAATATGTAATCAATCTCAAAAAAAATTAAAATAAATCTTTTATAAAATTTGAGTTACTATTTTCAATACTTTAATTGAAATTGATAAAAAAATAAATAGCAAAAAAAAGAGAAAAAATTGATTTCTCTTACCTATCCCGTCTCTCCATCTTTTTTTTTTTTTTTTCAAATTAAGGACTCCTTGCCTTCGTGAAAACAGAAGAAATCATGTGGGAAGAAAAACTTGGACGACACGTGGACAACTAATGTCCGAAGAAACTTACAAAATTTATTATATGGATTACAGGTGAGAGCATCCAATTTTATCACCCTACTTATAATATGATGGTAAATTTCAGATTTATTCAATGATTAGTGTCTGATTCTTTGTTCAAATAGTTGCATTTAAATCTCACTTTCCCAAATAAAAAAAAAAAATTAGCAACAACCTTGGTCAATTGGTAAAGTGTATATGATTATTTTATTTCTAACAACTTTAAATATATAAAAAAAAATAAAATTTACCACTCATCTTCAAACAAATATAATTTTATCATTATACTTTTTAATTTAATTAAAAAAATTACATGTTTAAATATTAAAAAAAATCACTTACATTGATATAAATCTTATTCTTTTTTATTTTTGAATAAAAATAACTAAAATTAAAAATATTAGTTTGATCCAAATTAGTTATGAATTTAATTTTAATTCAAGAATAAAAAAAATAAGATTTACACTAGTTTAAATAAATTCTTACTCTTAATTTTTTCAATTGTTTTGTAAAATATTTTTATACTTAACTTTTAACTAAAGATGTTCTTCGCAAAACTCTAGTGAACCAAGTTAAACCAACACCTTAAAAATTCAAGCTTCACTTTGTTCCACACATTCAACTTAACATATTAATAAAATATTTTTGATATTTTTTATTATATTTAAAATTTAAAATTTAATAAAAATATATTATTTATTATAAAATACTTTTAAAACTTACACCTAAACATCATATGTAAGGAATCAATTAAACTCAAGCTTCTGACTAGGAATGGCAACCTAACTCATTCTTAACAAGTTTCAATCTAACTTGATTTTTTATAATTGATTTTTTTTTTTTTAAATCAAGTTTTGAATAGGATAATTGTAGAACAAAGTCGAAATTAAATTTTAGGCAAACTCACTCCAATCCAGTATATATATAATTATTTTTTTAATTTTATATTTATATATATTTAGATATTTATTTAATTTTATATTTATATTAAAAAATAATATTTTATTAATTTTAGATTGGGTCAGATCGAGTCAGATTGAGTACTGTTTTATATAATATCAAATTAGGTTGGGTTCGAGTATAAAAAATAAAAAAAAATCATTAAGATGGGTTGAGTTTAGGATGAGTAAAAATTTACTTTATTCCGAACCTATCTATTAGCTTAGCTTGTAAATATTTTTATTAACTCAAATTGATAATATTATTCCTTCCTTATCATAATATTTGTTTTTTTTTTTTATAATTTTTACAGAATTTAAAGAAAATGATTTCACTTTAGTCTATGTAATATTAAATTTATTTTATTTTATAAAATTAAGTTTTGATAAAAATTAAAAAAATAAAAATAATTTTAGAATATAAAAAATAAAATCATTAATTTTTTAAAAAAATATAATTTTAGAATATTTAAAAAATAAAAAGTGAATAAATAAAATGAGACGAATAAAGTAATAAAAATTACATCCATTGATAGCTAAATGATAAATTTCATCCATCAATTTAATTAAACTTTATGTCGAATTATATAAATAGTTTTGCCATTCAAGTCTCTTTTGTTGTTAACTTTTTTCCTTCTACATCTAAGAGCGTAAAGCAATAATGCTATATAATATTTATTTTCTTAAACAAATATGATATTGATAGGTGAAGCGGAAGAGAATAAAATAGAAAAGAATTAAAAGAAGAAGAAATAAAAAAAAAAAAAAAAACTATCCCCACTGTCCTTTAAAAATGGAAACTAGCCTCAAAGCCATCACCGCCTACAGAGGACAGATCACCGTTCAGAAATTCAAGGAATATTCAAATTGCACACGTTATTATGAGTCTCAAACCTACTCTCATAACCGACGAAACAATCATCACACGCTACTTTATCCGCCAAATGGCTATTTTGATATTCTCAGACACGTGGTTAACCCACATCGCGACTTTCTAACAGCGACAGGTTTCCACAAATAGCCAAGTCATCGTGGACCCCACCTAATGATAGATAAGCGTCCTGGCATTCACATTTTTAAACAATTTCTAGAATAAAAATGCAGCAGCATATAACGCTGATTAGTTGGAACAATTAAAAATCTTCCGGCTTTAATCACCGTTGCGTTAATGTGATCATGTACCCATCACCGTTAACTCAGCCGCTATAATTTAATAGTCCATAGGGGGATGTATATTACATTATTAGAATTTTAAACGGAACTCTTTTCTGTTTCTAAATTTGGGAAAAAAAATTATCCTTATCCGGTGAGCAGAATACAAGCTAAGCTACATTCCATTAATGGAATAAAATATTATTAGTGTAACAGCATTCCATTAATATTTGCTTACATTCATATAATTTATCCCAAAAAAAAGTTTGCTGCCAATGTTTGTTTATAACAACATATATATATATATATAAGATTTACAATAACGTGATGTATTAATAAAAGAAATATAATATTTGATTATAAAGCAAATTTGTGAAATTTCAATGTTATATTTTTCTCTAAACGTTTTATATAAATTACATAAATGAAATATTTTTTTATGATTAATTTTTGTTTAGAATTAAACTAACTTAAAACGACAATCGACAAAAGTAAAGTGACAATATTGATAGATAATATAATTATTTAATGATTAGATTTTAATTTTTGGTACATTCATTCGTTAAACACAATTAAAAATTTTATTATTACTATAGATAGGAAAAACAAAAAAAAAAAGAAAATTGATGATAATAATAGTGTTAAAAATTTGGCCTTAATTTAGATAGTATAGTATTTTGGTGATTAAATAACGCATTGAGATATATTAATTTTTTAATTTTAACATTCAATAATTTATCAATAAAATACACTAATGTTGACCAAATTTTTTTTTTACCAAAATAATTTTATATTTATAAGCTTAGCAATGCGGTTCCATTGTTTTCTATGAGAAATAAATTTACTTGTGACCAAAAAAAAAAATTTAATTAAAATTGAGTACATGTACCAAAACCGCAAAATTGAAAAACTAAAAGGGCTAAAAGATAATTTGACAAAAAGAAAAAATCCCTGCACAACAATTATATTAAATCCCTAATCAAAAAACAAAATTCCAAAAAAAAAAAAATCCAAAGAAATTCGTATCATCTATAATATTATATTACAATATACATTAAAATTTGATAACATTTGTTTATGTTGATGTTTAAATAGACCATCTATATTATTTACACGTAAGATATTTTTAAATAATTTTATTTAATCAATTATTTATTTTTTAAAAATTTTAAATTTTACATTTATCAAAATTTTTTAAAATATATAAGATTTATCTTAATTTAAATATAATAAAATATATCTTCTCATATTTCATTCTTACCCAATTCAAATAGTTTTTAAAGGTTAAATTCTTATATTTTAGGAATATCGTCTAAATTAATATTTATATAAATTTAAATAAATAAAATTTATGATTGAACCACTGTTATTTATTTATTTTTTGTCTTTATTTTTTATAATTTAAAATAAAAAAATATTTCATCTCAATTTAAAATTACACACATATCTAAATTTAAAATTATACTAATTTTTTTATCTTAGTTTAAAATTAAACTTGGATAAACTAAATTTTTAAAAAATTAAATTTTTTTCAATTAAATAATTATAAAATATATTTTACAATTTTTTCTCACAATCAAAATTTTTTTGGTCATAAAAGTTTGAAAAGATAAAATTTCAAAATTAAATATGAAAAAATCTTTCATGATATATCACATATGTAAATCTTAATTTATATTAAAATAATATATACTTTTAAAAATTTATGTAATTATGAATAAAAAATTATATTTCTCATTGATATTTGTATATAATTTTACTTTCATAATTTAAAACTTTCATAATACTTATTTAGATTCTTTCATAATCATTTATATGTAAACAATTTTTTAAATTTTAAATTACAAATTACAAATGATTATGATTATTTTTATTTATTTATATATAATATAAAAATTAATATAAATTAAAATTTTAGATTATAAAAAATATAATAAAAAACTCCGTACATGGCACGGGTAAAAAAAAACTAGTTCCTATATATAGGTAATCAGGCATGGGTCCTTTTATCTCTTCTTCAAAACACAAGCTCCAAAAACAGAAAGCGACCCAGCAGACCAAAAAAAAAAAAAAATTCATCTTCCCAAATTAAATCTCGACAAATTGTTCTTCTTCTTCATCTTGTCCTTTCGATATTTTGCTATTTTATTTTGATTTTAGTTTAAAAGATGTCATCGAATGAAGAACTATCTTCAAAAGTGAAGGCACGGTTGGCCGTTCTCTCTGCTCATTTAGCATCTCCTGGTTCGTCCTCCAACGACCTCACCTTCACCATCCTCGAGCCATGGTGCGTCTCGGCTCAGACCGTTGGCTCTGTTGGCGGTTCGTTAACCATTCTCGACGAGCGAACCGGCAAGAAGTACCAGGTCCCTGTTTCCAAAGACGGCACTGTCAAAGCTACCGATTTCAAAAAGGTTTTATATTTATTTAAAAGTTAAACGGATTTGTTAGTTTTTTTTTTTAAAAAGAAAATCATCTGATTTTGATTTGAACCTTGAATTTAATTGCAGATAACAACAGGGAATAATGACAAGGGGCTGAAAATTTATGATCCGGGTTACTTGAATACTGCTCCGGTTCGGTCGTCGATTTCTTATATAGATGGAGATGAAGGGATTCTTAGATACAGAGGGTACGCAATTGAGGAATTGGCTGAGAGTTCCACTTTCTTGGAAGTGGCCTACCTCTTAGGTAAGCTTTTTACAAATAAAAACACCCCTTTCATTATGCAAACTTTGATTGTTTCAAAATTTTCTATGGAAAATAGATTAAATTCGTGCATCTATGTAATTTTTAAAGTGATCGGTCTGGTTGAGATTTCCCGGAAACTAATTTGGTGTACCTAACATTATGCACATGAAATTGCATGCGTGGGATTCGAGGATTAAATTATATGCAAATCCCACCTTGCAAAGCTATTATCTTATTTGGTGAAAGATAGTTCACACCTGCGAAGTCAATTGAAATCTTTAATGGATCAAAGAAAACAGTTGGTGATGCCCATTTTAAATAGATGCATATGGAGATTGTATGTAAATCCTGTGACATGCTGTGTCATGAAGATCAATATGGGGTTAAGGCAAAACCCTTTTTGATTAACTAATAATTCCCTGACTACTATTTGAAGATAAAATCATATTTGCCTGTCTCTTTCAATGTTGATATGACAGACAGGAATTTAACTTAATAAATCAATTGCAAACTATTTCAACAATGGTTTTATCTAATTATCTGGAACTAATAAAGATTTATATTCATGTGTCTTTGATTGCAATTATGTATTTGTTTATCTGTTCAGTGATGTGTTTTAAATAACTTGCTTTCACTTTTTCAGTGTATGGGAATTTGCCTTCTGAAGGTCAGTTAGCAGACTGGGAATTTGCTGTTACTCAGCATTCGGCTGTGCCACAAGGGATTCTGGTATGCTTTTCTTTCTTCTAACAATAATCCATGTCTAATCCTAGTGATGCTGCAATCTGTGTGATGTTTATAAGAGCAGGTTCCCTTGCTTTTCTAATTTCTTTGGTTTAAGGGCCAAATTTCTGATTTTTTTCGGCAATAATACTAACTGAGCTCTGTCCTGATTGTACAACAGAATTTCTTCAACTGTTTCTTGTTTTATCTGTTTTGTAGGACATTATACAATCAATGCCTCATGATGCTCATCCAATGGGTGTACTTGTCAGTGCAATGAGCGCTCTTTCTGTCTTTCATCCCGATGCTAATCCTGCTCTCAGAGTAAGTTGATGGTTAACTTTCAACAAATGCTTTATGAAGACTCATTTTAAGTTGACACAATTGCAATAGCTTTTTGCACCCTCATGGATTTGGGTCTATAAGATTACATAGGTAACAAAAATAGTGAAAAGTTATTTTTTTTTTATGGAAGAAAAAAATATGATAAGTGTGCCAAGTGGTTTTAGAATTATATGGATTCTAAGATCACATTGTTATAAGACACTGGATATTACATTTTACCTATATTTTAAGTTGCCTGTCTTGAGGGTCTATTTCACATATGTCAAAAGTGATTAAAGAAATTAACTCAGTGGAGGCCAACTCTCTCTATCTCTCTTTCTTTATATATATGTTATAAAGAGAGAGAGTTGGCCACAACTGAGTTAATAAATATGTATTCTGTGAGGTAGCCCCTTGCAAAAGGGTCAAAAACTGAAAATTAGGGGTTTTGACCTCATCCTTACAACATAAGAAAGTGCTCTGGCAGTATGGCTTGATTGAAGGCAAATGTAGTTTTAACACCATCCAGGCCAGATTAGAGCACATTTTTTGTGGGAAGCAATTGTAGAAGCATTAAAATCTGGACAACTTGCAATAACCTCCTGTTCTGTTTGTTAGAGAAAGACTCTGAGGTATCTCCTCATGCTAGTTCAGGCTTAAGTTATTTGCAGCTTTACTTTGTGTAGCATCTTTAAGACATCAACTTCTGCTGTGCTTTTTAAATAATAACTTAAAAATCTTTCTGGGATTATTTTATTCTCCTAGTTTGTCTGGTGTTTGATCATAGACCTACTATTAATGCAGGGCCAAGATCTATACCGGTCAAAACAAGTGAGAGACAAGCAAATAGCACGCATTCTTGGAAAGGTTTGTGCATTTAATTCCTTTTCCCCTCTTTGTGTCTTTTGTACTCTAAAGCAGTTGATTCATTTCATGAGGAAATGACTTTAACTGTGGCCCATGAACTTGTTATTTTCATCTTGTCCTATGGGTTTTGGATTGTCACTTATTTTCATTCTGTTGAGAGATCAGTACAAAGCTTTATTCTGTTTGCAGGCACCAACCATTGCTGCAGCAGCTTATTTGAGGATGGCAGGAAGGCCTCCAGTTCTTCCTTCCAGCAACCTTTCTTATGCTGAGAACTTTCTCTACATGCTAGACTCAATGTATGTCCTTTGGAACCTTTAATTCTCTCATTAATGTATTGGCTACATTTACGCATTACTTTGGGAAATTGTAACAGTTATCTCCTTGCTGCTAAATTTTCTTTTCGTTGATAATTTTTAATGCTCTTTTATCTGGTCATCCTCATCTAGGAGGCCATGAACAATCAATACTTATGCTATTACCTGGTGTTCATTCAAGAAATGCAAGGTTTAGGCCTACCTTTGCCTAACTACTGTATTCATTTTGATAACTTTCAGGGGCAATCGGTCTTACAAGCCCAACCCCCGGCTAGCTCGAGTGCTGGACATTCTTTTCATACTACATGCAGAACATGAAATGAATTGTTCCACAGCCGCTGCCCGGCATCTTGCATCAGGGTAGGTCTATTAATGTTATTGTCTTACTGTGCTAGAACAACCAAAAGTTTTGTATTAAATATTTGTTTTTGCATCTGCTTCTGCAGTGGAGTTGATGTATACACTGCTCTAGCTGGAGCTGTTGGAGCACTATATGGTCCTCTTCATGGTGGAGCAAATGAGGTATGCAGAACCAAATATTTGCGGTTTCACAATAACTCCATTCTTATTGCTAGTTGTCTGGAATTCAATTTCCAACAGAATGGTGTTATAATATGCTAGTTCAGACTAAACAATTGCACTTGGGCTGCTCTTTGTTTATTTAAGTGTATCAATTCTTTTTTTCTCTTGAGCTGTTTGTGCCGGCAGTACCTGAGCTTGTTTTTGTTCTCTGGGTTCATATAGGCTGTGCTCAAGATGCTTAGTGAGATTGGAACAGTTGAGAACATTCCAGATTTTATTGAGGGTGTCAAGAACAGGTGAATGCTTCATATGCATTTTGCTGTTAGTTAAAGTGACAGGAAGCTAAAGGTCCTGCATCCAGAGCTGTATTTTCTTTCAAATGTTTTAGTTATTTTCAAATATATCTTCATTTCTTTAGGAAGCGGAAAATGTCTGGTTTTGGGCACCGTGTATACAAAAACTATGACCCCAGGGCAAAGGTGATAAGGAAATTGGCAGAGGAAGTTTTTTCTATTGTCGGCCGGGACCCTCTTATTGAGGTGTTTATCTACCCTCTAAAAATTATATTCTTTTGCATAAAGCATTTATTCTTTTCTCATGCCTTATCTGTTGCATGTTTTTCCAATCACTCCATATTAAACTTGTGCTTGTCAATGGTATGTAAGCTGATCAGATATGATAAGGCATAGAATGAGAGTTCTGTTATGTTTCTGAAAGCTGGTTGTTTGGCATTGATCAAGGCATTGACTTAGATGGCAGATTCTGTAAATAGTATTTTCTTTTCCAAATATGGATTAAATTAGTAGGGTTTAAATAAAATTTGTTAGTACTTTATAGTTGTAATTTAAGAGACATTTATACACTTGTCTATGATTTCTTTGTTTACTGTAAATGATTTAATATGCTTTTTTCTTCCCTTTCATTTTTTGCATTGCAGGTAGCTATTGCTTTGGAGAAGGCTGCATTGTCTGATGAGTATTTTATTAAGAGGAAGCTTTATCCAAATGTTGATTTCTATTCTGGACTAATATATCGGTAAAGACATGATTATTTTCTTTGCGTACCTTAAAAAACTAGACAAATGCATAAGATTTTGTTAGTTTTCTTCCTTCAAGTGTTGGACTGGTGATAAGTAAGGTTTTTTTTCAACAGAGCAATGGGATTTCCTCCGGAGTTCTTCACTGTGTTATTTGCAATCCCTCGAATGGCCGGATACTTGTCACATTGGTGTGAGTCTCTAGATGATCCTGATACAAAGATAATAAGACCACAACAGGTGAGTTAATAGTTCAGACTCAAAGCCATGTTATTATAATTATTACTATGATGATCATGATCATGATGGTGCAAATGAAATATTATTGACATGTTCATTCCTTGCTTCTTGGCATATAAGGAAAGGTGTGTGTTATTTTATAGTCTATTGTGATTTGTTGTGAAATCTACCTAAATAGTGTAGAAAACACTTTAGAACATTGAAACCAAGGCTTCCAAAACTTTTTCCTTCACATCCCACCTTTTGGCTGCATAAGTGGCCTAGCCACTAAGTTATAGGAATTATGAAATTTTGCAATGTGATAAAATACTTTTGAGAGTTACTAAAATGCCATTTCTTGGTCTCTCTTATTCCACTTGAATTTTCAGGTTTATACTGGTGTATGGCTAAGGCATTATATGCCACTCAAGGAGCGCATGGCGTCAACTGAGGCGGATAAGCTTACTCAAGTATCCATATCAAATGCCTCAAGGCGGCGACTGGCTGGATCTGGGGTTTAGCTTATATAGAAGGCATTGCAAGTGAAATAAACGGCACAGATATCGCCAGGAAAATAAATGTACCATTGTCAGTTGCTTTCTGAATCAAAAGAGTATTTTTGGCAGAAGCTGATACATTGGCCCCTTGTTATTATATACCTCTTATTGTTAGGAACCAATGTCACATAATTTAGACCTTAAAATAATTATGTTGGAAATGGTAACTTGTTTATGTTGTAGTAGTTTGAGATTTTCTGCATCAAGTATAAATGTAATGTGTAACGCATTTGCTAGCTAGCTTTGGCCCACTGCTCTGGGGCGTGTGTAGGGAGAAAGAGTTGCACCCTAGATTAGGATTTGAAACACTCTAAACCACTCTCTTGCTTAGGGGTGAGCAATTTTAGTTTAAAACCAAATTAACCGAAGAAATTCGTTTAAAATAGTTTGTTTAATTTGATTAATTTTGATTTATTTAGACGGATGATAAGATTAATTTCAGTGAAATTAAAAATGAAAATAATAGTGATGATGAGATTAAGTATTGCATATTATAATCGGTACATAAGATTAAATTCGATGATTGGATGTGTTTGAATAACAAACTAATTGTAGTGATAGAGATAAAAATAAAAACTTGGAATGTATTGTTTGCTAACAATACCTTCTTCACATTCTTTTGGAGGGCTAGCAAAACTGGGAAGACCAGCAACCATATTTTTATGATGAAGTTTCTTTAAACCACTCAAATTCAAATGATCATAGTAAAAATGCCATGGCTAAGCCGCTTCGCTCAATTTTGCTAAGATGCATGACCAATTAATGTTATTGAGATAGAGAGGGAACATCTTGTTTGTGGTCATTGTAATTTGAGCAATTAACTAATTTAGCATCTTGAATTCGACATATTTATGTATTAATAAATTACATATATTTTTATTTTTTATAAATTATTAATATATTTTTATAAATTATTAAAACTAAAAAATTAATTTAATTATAATAAAAATTATTATTTATAATTCATTTTAGATTTTAATAAAAATATATTTATTAAAATAAAATAATAAAATTCTTAATAATATATTTTGAGTTAATAGTATCTGTAGTTCCTAAACTTTGACTTAAATTTTATTTAAAAAAATTCTAATTAGATCTTTAATTATCTAAAGTTATCCTATTTGATCATTCCGTTTTATGAAATCATCTAAATTTGCAACAAATATTAGCTGGTATCACGTGATAATGTCAGTTGTAACTCACGTGATAGATAAGGGATCAAAATAAAATTCTCTTAAAGTTTAGGGACAAAAAATGAAACTATCTAAAAATTTTTATAAATTTCATTTATATTTTATAAAATATTAAATTTAAAATTATAAAAATTCAATAGCATTTTAAAAACAAAAAAATTATTTTCTACTAAAAATACTATTTTACTTAAAAATCATAATAAAAATATTTTCTATCCATAAAATATATATTTTAAAATATTAAATATCTTTTATTTTCCTTTTTCTAATATATTTTATAAAAAATAAATAAAGGAAAAGATAAAAATAATTCAAGAAAAATTGATTTTTATATATTTCAAATATTTTTTATAAAATATTATTATTTAAATTTTTTTATTTTTTATTATGACATGATTTATCAATAAAATAGTATTTTTAATAGAAAATAGATTTTTAGAAAAGTAAAATTAAGTTTAAAATTTCAAAATAATTTTGTTAAAATTACATATCATTTTAAAAAATTAAGTAAAAATTTTTATATCGATTTAAGAAATTAAATAAAAACTCTATATCATGTTAAAATATTATATAAAAATTTTTAGATCAGTTTCAAAAATAGATTTATTAATTTATTCAAAATATAAAAACTTTATATTCATATAAAATAAAAAATATAATTTAAAATGTTTTTTTTAATTTTTTTATAAAACGTATTTGATAAAATATATAAAAAGGAAAAATATAATATATTTAATACTTTAAAAAATAAATTTTTTGAAAAGAAAATAATATGTTTTATTATGACTTATGAGTAAACTAATATTTTTAATAATTTTTTGTTTTTGAAATTTATTAAATTTTAAAAAAGAAAATTTGAAAATTTTAACTTAATTTTAAGTTTTGAATATCTATTTTTTATTTAAAACAAAAATCTATGTAATAAGTTATATTATAACAAAAAATATGCAAATATAATTTTAATATTTTTATAACATGTATAATATATAAAATTTTGAGATAATTTCATTTTGGGTCTCTAAACTTTGAGAGAATTTTATTTTGATCTTTTATCTGCTATGTGAGATGTAGCCAACATTATTATGTGATGTTAGTTGGCATTTGCTGTCAATTTAGACAGTTCTATGGATGAAATAATCAAAATAAGATAATTTTGAAAAATTAAAAATCTGATTAAAACTTTTTAAATTTTAAAGACCTAAATAAATTTTGAATTAAAGTTTAAAGACTATGAGTACTATTAATTCATATATTTTGTACACTTTAGCTGTCATATGTTTGCCATATGTTAGACGTGCGGCGCTAATTAGGATTTAAAGTTAGATTTAACAGCAAAATTAATTAGATGATATTTTTTATATTTGAAATTATTAGAATTTGAACTTTTAACGTTAAAATTAAGAGTTTAGATTATACGTGATGTATAGATGATAGATAGAATAATATAATAATTTTTTTATATTATGTTTAGTTTGTATATAATTAAAATAGATATGATTACAATGAGGATTATCATTTTTTTTTTGTATAAGATAATTTAATTCTTTTAAAGTAGAGAGAATTATTTTTAATTTATGGGATTAAACTTATATATCTTATTATATTTTTAAAAATTACATCAATAATTTAAATTTATAAGTTTTAAAAAAAGATAATTTTGAACAATAAAAAATTATTTTATTTTAATCATTGTACATATCAAACATAAGATATGATGATATTATTTAATCTAATTTTATTTATCTTATTTTATCATATTTTTTTATACTAAACATGACCTTAATATTTTATCAATAGATTACATGATTGATATCAAAGAAATAATCATTTTATTAGAACATATGATAAGGATTAATAAATTAATTTCTTTTTATTTTAAGAATCAAAACAATATACATTTATTAGGATTATAAGTGTATTTACTCCTAAAATCTGATTGGATCATGATTGTTTCACTCATGAGAAAAATTAGATTTTTTCTTGGAATCTTATTTTTTTAAAACGTGATTCTCATATTCGGTTCATAATATTTGATTATTAAAAGAATCTAAAATTCTTATCATTGCCCAAATGTCTCAAAATAAAAAATCTACCTTGTCTTATGATTTTTAAGATTCCAAAAGAAAAATTACTTTTGTTTTATATTTAACCTTAATAATAAATTTTTTAATTTTTTAATCTAAAAAACACAACCTTTTTTCATATGAAATATAATAAATTAATTAAAATAATAACAAAATAAAATAATATTTTTATATCAACGATTATGTTCGTACATTTATAAACCTAATCTTTTATTAAAATTAAAAGGTTATGTTTTTTTTCTTTTAAAATATCATTTTTAACGAAATGCAATCATTTAATTAAATAAACTTAGGTAATTTAAACATTTTAAACATTACATTTATTTTCATAAAAAAGTAATATTTGATATAAAATATTGTGTTTATGTTCAAAAATATAATTTTTAACTATATTTGATTTTATTTTTTAATAATAAAAATGTGAATTTTTATTATATTTGATTTCATTTTTTTTTTGGTTTAATACTACATTTATGTCTAAAAAAACATTATTTTTAACACATAATAAAAAATATTATAATAAAATTTTTTATTATATACTCTAACATTTTTTTCAAACTAAATATAAAAATCTCACATTCACGTTAGACAAAGAATCATCTCTTATAAAAAATTCACACTTTCTCGATTTTTTTTTTTTTTCAAAATCTAAAATTCGGCTATAAAATTAAAGCGGATCCGACAAAGAAGCCGGCCAAGCAAATAATCAAGTGCCAAATCTCAGACAAAAAAGGGCCAAGCAAGAGTGGGATATGGGACCCACCTTTAAAAGCCCCACTTTCCTCCGTCACTTTCTAACCGAAAGATCAAAATCAAAATCAAAATACCCCAAAAAAGAAAAAAAGAAATACATCGCAAACTAAAATTCATTCTTCGAACTTGGAAAAACCGGTGGTGAATCTCTGCTCTGTTTACCGGTGACAACGCGTTCTCTCAGGCTTTTCTTCCTCGATTTCCGATTTCTCCTTTACTTTCATTAAATCCATAGTAAGTTCTCTATTTCTTTTTTATAAAGGAATTAATTGATAGTTTGATCTGGGCTGTTATAGTGGTTACTTTTTTTATTCCTATTAGGAAATTAAGAGGGAAAATTTTGTTTTCTGATTAGAAATTCTTGAGTCTGATTCCAATTTCATTATTATGGCTTGCATTTTCATAATTCAATTCAATTCAATTCAAAGCAAGAAGATTTTGATCATTACGTTAAAAAAATAATTAACTGAATTGAAACTTTATTGGAATTGATGAGAGATTTTTCTCTCTGTAGCTGCCATTGTCGCCATTGCACCAAGCATACATCTTATTCTACTGGCCAAAACCAAAAGAAACCCATGACTTACAGTATAGGGGCAAATGATTTTATCTTTTCATTTTTCTTTTTTGTTCCGTTTCTAAATTTAATATTGAAGATATCTTTGTGATCGATGATCCTTTGAGTCATAGTGTCTGATCATCAAACTTGGATGCTCACTTTTAGTCCTAGTGTTGGTCTGAAACTCAGATACTTACTTCTGTGTCGGAGTGTCAATCATAAATCTTAGATACTCATGATCACTTGGTTTTCTGATAGTGCTTTGGGTTTGTTCTCATATTCTGGATTGGTTTCTGGTTTTCTGTGTGAAGCTACACTGTGAATGTAATTTTGCTGTGTATATAACTTGATAGCGTTGAATGAGCATAGACTAGATACTCATAAATTATTGGGTGTTTCTTCTTCTTCTTCTTCTTCTTCTTTGGAAGAAGAAGGATTTGACGTTTTATTTAGTGCTTCATGGTTCTCTGATCTGGTATTCCGATGCAGTCCTTCGCTCTAATTGCTGGTGCAATTTAAGAGCTTTGGTAAAACTGTTAACTAAAGCTAAAAGGTTGGTGAATTAAGCTAAAGTTAATGATGTGCCTTTAAGATTGGAAAATTATTAAGAATTGTGTAAATTTCCTTCTGTTTGAAGGTAGCCTAAGCAACATTCTTTCTGTTATTTTTTTATTAATCCTACCAATATTTTCTTTTGGTTTAGATATCTGAAAGATGTCTGGTCAAAACCAGCGCTTGAATGTGGTTCCAACTGTTACAATGCTTGGAATCATGAAAGCTCGGCTTGTGGGTGCTACAAGAGGTCATGCACTTCTCAAGAAGAAGAGTGATGCCCTAACTGTACAATTTCGTCAGATTCTTAAGAAGATAGTCTCTACAAAGGAATCAATGGGAGAGATTATGAAAACCTCTTCATTTGCCCTAACCGAGGCTAAGTATGTTGCGGGTGAGAACATCAAACATATTGTCCTTGAGAATGTTCAAAATGCTTCTCTTAAAGTTCGATCCCGACAAGAGAATGTTGCTGGAGTGAAGCTTCCCAAGTTTGAGTATTTCACAGAAGCTGAGAGCAAGAATGATCTGACTGGCTTAGCCAGAGGTGGGCAACAGGTCCAACAGTGCCGTGCTGCTTATGTGAAAGCAATTGAGGTTCTAATTGAGCTTGCTTCTCTTCAGACATCATTCTTAACACTTGATGAGGCAATTAAGACCACAAATCGTAGGGTTAATGCTTTAGAGAATGTTGTGAAACCAAGGTTGGAGAATACGATAAGTTACATCAAGGGAGAGTTGGATGAGCTTGAAAGGGAGGATTTCTTCAGGTTAAAGAAGATTCAAGGTTATAAGAAGAGGGAGATACAGAGACAGCTTGCTGCTGCCAAGCAGTTTGCGGAGGATCAGTTTGCAGAGAAGGTTTCCTTGCAAAAAGGGGTTTCAATAAATTCAGCTCATAATTTGCTATCTGCAGCCAGGGAGAAGGATGAAGATATTATTTTTTAATGAAGAGGTTAATTAGTCCGTATTTTCTTTCCTAGGATTTGTAGGTTTCTTCTATCTGGTGCTTGTTTGATAGCGGGAAATTCCTTGAATTATTTAGTGTTCTTGAATAAATGTTATATGTGTGTCTCTAGTTTTTGTGTATTACTATTAATGGGCAGACATTCACCTTTTCCTTTTATGACAATAAAGATACACCATTTCAAGGCTGTAATGTATTTTGCCTGAATGGTCTTTTGTCGACCAATGCTGTATATTTTGTGGAAGCTCTCACAGTATGCATAAATATATCTGACATCATATCATCATTACTGTCGTTCACATACCGAGTCCGTAGGACCTACAACTTGGCTTAAAGTGGATTTCTGGAAAACAGTTGCTTGGTGCACATACGGTGTGCGCGAGCGTGTGCAGCTGGCTATATTTTGTGACTACATTCTACGTGTCATAGATTTATTTGGTTACTATATATATATATATATGTATGTATTTATACATCTAAAATCATTCTGCATTTTTAGTTGCATCAGTGGAAAATTAGATTAAATATATATTATAAATAGATAATCATCAATTAAGTTTTTAATGCAATTAATTTCTCATTATTTCTTCAAAATGGTTGGGAAAGGCTCAGGGTGAACAAACAAGATATAAGCAAGAGACCAGGGTCTTGTGCACGCCATAGGTTTAGACTCGTGAATGGTTGGATATTACCTAGCCCTAGTGGTTATGCAGCTTGGGCATACTGGTACTTGGATCACCCAGAAACGTTTACGGGGGATCATCCTATCTAGACGGCCCAGGTTTTATAGAATAAAAGGCATTTCAATTATCTAATAGGTTTGGGAAAAACCTCATGGCTAAATTAAGAATGTGGTTATTCCATCTAGCAGAGGTCGAGAACAAAGCTAAAGAGCTGTTCGAAGGCAACTGCAATAATTCATTGCCTTCACTTGTCAACTTGAACCTGGTTGCAGATTGATATAGTATGTACTCAAGGTATTATATAAGCTGCTTGACAATTAATTGGAATAGCGAGTTAGATTTAATTTTGGTCATAAAATAGAATGCTAGTAGATGTCATTGGAAACAATCAGAACCTGCTATATATAGCATGAATTGAAATACTAGTATAATTCCTGGAAGAGGACGTTAAGCTTTGATCTAATGCGTGCTTCGTAATGGTTTGAGTAATAAACTAAACCACTTTTCATATTGTCACATGAATGAAACGGCAAGATGAGTGAGAGCACTTTTATAGGTTTGATGTGAGGCCGTTCGAATACAAAATCTGACTTCTTACAACTACTTGGAATAATATTGATAAGCTACAAGTCTACAAAACAACTACATCGGATTTAACCAATCACCATATTTATCAAAGCAATTGTTACTAATAATAATGGGTCTTCAGCAGAATATTTTGGAGGGCACGTTGATAAACAAGACATGTCCCTGAAAGCACCTAAAACAGGTATTATGTAATATTGCAGGAAAATTGGGACTATATTATGAGTGTAAGAATTCACCAGAGTTAGTGTGCCTTGTCATTTTTCCAATTTACCAGCTCCTATAATATTACTCTATGGCTTTCAAAAACCTGGTGCATCAATCGAGCACTGCTCTTCAAGATGCATCAATGTATGAGAGGCATGAGGAATGGATGGCCCGCTATGGACAGACGAGTGTACCGTGACAATACTGAGAAGGAGAAACGTTTCAAGATTTTCAAACAAAATGTGGCACGCATAGACTCTTTCAATAGCGCCAACGACAAGCCTTACAAGCTCGGTGTCAATCAATTTGTAGATCTTACAAACGATGAGTTCACTGCTTCTAGAAACAGGTTCAAGGGCCATATATATGTGTTCTAACAAGGCTACAAATTTCAAATATGAAAATTTCACCGCATTACCTTCTACCGTGGTGTGTGTTAGGAAAATGGGGTCCAGTCCCATGTAAGTGGTTTTGGACCAAGTAAAGGCCATGGGCCTTGATCTTTTATTTTACACAGAGCCCTAGCTACTTAATAAAAAAGAGGTGGGGTTGTTTAAGGTGTGTGTCGACAACCAAGCAGAGAAAGAAGAAAAGCCAGGAAAAGCAGAGAGAGAAAAAGGAGAAGGGAGAGTTGATTAAACGGAAGTCGATCCGTGGTCCGATTGAGTTGGAACCTTGTCAGGAGGTTTATGATTCAGAGTTATACATTCTGAACGGTGAAGATCGGGTTTGAAGCTCTCTAGGAACAAATCCAGGGTGTATTTGTTGAGTCACTTATTTGGTGAGATTTCTCCAATTGTTTCTCTAGTTGTTGATTAGCTCTAGTTTTAGCTAGAGAAGAACTTTGTATAACTATTATTTGATAGTGAAGATTTTTCTGGTGGCCCGTGGTTTTTCCCTCTACACTGGAGGGTTTTTCACGTAAATCTTGGTGTGCTTTATTTTTCCTGTGCATTTGATTATTGATTGTTGTCTATTGCTTCTGTATTGTTGTGATTATTGCTTCAGGCGCAACAAGTGGTATCAGAGCGAGGGTTATTTTGAGACATCGATACAGAAGCATCCCAGGATAGAAGTAAATTCTGTTTGAGATCATGGAGGGTGATACAGGTTCCATGATAAAATTGACAGCATCAAATTATTCAATTTGGAAGCCTATGATGGAGGATCATCTATACTGCAAAGATTTGTATGAGCCAGTATTGGGTGATTCGGCTAAACCAGCAGATATGAAAGATGAAAGCTGGAAGAAGCTAGGTAGAAAGACGCTGGCTACAATCAGAAAATGGGTTGATATCAACGTGTTTCATCATGTAGCGCAGGAGTCAGATGCTCACATTGTTTGGGAAAAATTGGCAGCATTGTATGAGAGAAAAACAGGTATGAATAAAGTTATGCTTGTTAAAAAGATTGCAACTTGTAAGTCTAAACATAAATCTAAGTTTAGAGGTAAAGTGAAGTGTTTCCATTGTGGTAAGGCTGGTCATATAAAACGAAATTGTAGAATCTTGAAGCAAGAGCGAAAAGATGAGAAAGGCAAGAGTTCAGATGATGGCAATGTTGCAGCAGTGAATTCAGATAGTGATTCAGTTACTTTGATTTGTACACATGGTGATTGTAATCATGTTAGCGATCCCGGCATTGAGTGGATAGTTGACACAGGAGCGGCATATCATTGTGTTCCTAAGAGAGAGTTGTTTACAACTTACAAAGCAGGAGACTTTGGTTGTACCAAGATGGGAAACAAGAGTGTGTCGCAGATTGTTGGGATTGGTGATATTGGTGTACAAACTAGTACAGGCTGCATGTTGACTTTAAGGGATGTCAGACACATTCCAGATATGAGAATGAACTTGCTTGCTATTAATGTCCTTGATAAGGAGGGATATGAAAGCCGACAAAAGAATGGACAGTGGAAGCTTCTCAAAGGATCTATGGTAGTTGCAAGGGGAAAACTATGCTGCACAATGTATAAGACATGGATGCAATTGAACGGTAACCAGGTAAATACCGTTGAAAATGATGCTTCAGTAAACTTGTGGCACAGGAGGCTGGCACACATGAGTGAAAAAGGGTTACAGGTTTTGGCAAGGCACTCTCTCATTCCCTTGACCAAAGGTATGTCTCTCGATTCATGTGATTATTGTTTGTTTGGTAAGCATCATAGAGTTTCTTTTCGTAAAAGTTCTCAGAGAAAAGAAAATATATTGGAATTAATTTATTCTGACGTATGTGGTCCCATTGAGGTTGAGTCATTAGGTGGTAGCAGATATTTTGTTACTTTTATTGATGATGCTTCACGTAAGACTTGGGTGTATATGTTGAAATATAAAAGTCAGGTACTGCAGTATTTTCAAAAATTTCATGCCATGGTTGAAAGGATGACAGGGTTACCCTTAAAGTGTATTCGAACTGATAATGGTGGGGAATACACATCTAAAAGCTTTGAAGAGTATTGCTCAAAGCATGGGATCAGGCATGAGAGGACAGAACCTGGAACACCGCAGCATAATGGTATAGCTGAAAGAATGAATCGCACCATTGTGGAAAAAGTCAGATGTATGTTGAAGATGGCAAAATTACCAAAGCCATTCTGGGGTGAAGCAGTCAACACAGCTTGTTATTTACTTAACAGGTCACCATCAGTTCCTTTGGGCTTTGACATTCCAGAAAGAGTGTGGACAGGAAAAGATGCTTCATACTCTCACTTAAAAGTTTTTGGGTGTAAAGCATTCATGCATGTACCAAAAGAGCAGAGGTCAAAGCTTGATAGTAAAGCTACACAGTGTGTGTTTGTAGGATATGGTGATGAGGAATTTGGCTACAGGGTATGGGATCCAGTAAAGAGAAAGACAGTCAGAAGCAGAGATGTGGTCTTTCATGAAAAAGAAACCATAGCAGACCTTGAGAAAAATGAGAAGACTACACGAGTTACTGTTGAGTGTGATGTTTCAACACCGACAGGGATTTCACAGGAAAGAGCCACAGATGGTGAAAATGAGCCAGAAACAGAACTTGAGGATATGAATGAGCCAGCCATAGTTGGTGATGAGCCAGATGCTATTAGTTTTGAGCAGGGGGAGCAATCCTCTCTACCTGAGAGTGTTGAGCAGGGGGAGCTACCTTCAGCATCAAGTGATGTAGAGTCTCAGCTCAGGAGATCTACTAGAGAGCGCAGGCCATCTACCAGGTATCCAAGTTCAGATTTTATTTTAGTTACCAGTGAAGGAGAGCCAGAAAGCTTTCAAGATGTGCAGGCTACTCCGGATAGAGAGCACTAGTTAAAAGCAATGAAAGAAGAGATGGAGTCATTGCGAAAGAATGGTACTTATGATCTTGTTAAACTTCCAACAGGGAAGAGGCGATTAAAGAATAAATGGGTGTTCAAGTTGAAAAAGGATGGTGACAAACTAGTGAGGTACAAAGCTCGATTGGTAGTAAAAGGTTTTTCTCAGAAACCAGGCATCGATTTTGATGAGATTTTTGCTCCAGTTGTAAAAATGAGTTCTATTCGAGTGGTACTGGGATTGGCAGCTAGTTTGAATCTTGAGCTTGAGCAACTTGATGTTAAAACTGCATTTTTGCATGGTGATTTGCAGGAGGACATTTATATGAATCAGCCTGAGGGTTTTGAAGTGAAAGGGAAAGAGCACTTAGTTTGCAAATTGAAGAAAAACTTGTATGGCTTGAAACAAGCTCCGCGACAGTGGTACAAGAAGTTTGATTCTTTTATGATGAGTCATAGCTATAAAAGAACAGCAGCAGATTCTTGTGTGTATATTAAACAATTCCCTAATGGTAACTTCATTATCCTATTATTATATGTTGATGATATGTTGATTGTAGGACAAGATGCTAGTATGGTTTGCAGGTTGAAAGAACAATTGTCTAAGTCCTTTGATATGAAGGATTTAGGTCCAGCAAAGCAGATTCTTGGTATGGACATTATCCGAGATAGGAGAGCTGGAAAGCTGTGGTTGTCACAGGAAAAGTATGTTGAACGAGTGCTTGGTAGATTCAACATGCAACATGCTAAATCAGTTAGCAGTTCACTTGCCAACCATTTTCATCTAAGTAAGAAATCTTGTCCAGTGTCTAAGGAAGAGCAACTAGCTATGTCTAGTATTCCTTATTCTTCTGCAGTCGGTTCTTTAATGTATCTTATGGTTTGTACAAGGCCTGACATTGCTCATGCAGTTGGTGTAGTGAGCAGATTTCTTTCTAATCCAGGGAAGGTTCACTGGGAAGCAGTAAAATGGATTTTTAGATATTTGAGGGGTACCTCAAAAATGTGTTTGACTTATGGAGTTTCACAACCAATTCTAGAAGGGTTTACTGATGCTGACATGGCAGGCGATCTTGATGGTAGGAAATCTACTTCAGGGTATTTGTTCACTTTTGCAGGAGGAGCTGTATCTTGGCAGTCTAAGTTGCAGAAGTGTGTTGCTTTGTCAACTACAGAAGCTGAGTATATTGCAGCAACTGAAGCATGTAAAGAAATGCTTTGGATGAAACGTTTTCTTTTTGAATTGGGGTTGAATCAGAAAGAGTATGTGGTATTTTGTGATAGCCAGAGTGCTTTAGATTTGAGTAAGAATACCATGTACCATGCTAGAACAAAGCACATTGATGTTAGATATCATTGGTTACGTTCAGTGATTGAAGAACAGCAGATGCTATTGAAGAAAGTCCATACTGATAAAAATGTGGCAGATATGTTGACTAAGATACTTCCCAGGGAAAAGCTTGAGCTTTGCAGTAACTTAGCCGGAATGAGTTCCCTGGCCAAGGTAAGTTCCAAATGAAATTGCTATGGTGATGAATCTCCTTCTAATGGGACTGGAGGGGGAGATTGTTAGGAAAATGGGGTCCAGTCCCATGTAAGTGGTTTTGGACCAAGTAAAGGCCATGGGCCTTGATCTTTTATTTTACACAGAGCCCTAGCTACTTAATAAAAAAGAGGTGGGGTTGTTTAAGGTGTGTGTCGACAACCAAGCAGAGAAAGAAGAAAAGCCAGGAAAAGCAGAGAGAGAAAAAGGAGAAGGGAGAGTTGATTAAACGGAAGTCGATCCGTGGTCCGATTGAGTTGGAACCTTGTCATGAGGTTTATGATTCAGAGTTATACATTCTGAACGGTGAAGATCGGGTTTGAAGCTCTCTAGGAACAAATCCAGGGTGTATTTGTTGAGTCACTTATTTGGTGAGATTTCTCCAATTGTTTCTCTAGTTGTTGATTAGCTCTAGTTTTAGCTAGAGAAGAACTTTGTATAACTATTATTTGATAGTGAAGATTTTTCTGGTGGCCCGTGGTTTTTCCCTCTACACTGGAGGGTTTTCCACGTAAATCTTGGTGTGCTTTATTTTTCCTGCGCATTTGATTATTGATTGTTGTCTATTGCTTCTGTATTGTTGTGATTATTGCTTCAGGCGCAACAGTGTGGACTGGAGAAAGGAAGGAGCTGTCAAGGACCAAGGCCATCGCGCTAAGTTCAAATTTCTAGTAGGAAGAAATATACCCAAAATACCAGTGTGGTTTATGGTTTTTCTAGCTAATTAGTTTTAACTGTTGACGTGATGTTTACATGATATTGTTGGGCATTTTCGGCTGTGGCAGCCAGGGAAGGGGTTACTAAGCTAACAACAGGTAAGCTGAGTTCCCTGTCTGAGCAGGAGCTCGATCAAGGGTGGTTTAATGTACGATGCTTTCCTATTCATCCCAAAAAACAAAGGCCTAACAACTGAAGCGAATTACACCTGCATGGGAGTTGATGGAACATGAAGATAAATGGTTTTGAAGATGAGCTCACCAATGGTGAAGATGCATTACAGAAGGCAGTTGCAAACCAACTAGTTTCAGTGGCTATTGATACCAGGGGTTTTGAGTTCCAGTTCTACTCAGGTGGTGTACTTACAGGGGATTGTGGCACTAACCTGGATCACGGAGTCACTAGTGTTGGGTATGGAGTGGATGATGATGGGACCAAGTATTGGTTGGTGAAGAACTGTTGGGGCAGTAGCTGGGGTGAGGAAGGGTACATTAGGATGCAGAGAGCTGTTGATGCAAAGGAAGGCCTTTGTGGCATAGCAATGCAGGTTACGACATATATCAAGTTACTGAATTTCTATAGGTAATTGAAAATAATAGCCAATTAATATAATATAATGTATATATATATATATATATATATTAGCTAGTATTTCTTTTTGAGAAATTCAAGAAAAACGACCTATCTAATTCAGCCAATAAGCAAAATCAAGAACTGAGGTAAAAGATCGTATTTTTATTAATTTTAAAGGTAAAAGGTTTCCTTGCCAAGGCAACAGCCTTGATTAAGGCCTTTATCACTTTATGTGAGTTTTTCTTTCACGTTTTTTTGGATAATTTTTCAACGGAAGAGCCAAAATGGTGGCTGAGCCGAAGCTTCGGAGCACCCTCTTTTTTCTCTCTCTCTCTATATATTTATATATACTTGATGAATACTAATATATTATTGTAGGTCAATTCTTTTTATTTTATCATTCTTGTTTATTTATTTTTTATTATAGAATTTATCAAATTAAAAAAATAAATGAATGTGATACGTTAATACCTCATTTTTTACAAAGTTTATTATTTAAAAAAAGCCTAAAATAGAAATTTAAAAAAACAAAAAATTAAAAAATTAAAAATGAAAAAATGAAAAAAAGAAAAGCTGATAGAGATTGTTATATATATGGACATCCTATTGAGTTAAAAATATTAATTTATTAGATTGAGTATCAAATAATATGGACATCTCAAAATTAGTCAACACAAATCACCCTAAATACACTTTTGTCTTGTTCTCATTTTTCGCAAAAAGAAAATTGATCCATCCTAATTAAATATCAATTTAAAAAATTGGCCCTATCAGATCGAGAAGAATTAAACCCATTGGATATAAATTGTTTTTGCATATTTATTAATGGACACCTTTTGCTGCAAAAATTAGTTGGTAAAAAATACAAAAAAAAGAGGTGAAAAAGAAAAAAACCAAATGATGGTACCACCTTAGAAAACTCAATTGGCCTTTTTTTTTTTTAACAAAATTAATTTAATAAAAAAAGGCATAAAAAGAATAAAAAAGAAAAATAAAAATAAAAATAAAAATATACAAAGAGAACAGGTATTATGTGACATCCCAATTAAGCTTAAAATGTTTTTTTTTTTTAAATTAAGGTATCAAATAATAATTTACTAATAAAAAATAAAAAAAGTACAAATAAAAAAAAATGAAAAAGGAAAAGAGAGATCATTGGAGTGTTATATGGATATCCAAATTGAGTTTAAAGTGTTAATATCTTAAATTAAGGTATAAAATAATAAATTTTAATATAATACACATATATAATTAATTAGACAATAAAATATATACTTTTATATACCACGGAATTGCTTGATATTGAACATCTTAAATTTGCTTTTGACTTATCCTCATTTTCTAAAAAAAAAATGACCTAACTTCATTGATATTGATTTTTACTAAAATGCCATATTGAATTGAGATAAATCAAAATCTATTAGATACTGATTGTTTTGTTACATTTATCAAAGAACTTATTGTTGTAAAATTAATCTAATTAAAAAATAAAAACTAAAAAAAATAGAAAATAAACAAATGGAAATGCTACATGGACACCACCATCAGCATTATTTTTTACAAAATTTATATAATAAAAAAAATAAATGAAAAAAGGAAAAGTAAAAAAATTAAAAAAAAATACCTCTTATTGGATCAATTTGGATCAAAACCCATTTGATAAATTGTTTTACTATTCTTATTCATTGGGTCATTTTATTGCAAAATTTATATAATTAAAAAAAATGAAAAGGAAAAAAAGTTGGGTTTTGTGTGGGCACCTTAATTGAATTTTTGTTCACAAACTTATCGAAATTAAAATTTTAAAAAAAGTTTACAAAAAAGAAAAATAGAAAGAAAAAAAATGCAAAAAATGAAAGAAACATAAAGTGTCAATGTGACATTTTGAATGAGGGTAAAACAAAAGTTAAAATAAGTAGAATTCATATAATAGATGGATGGATTATATCTTAATTATTTATAAATATATAATTTTATTAAATTAAGATATTAAATGAAAATTCAATTAATATAATACATACATATAAAATAAAATAAATAATTAAAAAATAATTATATATACTTAGGTTAAGACGAAAAATGCTAAACTTGTTACTGATCGGACCTTGATTTTAAAAAAGGAAAAACCTCGACTCAATGATGGATTTTTTAAAAACTAAATATAATACAATGGGACAAATTAATACTTATGAGATATGAGTTATTTTGTCATCGTTACATCATTAACCTTTTTTCTTACAAAATTTATCTAATAAAAAAAGAGTAAAAAATTTTTGAAAAAACAAAGGAATGGAAGACAAACAAGAAAGAAAATGGAGCAACGTGGATTTATTAAATCAAAGTATTAAATAATAGTTTTATTAATATAATACTTGTATATTTAAAATGTAAAATTAAATGAATAATAAAAATATATTTATATATACTTGGGTGAAGCAAAACATATTAAACTTGCATCTGACTTGATCTTGACTTATGGGAAAAAACTTGATCCAATCTCAAAAAAAAAAAAAAATTTGTTGGATCTAAACGAATTGAAACCCATAAATACGGGTTATTTTGTAATCTATATCTTCATTGACATTTTCTAAAAAATTTATTTACTAGTTTTATGTTGCAAAATTTATCTAATTAACAAAATAAAAACAAAAAAAGGTGAAACGCATAAAACAAAATATTATGCTATCTGTACACATACATTGGGGTTTTTTTTTAAATGATCCAATTAAAGAAAAGGAAAAAAATTAAAAAAAAAAAGAAAGTTTAATTGCTATGCAATATTAGTAATGATGAGTTTTTTTATTTTTTTATAAAATTTATATCATTGATTTAAAAATAACTACAAAAAAACAAAAAAAAGAAAAAGAAAAACAAGTCAAATTCGAATGTGAGTTGACAACCCCATAATATCCTTTTCTTAAAAAATTATCAAATTAAAAAAAAATTAAAAAATAATTTTTTTTAATCAATACTATCAAATATGCCTCCACATTTAAAAAGGTTAAAATATTAAAAAAATTATTAAATATTAAAAAAGGAGAAAAATAAAAAAAAAGGAAGCAAATATCTTGATATGTAATTTTCTCTCGATATCAAATGGGTTAAACAAAAATAATTTAAAATCTAAAAAACTATTTATTAAATATATAAAAATTAATAAAAAAAAAATGCAATCATATGACATACTTTTGAGAAGCATATCACCTATAATTATTATAGTGTAGTTAAACAGTCTTAATTTAGCATTGTATTGGATCCATAAAAAATAATGTAGGGCTTATACATTAAATCATAGATTCTTATATAATTTTTTATTGTAATTGACTAATTGTAGCATTATAATAAAGAGAATTATAGGTGTTATGGATTCATACTTTAGTCTCAAGTGGGTCTTACACAAAAAAGAATTTAAAAACTAAAAAAATTAATTAAAAAAAAAAGAAAGAGATAAAAAAAAAACCTTCATATAAAGTGATTACCTTCTTAAAAAATTTTAATCTTTAAAAAATATTTATTAAATTTTTAAAAGAAAATTGAAAAAAAATCTTAAAAAGACAAAAAAAGAAAAAAAAAAGTGAGGAAGCGCTACGTGGCACTGCAAGGGTGAACCATATATGCATAAAATTTAATGTATAAATAGATTTTAAAATGAAAGAAAAGAAGTTAAAATAAGGTCTTCTTTTGTTTATTTACGGATAATAACGTGTTGGATTGAGATGTTTTTTTGTTTATCCTAATTCTGACTTAAATTCTAAAAAATTTTATTTGATTTTAACTTGATTCGATATCATATTATTACTATTAATACTTGATCTTGATCCAATATATATATGTATAATTTGCATTTGACACATATCTAACTTGAAATTAATTTAATGACTTTAATTTAGTATAATATTCATAAAAACATTAATTTTAATATAAATTATACTTTAATTATATGCAAATATAGTATTTTTATTAAATTTTTATTTTAAATTAAAATATTAAATAATTATTTTGTTAATATTTATACGTGTATACATATATAAATATAAAAGTAAATAAATAAAAAAATATATTTTATATATTGCAAGATATGTAGGGATGAAATATCTTAAAATTTCCCTCCAACTCGACCATTGATTTAAAAAAAATCCTATTTCGATTTATGATAAATCAAAATTTATCGGATATGAATTATTTTTATTAATTATAAAAAAATTAATACATATTAATAATGAATTAAATGATTAACAAATGACAGATTGAAAAATCGATAATATTAACCGTCTTGACGCTAAGAGATCATACATGAAGATAATTCCCAACATCTGCTCCCATACCTTTAGTTTAAAACAATTGATCTCCTCCCAAATTTTATATATATTTTAAACAATTACCGACCAATTGTTTGACAATTAGTTAATCTTTTCAATTTCTAAACTCTTCCATAGAAAGAATGTTTGGGTTGACGATCTTGAGAAGGGGTCTGTAATTTCCTTGAAAATATTTTCTAAATGTTATTTCTTCATTAGTTGAAATGATGAAAAAACAGAATGATGATTTTAGGAGGGATGCCTGCAGTTAAAATATTTTAGAAAAGAAAACCTCAAGCATTCAATCAATTTACAAACATAACTGGATGTGATAAACTAGTTTTTTGGTGTAACCCCCAAAAGATATCGCTTTGAGTAATAAACTATTAATGAACAGCTTTCCTTAATTGTCACATGACTGAAAAGGCACGATGACACCAATTTTGTTCGGCTTAATATATATGAGGTTAGCTATTTTGAATACAAAATCCAACTTCTTCCAAACCACTATCACTAACGATAAAACTGTCTGTAAACTATACCTGTACATGGATTTAAGTTTGAACATTAACTCCATTCATTCTACCCAAACCAATTCTGATAATGGGTCTTCATCAGAATATCTTCAAAGGCACGTAGATAAGCAAGAAGTGATCTCAAAGTTCCTAAAACAAGTATGTTATTCAGTAAATTTTTTACTATGTAAGTGTAAAGATTCATCAAATTTTAGTGTGCCTCATCAATTTTCAACTCTTCAATCCTAGCAGGTACCCCGCCATGGCATACAAAAGCCAGTACCAATGCAATTGTTTGGCCTTAATCTTCACAGTTGGTGCTTTAGTTTGTCAAGCTACATCACGCGCTCTTCAAGATGCATCGATGTATGAAAGGCATGAGCAATGGATGGCCCGTTATGGACGAGTGTACCCGGACAACAATGAGAGGGAAAGACGTTTCAATATTTTCAAACAAAATGTGGCTCGCATAGAATCTTTCAATAGTGCCAATAACAAACCTTACAAGCTCGGTGTCAATCAATTTGCAGATCTTACAAACGAAGAGTTCATTGCTTCTCGAAATAGGTTCAAGGGCCATATGTGTTCCAACAAGGCTACGACTTTCAAATATGAAAATTTCACTGCATTACCTTCTACCGTGGACTGGAGAAATAAAGGAGCTGTAACACCTATTAAGGACCAAGGCCAATGTGGTATGTTCAAAGTTTTTACAAGAAATAATGATTTTTGGTTCTTCTAGCTAGTTATTGGTTCTAACTGTCGATGTATGATTAAAATGCAGGAAGTTGTTGGGCATTTTCGGCTGTGGCAGCCATGGAAGGGGTAACTAAACTAGCAACAGGTAAGCTAATTTCCTTGTCTGAGCAAGAGTTGGTTGACTGTGATACCAAAGGTGAAGATCAAGGCTGTCAGGGTGGTTTGATGGACAATGCTTTCCAATTCGTCCAGAAAAACAAAGGCCTCACAACTGAATCGAATTACCCTTACAAGGGAGTTGACGGCACATGCAATATCAACAAGGAAGCCAACCATGCAGCAAATATTAATGGACATGAAGATGTGCCTGCCAATAATGAAGAGGCATTACAGAAGGCAGTTGCAAACCAGCCAGTTTCTGTTGCTATTGATGCTGGGGGGTTTGAATTCCAGTTCTACTCAAGTGGTGTATTTACAGGAGATTGTGGCACTGACCTAGATCACGGTGTTGCTGCTGTTGGTTATGGAGTGGATGCAGATGGGACTAAGTATTGGTTAGTGAAGAACTCTTGGGGCACTAGCTGGGGTGAAGAAGGGTACATTAGGATGCAGAGAGATGTTGGCGCAAAGGAAGGCCTTTGTGGCATAGCAATGCAAGCTTCTTACCCTACTGCTTGAACTTCATTACCATAGCCTATATATATTCCTGCTGCTCCCGATGTAATATATATATATATATATATATATATATATATATATATAAAACAAACATGAGACCAATAGGAACTTTGATGTCTACTTTCGATATCCTATATATATATATATGCTTGTATTTTCTAAGAAAAAGGAATTACTGAAGGAATGACTTGTGTATTATAAATTCCACATCTCATGAGCACACATTAATTTTACAACTGTGGTTCACAGCCTAAATATGGTGCGGTTATATTAACAGAAGGCCCCATTAATTAATCCGATTCTGTGTGCTAAAAGAAGTTCCTGCTGTGAGTTTGAGAGGGAGTGGTATTAGAGTAAGGCACTGGGGAAGGTGTGCGTAAATGTGTCAAGCATTAGGAAGTCCCTCTTTTCTGCCTAGAAAGCAGTAAATAATCTTATCCTCACACCTTAAACACTATTCTATGTGCTTGTAAAAAGCAGGAGCTCAATAGCAAAGGGTAAATAAACCTTCCACTTAAATGACTGCAGCACCCCACTCCTTTCCTTTCCATGATTGGGAATTGTTTGATCGTCTTTAAGAGGCAAAATATAATCAACTTGAAATCAGGACAGTTATTCAAAATCTTAGTGAAAGATTGGATTTGTTATCTCATGTTTGGTTTCTGTGAAAAAATACTAATTGAAGTGGAGGATTTCTTCAAACAACAAGGAGCTGGGTCAACTATTTAATTAAATGATATTGAGCATGTTTTCCATCTCTTCTTGAGAGGTAAATGGTCTATTTTTAGTAAGGAATTTCACTTATAAAACTTTATATAAGTTTTTTTTTTTTTATATGGACAAAACTTACATAAAATTTGATGGGTGAAGTTTGTAAAGTTTTTTATTAAAAATAAATAAACGAAAACTTTAATAAAAATTTAAACTGATAGATTGATAAAATTCAATTTAAAAATCAATAATATATAAAAGAATTATTTATAATTCAAAATTGATCTATATTTATTCAACGATAAAAATTCTGTTAATATTTTTACTAAAAATTCTTATTTAATAAAAATATAAAAAAATTATTAAATTTTTTAAAATTTACATTATTAATTTATATGATGAAATCTTTCAATTTAACGATTTTGATTGTCGATTTTAGTTTTTACTTGCTTATTTCTAGTAAAGAATTTCACCACTTTCACCTTATATAAGTCTTTTGTATAGAATGCCCAAGGAAAGTTAAAACCGCTCAATTAAATATTCAATTGAGAAATATTAAAAGCATTATGAAAATATAATATTCTTATTACCTGCTGTAAAAATGGTTTTAAAAACCATTTTGGCTGGATTATATTACTCCAATATCTTAATTTTCCTTCTATACCATTTTCTTTTTTTTTTTTTTTTTAATTTCTATATCATTTTCTTTCATTCTCTTATCAAATTTAAAATGTCACATGATATATCAAAGACATGACAATGTCACATGAAATTTGATACCTAACATGAAACAATTATGTTAACATGTCATCAGAAACTAACGGTTGGATAGTGAAAAAAAAAACATTATCATTTAAATATAGTGATCAAATTGTTTTCAAAGTTTGATGACCAAAATAAAAAATGTCCTAAAGTTAGGGGACTAAGCGTGAATTTTACCCTTAATTCAATGACAGGAAGAAACTTGCGAAGATTTAGCCTAGCAAGCACCAATCCAATTTCAACAACCATTAAAGTTTTTACTTTCTCTCATTTCCTTTTGGACTTTTACTTCCTTCTCTAATCAAAATTTTTTCTTCATATGCCCTGCTTTGTATCATTTAGAAATCAATGTAGGTAATATCAAGTTTCAATTATCCCACCATAAAACAATATTTTTGACTTTAACAATACTAATGTTTTAATAGCTAAGGCTCATATATTTTTGAGTAGCAAAACCTGTCAAATACAGATATGAGAAGAATGAAAATCCTATATATGTCATTTTAGAGTGGTTAATTCCCAAGCTACTTAAAAATAAACCATCATTCTGAGTTCAAACTTGATGTTGAGCTAGCTACTCAAATAAACTTTCGTGTTTTTGCCCTGCTGTAGGTGACAGCTTTACTAAAAGTTCATCATTAGAAAGCTCTCAACATTGATTTCAACCTCTTTTCTTTCTGTTAGACCTGAGACTGAGACAATGAGATTCTTGCAAATTCTAATCAGACTTTGTGAATAACCTTAGTGTAAAGCCAACGAGTCTTTCTTTGGAATATGATTCCATGACAAGCTAAGGAAATTGCAAACCTTGGAAATAATTACGTTGTTTTTAAAAATACACTTCATCAAATTACACATGATTCTATTATTAAATTCCAATATAAGGGAAAATAGAAAAAAAAAAAAAAAGAAGGAAATATTAGAACCTTTATGACTGTCTATCTTAAATGTTTCGAAACATGTTTCTAAAATCTCCTCTTTAAAGGTTTGGTATACTTCGAAGTTGAAGCAGAATTCTTTCCAAATAATGCACCGGACTTTGTTATGGCCTTACCACTGTGTTTCAAGAAGCCAATGTAATGAGTGATTCATTCAAATCAATGGATGGCTTTTCAACGTAAAATTGAAAAATATAGGTAAGGATATTACCTTGGATGACTCTGCACTGCTTTTTTCTTCAAGGCTGCAAGATTTTTCACTTCTTGACTGTTTAAAGATGACAGGAGAAGAAAGGAAACAATTAATTTCCTGAAATATTCTATTTGATAAATTGGAATGTTGATCCTAGGCGTAAAGCATACTAAAGCATTGTACAAGTTCAAAACCTTATAACCTAATAGCAGTATTTACAGGGTTGTTTAACTGTAATACAGCACTTTCTGTTAATACAACCAAGAATTACAACTTTAAAATTTTAAATACTACTATAAGAAATTCTAGACTAGCTTTGCTTGTCTCAAAAATAACTATACCTTATTTATTAAGGCACTTACCCATAAACTATAAAAGGGAACGATTGGAGGAGGCAAAAAAGTACAAAAATGGCACTGTCACAATCATAAATTATCAATCAAAGGCATTTTCATTGATTCCAACTCCTGATTTTAGCTGCTATAGTATTAATGCCATAAATAATCAATGTTGCCACTCAAATCCAGGAGGCTACAAAATATGCCCTTATGAAATAAGAAACTTTAACTTCACTTTTACTAACTTTTGGAGGAAGTAGGAAACTTTTCCTTATATGCAAAATATTTGCAGTGCTCTTTTTCCCTTTCTATAAGGTTTTCAAAACAACTCCAAAAGAAAAAGATTACCTCTTCATAAAATCTATCTTCGCCTTCTTCATTATGTTGCTCTTGACATCGGAGAGATTGTAGCCAGGTCCACTTCCTAGAAGAAGTATTAAGACTTCATAAATAAAGCCAACAATTCATGAAATGCCCTCTTTAATTATCAGGCACAAAGACCAAAGTTGCAAATATTCCAATAAACGAGACCAATGGACTAGATCAAACAACTAAGCTTTTGAGGTCCAAAGAACGTTACCAGCATAAAAGCTTCTTTTGGTTGAAGGTGGAACCTTAGTGCAAAGCTGAACCTGCCGACTTTGTTTTCCTAATAAAATAGAAATAATGGTACGAAATTATGATCATAAAAAGAACATTTCTCTTAAGTAATTAAGGTAAAGGGTATATGCATCACTCTAATATTTTACTCTAAATACATATGAGAGTACCACAAGAAAAACTCTTTAGTCCTCTCCAATCAGTCTTAGGGTAAAGGGTACATAAGTCAGTAAATGCTTTAATATTTTACGACAAATATACTGGCAACTACCACAAAGCACTCTCTAGTTCTCTTCAATATATTAATCCAAGTACATAGACACGCAATTAAAGGCTGCTTCTGAGTGCAAGTTTGGCCTGATTTAGGTTGCTGGCAATGGTAATTAAGAAATAGTTCCAATTTTCAGCACTTTTTGAATGAAATGGCCTCTTTGGCTAGACTTTTGTGCTTGCAAGAGAAAGCTTGGGGCAATATTGCACTGGTAACTGTAAATGCAAATCAAACCAGTGATAAAAAAGTTCAAGAGACAGAAGCATACATGTAGCAAGCAAGCAACAAGTCAAAATCATGGCTTATGTCATTAAGAATTCAAAGAACAAGGAGCATACGAGCATCTTCTTTCTTGTATAGCTGCTTAAGCCGATCACTTGCTTTGTTCTCAGCCTCCTGAAAATCCTTCAATTTTGCCTACAATAAATCATCCAACTTTAGTAAGGAAATCCATAAAACTGTGCACACCTTAAGTAAAGGGACATTGCTGGTTCCTCAACATTCCACTAACAACCTAAGTATTAGGTAAGAGGACGGCATGAAAGTAAAGAAAGTTAAAAGATTACCTACCTCATACAACTGTCTCCATCTAAATGAAACTTTCTTGAGCTTCATCCTCTCAATTACAAGAGTCATATTCTGATGACCAAACTGCAGCTCATAGAAATTCTTCCAAAGTTTATCAGTTACTGGAGTAAGATCCCTTCCCTAGAACAATCAATCAATCCCTTTTAAAATTATACATATAATCAGAGCCAAATGCCAATTCTTGCACAAACTATGCAATCAACTTACTTGTGTACTCTTCTCCACGTGCAATAATTGATCCACTGTACAATGGGGTAGAATACGCTCAAGAAGATGTGAATCTGTCTCACCGACATCCCCAAGGTATCTTACGTTATCTATCGCCGTCCTAACACAAAGGTCTACCAGTGAAGGAGGTTTCCTCATATTCGCTATGTTCCTGCATCTCTTCTCCAAATACATATTGCTCTAGGAAAAACAAAAAAAAAAAAAAAAATTGCAATATAGTTAATTTCTATTGTTATGTCATAGTTTAATCAATTTTTAGTTGTTACAAATGGTTAGTCTTGGATTTGCAGATAAAAATCAATCATTAAAATTATGAATCTTATTAGTTGTATAAAAAAATTCAACATTAGCTCATTTAGCTCACCAGGAATAATCACCGAGTCTAACATTCTTTAAAACTGCAATATTCTATCTTTCAACATTTAAAAGATTTTTTGTTTCTAAAGTGAAAGAAAATTGTTTCCCTTTTTCTTATCATCAAAAAATAAATTAGTAAATAACAATAATTAATCTAAAAAAAATTGTAACTTAACAACTATATGATCGTATTGAAATCATTGAAAATGGAATTAAAATTAATTTCAGTTCATAGCATCAATTAATAATAAATTGATAAAATTAAGGAAAGAGAGCACTTGATTCGAAGGAGAAAGGGATCAATGAATCGAATTTCGGAGAAGTGATCGATCAAATTTTGAATGCTAATCTTCAATCAGACGAAGTAAAACTTTCTTTATAATAAAGGATTCCATCTATGCTAACATCGCTACAACTATCATGTCTAGCAGGCTATTTTACCAAAATTCATTTATTTCCAAGATCAGCTTCGCTATCGTGCCCTAGGGTGCGCGGCTCGCCATTTTTTTTTTTTTTCGTCTAACGTAAAAACAAAAAAGAGTTTATATATTTTTTAAAAGATATATTTCAGGTTAGTATATATTTTTTATTTAAATTATATCACATAATTATATTATTAAAAATTAATCATTTATTATATATTATTTGTGATAATTAAATGTTAAATATTTATTTTAATAGATTAATTTATTAATTTATAATAAATTAATATTTTTATTTAATAATATAATTATATAATATGATGTGAATGGAAAGAATATATATTACTGTGATATAATTGTTTCCTATAATTTTTCTTTTAAATTTGTATTTGATGTATGTCAATTATCAAATATTTAACATTCGTAGCAAATCAAATTATGATACTATATTAGTAAAAAATTAAAAAATAAAATTTTTGTGTATTTGTTTTAAGAGTTTTGTAAGAATTATATTTATTTTTTAATCAGTTATCATAATTTGATTCGTTGATAATATATTAAAAAAATTTCAAATTAAAAAATAATGATATTAATACATGTTTTAAGTTAACATTGTTTGAATTTAAAACAATAAAAAGAATAAGTACAAACATTCTTTTTTTCTTCGAGATTTTTAAAAGTGTTTTAAAAAAATTTGAATTGAATAATTCTTTTAAGGACTTAAAGCTAGATGCGTTTATTTTCATATTCATGATTGAACCTTAATCAAGTTGAGTTAGAGTCGATATTTGGTTTTAGGTCTTGCAAGACCAATTGGTTCTCAAGATTTGTTTTCAAATTTTTTTTTATGGTACCTCAAGGTTTACTTTCACGCTTGGAATTTATTTTGGGTTTAAAAATTATTAGTTGGATTTGAAATTGGCAAATTAAGTTTTAATCTCTTTTTTTTTTGGTAAAAAAAATTTGGAGGTGGATAAGTTGTTCAATCTCTCAGGTAAAGATAAGATGTGTTGTACTTGATAACTTAAGATATGTGATTGCAAATCATGCATTCGAAATGATCCTAACAAGTGATCACCAACAAAACTCAAACCCAGAATTTTTTTATTAAGGTGAACGAATCTAATCGATTGAACCAACTACTTGTTGGTAATTAAGTTTCAATATCAAATTTAGCTTTAAGCCCAAGAAAAATTGGATTACCCCATTTTTTTTTAATTTCTTTTAATTTTTGTTTCATTATTCTTATGATTAATTTTTAATATCAATATGAAAAATTTAAAAAAAAAGGAAAAAAAGCCTTTGAAAATGTGCCAAAAATTTTGAACATTTTAAAAAGTTCGTGAATTTGGAATCAAGAAAAATAATCAACTTTGGAAAGGCTTGACAGCAAAGAAAATAAAAAGGAAAATCAAAATCAAAATTGGATCCAATTTTCAAATATTTTGTTTCGATGAAACCCCAAAATTTTTTTGATTAAATAAAAAAAAGTATCCCCAGAAAAAAAAACCTATAGAACAACAATAAGGCGAAGTACAAAATCATCTTTCAACAAGCAAAAACCATAAAATAAAAAAAAAATGATCCTATCCAATATTGAAAACACTATCTCCATTGATTTTAAAAACACTATCCAATGGTTAAAATTAGTCCACATCACTTTTTTTATTATTTTTATTAAAATATTGAGTTTTACTAAAACTTATTTTTCATTAAACCTATTTCTCGTTTTACTCTATATATATAATTATTTGATATTCTAATAGTGAAAATTTTTTAATTTCACAAACGAGATTAAGATAATTATACATATTTTATTTTTTTAAATTAATTTTTTTAAATGTATAAATGATATGTATTATCATCTTAATCTCACTTGTAAAGTTAAAAATTTATATTGTTAATATATTTAATAATTTCTTGTATATATATAAATATATATAAATATATATTAGAGTTTTTGCAACTGTGAAACCTTAAATGAAAAAGGCTTGCTATATATCTCCTTAGTTTAATTGAACTTAAACTTAAAGAAGCAAGTGCTAGTGTCACGGGTCGAGACTTAAGCTCCAAACCCGCGAGGCTCTGGGACCCGGGCATTCATTCTTCTGGCATCCCGGATCAGCTTGACCACCACGGTTCATACCCTTGTGGGGTATTGTCCGCTCTGACCCCCCTTGGCCTCACGATTTTATCCTACAAAAGGCGCCTCACAAGGCAGAGGTGGTGTGAACCCTTATATACCCTAGTGACCCTCCTATTATGTTCGATGTGGGATTCATGACTCTTCCTTAGGTCCGTGACATTCTCTCCTACACAACCTCGTGACGCCCTCGTCACAGAGGCTAGCCACCCTGCCTACCTCCCTCGAGGCAGCCCTTCCCATTGTTTTAGTGCCCGTACGCTTGTGTTTTAGACTGACTTACGCAAGTTAAAGAGAAACATGATAAGAAGGTAAAATTTTGGAAATGCTTTTGTATTCACTGAAGTAGAAATGTTTGATGATATACAAATGAGGGTGGAGTAGCCCTCTATTTATAGTTGAGGCTTCAGCTTACACTTAATGGCAAATCCCTAGAATAAATGCTAAATCATGGGATTATACAGATTACAATCAATCAGGATGCCAACTCCTGATTTTCAGGGTCAACCAAATCTGTCAGGATGCTCCTGCTTGCTTTCAGAAGCTTCCCTTGTGTGTCTAGCACCTTGGGCCCTTCTGGATGTGGTGCGGGCAGCTTGTATGCTAGGCCTTAGTCTCACGGGCTGGCCTGCAAGTCGAACGGGAGTTCTGAACTCGTTTGCTAGGCTTTGCGCACAGATACCTGTCAGCACACCTGATCTGCGGACCTTAACCTTTGGCTCGCCTGCTGGTCTATCTGATGTGCGTGGCGTACCCGTCTAGGGCGTGACATTTCTTGTCACGGGTCAAGACTTAAGCTCCGAACCCGCGCGACTCTGGGACCCAGGCATTCACCCTTCCGAAGTCCCAGATCAGCCTTCCTGCCACGGTTCACACCCTTATGAGGTATTGTCCACTCTGGCCCCCCCTGACCTCACAGTTTTGTCCTACAAAAGGTGCTTCACAAGGCGGAGGTAGTGTGAACCCTTATATATCCCAGTGACCCTCCTATTATGTTCGATGTGGGATTCAGGACTCTTTCTTAGGTCCGTGACATTCTTCCACACCCAACCTCGTGATGCCCTCGTCACGGAGGCTGTCCAGCCTACCTACCTCCCTTGAGGTGCTTGGCGTGGATCGAACGATTTAGGGCTGGCTCTGATACCACTTGTCACGAGTCGAGACTTAAGCTTCGAACCCGCACGGCTCAGGACCCGGGCATTCACCCTTTCGACGTCCCAGATCAGCCTTCTTGCCACGGTTCACACCCTTGTGAGGTATTATCCGCTCTGGCCCCCCCGCCTCACGGTTTTATCTTACAAAAGGTGCCTCACAAGGCGGAGGTAGTGTGAACCCTTATATACCCCAGTGACCCTCCTATTATGTTCGATGTGAGATTCATGACTCTTTCTTAGGTCCGTGACACTAGACTATAGCATGAGAAGCATTAATTCTTACGACTAAAGCCTTGAAGGACTTGTACAAAAAAAAAAACATATCTTGTAGATAGGTTGGTTTTATCAAAATCCTGTAAAACTCATAATTTAGTTTTAATTATTCATTAATTTCCATTTTTTCCTTTTTCACGTTTCTTTCATTTTCTCTTATTAACCCACTTGATCCTTCAATTTCTCCCATCTTCTCTATTTGTCACCAATTCATACTTTAATCCTTTAATCTCTTACTAATCACCCGATCCAATCCTTCAATCTTTTTCACGCTTCCCTCTCCACTTGCCACTCCACTCCATTTTTCTTTTGTTTCTCTTAACAATTACAAAACAAAATCTCCAAAGAATGCCCAGTAAAAGCAACCTAAGGCAGCAACATTCTCTAGCAATCTTAGATGCAAAAAATTGCAACAAGTAATATGATCTCTTTTGGAATTTTTTGCAAGTTTTCATGCTAATTTTGAAGATGATGAAAAGGATTTTGGGATTAAAAAGATTAGTGTTTTCCGTTAGGCTAGATTTTATTGGATAACTTTTATTTATTTTTATTTTTATATTTAATGTTAAATAAAAAAGACTCTTATACTTTTTTTTTGTCATTTTGGTATCTAAAGAAATAAAACTTTCACTTTAATACTTAAATTTTCATTTGTCAAGTATTTTAATACTTCAAACTATTATCGTTATTTAAGTTACTTACATAATATTGGTATCCAACAAAATCATTGCAAATAACATAAATGTCAATTATAGTTATATCATCAGCATTTAAATAAAAATTCAAAATTTTTTTTAAAAGTATATGTCTTAATTCGAAATTAAAAAAATGAAAAAATAAAAAAAATGAAAGGAAAAGAATCAGGGAGAAAGAAAAAAAAAGGAAACAAAAGGAGAAAATAGGGGAATGTGAAGGCAAAGGTGACAAATGTTGGCAGCTTAGTGCCAGATTGGGGCCAATCGGTGATGATCCACTTCGAATCTACCGACACAACTCATTTACGCTGGATCAATGTTGTTTTACTAGGCCTGGGGTAGACCGACCTCAGTTTGACCTTAGGCCAATCATTGACGTTATCCATTCCCCCTTCTCATTTTGCTTCCCTTTCTTTCATTCCCCCTCTCTCTCCCTAATCTTTTACTTTTATTTTTTATTTTTTTAAAAAATTATTTTTTTAATTTTTAAAATTTTTTGCTGACATGGCAATAGTTAACATGACGATAACTAAACATTTATGATACATGGTATGCTTTTATTAGATATTCATATAACGTTAGTCATTTAACTGATAATAACAGTGTGATGTATCAAAAGTGCTTAATGAAGTGAAAATTAAAATACTAAAATAAAAATTTTTATTTTTAGTACTAAACTAATAGAAGATGTTAGTTTACATATTAACCCTTATATTTATTTTTTATTATCTTTGTGATGGCTTGATAGGAGAAAGATGAACATTAGATAATTGTATAAGATTATTTTTTACAATATTTCTTGTGTTTTGGTTTTTCTTTTTTTCTTAGTTGTCATACTTTAATTGCTCAAAAATTTTCTTTCATTGATTTTGATATTTTTTGACTACTTTTCCTAGTAGGTTTAAGGATTTCTATATTGGGATTTGAGTATTTTAGCAAAATTTGAAAAAAAAAAAAATTATTGAGTAAGGATCATAAATTGATTATGGGTATTTTGAATTGTTATGTGTTTAAAACCTTAAAGAATAAAAATTTTGGATATTTTGAATTATTGTAGATTTACAATGTTCTAAAATAATAATTTGCATATTTTGAATTGTTTTGGGTATTTTGCAAAAAAATAAAAAGATTTTGCAAAATTATTAATAGTGCATTTAGATGGAGAATTTTGAAATTTTGAAGAAATTTGGAATGAATGCATTTTAAAATGCTAGCATTTGCAATTATTTTGTTTGAACAAGTATTTCTTAAAAAAAAAATCTATTGCAATTAGATAAGATAAAAAATAATTATAAAAGAATAATAATGATATTAAAGATAAAAAATATATATGCAAAATAAAATATGCAATACGGAAATCTTTATATTTGTAAAAATATATATATCATTAATAGTATAAAAAACTAAAAATGTATATTAGAGTTAAATAAAATTATATTTATTTTCTTAATTTTGTATTTTATGATGGATCATTTGTAGTAAAGAGAGAGAGGGTTAGAAGGAATTTTAAAAAACTATTTATTTAGTTGGAATTTCAAGCACCTTAAATTTTTTATTAAAAATTCACCTGAATTTTAAAATTCTCTCTCTTTCTCCAAACAAATAAATTCATTTTGTATTTGCTTAAATTAAAAGACTGAGTAAATATTTTTTTATTTGGCACATTAAGCTTCTAACCTTAAAGTCAAATAGAAAATATAATAAAGCTAAATAGAAAATATAATAAATCCTAAACTAAAAAAGTAATATATATATATATATATATAATTAAATCAAATGCAAAATCTAATAAAGCCTAAAATAAACATAATGAAACAATAATTATTTAGAAAATATTTCCTAAAAATAAATTTTTTTCAAAAGTTAACATTTTAATTTTTTTCTAAATTTTCTTAAATAAAAATAACTATAGATTCTTATGAAAAGTGTTGGGCGGATTTGAAATTTATTTTTATTTGGATATATTTATTATTAAATATAAAATAACAAAATATTAAAAATATAATAAAGCCTAAACTTTCACAAAATAGCACAAAAAGCCTAAAACAAAAATACAACAACATTATATTAAATTTTTTTAATTTCAATATATTTATAATATTTAACACATAGATTAAAAATTTTATTATTAATTTTATGTTAAAAAGCATCATAAATATAAAAAAGAATAATAAAAAATGTTTAATGAACCCCAACGAAGAGGGGTCGAATTTTAGTTATTATTATTAGGCTCTTTCTAAACTAAAATAATCATTTCATTTCACTTTGACATATATTTTTGAATCTTTTTACAATCAATTTTAATGCTTCGTAATTAGCTAGAGTCTTAATTAATTGAATACTTGTATTCATGATGAATTCCAATTGTAATTTGTAAATGTTGGACTATATTTTGGTGTTTAAGGTTGAACAATATTTGTCCTTAGAATTAAATAAACCCCCCCATTTTCCCATGGTTTTAGTTTAGTTATTTAGAATTGATTTAACCCAAAAATTTCTAGTTCATGGTAAAATAGTCTATTTATTTTAAACAAATTAAAAATGAAACATAATTTTCATTTTCAAACTATCTCCTTAAAAAAAATTTAAAAATCAATCAAATGAATATATAAGACTTTTTTTTTAAGAAATTAAAATTACAATCATAATCAAGTTCAATAGTCATAAATAAGAAATATTGAATAATCAATAAAAAAATTATAATATAACTAAAATAAATTAGAATATAAAATTGAATCAAATGCATACAGTGACACTTGAATTTAGAACTTCAAGGATGTAAAATCTCTTGCTTGCCACTAAACCAATGTTTCATTGACATACAAGATATAATTATGATAAAAATACATTAAGAAAAAGGTAGATAGATGCATTATAGTAAACTTACTAATATTTGAATTATTCACAAATACGAGTCCCAAAGATAATTAATAAGCATTGGTAATTACTAGAATATTCATATTCAATTAAGTACACAACAATAATATATTTGGTCGCAAAGAATTCTAGAAATTAATTAATTAATTACATTAATAAGCATCTAAACTCGTTCAAATATATATATAATAATAATAATATTAGATGAAATTATCATTTTTTAATGTTTAAATAATATCACACTTAGCAAGTATCACAATTGCATGAAATATAAATTTGAAAGTCTTAAACCACTTATAAATTAAGGTATTTAAATTATATCATTTAATATAGTATTCAATTTTGTTATAAAAGAGTATAAAATGTTCATTCATGAATACATTACTTTTCACATTACACGAACAGTGGCTCCATAATTTAATTTCATTCATCAAAATGTGCTTTATGATGAAATGGATGATAAAGCCATCTTGTCTGTTGCCAAAAAACAAGTATCCTTTTGACTTTTGTAGACATTTAGTTTTATTTTATCAAAATCTAGCTAGTTGTGAGGCTTTTAAAATTTAACTCAATTCAAATCCAACATTTTTTAATACTGACAGTTTTCAAAGTCAAATTTAAAACCAATTTGACCCAAATGCCTTAGGGTCAAACTTGGTCAAATTTAATCAAATTTTGTCAAATTTGATCAAACTCGATCAAAATCCATTGAACAAGATCAAACTTGGGTCATTCTTCAAAATTTATAACTAATGGGATTAACAAGGCTTTTGGTTGGAATTTGTGATTTTAATGCACTAAAAACTCTGATCACGCTTCAAGAAAGGTAAAATGACCAAAATGCCTTTTAAGGATATTTTTGTAATTTGATCTTCTTGAAGTTAATTTTTAGTGAAAACTTTTAGATTATATTTAAACATTATTTGATGATTATTGGTACATTAAAAACTTTGTTCGTACCTCAAGGGATGTGAAATTACTACAATGCCCTTTAGAGGTATTTTCATAATTTTACCTTTTTGAGGTTGGTTTTTTACGAAATGCTCTAGATTATAATTTGATATCATTTTATGATTTTTGATATATTAAAGGCCTTGATCACACCTCGAAAGCTTTAAAATTATTAAAATGCCCTATAGGAATATTTTTGTCATTTGACCTTCAGAGGTTGGTTTTTCATGAAACACTTTAGATTATGTTTTGAAATTATTTTATGATTTTTGATACATTAAAAACCTATATCATATCTCAAAAGGTGTGAAATTATTAAAATTCTCTTTAGGATTATTTTCATAATTTAACTTTCTTGAGGTTGATTTTTTCACGAAAACTTTCAGATAATGTTTTCATATTATTTGATGACTTTTTGGCACATTGAAATCACAAAAATAAAGAAAGGATCATGTCTTTTCAAGAAAATCTCATAAAAAGGAGAAAATTTTAAAAAAAAAGGGTAAAATGAACTTTTACGTTATTCTAGCTATACCATAAACCTCATTTTGTGCTGGATTCATCATGAACCATTAATCTTTCAAAGACCTTGATCTAAAGGTGAAAGGTGATTGTTTGGAAACTTGGAGGAGAGCTAGTGGCCTTTGGATGTATTTTTTATCAAAGGCTATCATGCATTTGCATAGCCTTTATATTCATCATTTTAGGCTAAGAAAAAAAGGGGAGGTAGCCAAAGAAGTAGCATGAAAAAGAGAAGTAAAGGGAGGGAAAAAAAAGATTTTAGGAAGCTTTTGGGAGGTATATTTCTACCCTATCCTCCATACATTTCTATGATCATTTCCATGAATTTTCTTGCCATGTTTCCTTATTGTTTTGGTTTAAGTAATATTTTTCAAGAGAAAATAGCTTCCTCCAAAGATGTTTGCCTCCTTAACACCAAGCTTGATCCAAAAATCAACCAACTAATCAATAGTTGTGTTTTGAAGCAATAGAGATCAAGCCATAACAAAATCCACCATTGATGTAATCTTAGGAGGTTTGGCTAAGCTTCTCCATGCCATGGCCTATAAACGTCCAATTTTTCTTATTTATTATCATTATTGTTATTATTTTTCTTTTTTTCCCTTTTTAGGTCATTTTGACCAAAAGTCATTGTGCATTAAATACACCAAAAACACCATCGTCACAGTCGCCTAACACCTTTGTTTAACTTGGCAATGTGGATTTCAGCCACTAAAGTCTACCAGATCGATTGAAAATTTGAAATTTAAAGCTAAAAAAATCTAGGATTCCTATGACATTTTTCTTTTAAGAAAATTTGAAATTTAAAACATATCATATAGTTCTGCATTGAGATATTTGCTCAAGGATATCTTTCTCCTGAGAAGTTCTTCAAGGATCCTATAAAACTACAGATTTGCTCATTCTTCATCAATATCCCATGTGAATCATATAATGAAGTACATGTTTGGTTAAAGGAAGCCTAGTAACAGAATAGAGATTGTTTGCCTACTAGTTATGTGTATGAGTTACTCAAAAAGATGCATTTGGATCTTACATAGAGCAATTTAGAAGACTTAGCTGTCATCTAGGATCAGTTAAGTGAAGAAAGAAAAGAAAGCTTTTACAAGAAGTATGGGTAGATTACATCCCTTCATTTTGGTTTTAATCAAGGAATAGTTGGTCCAGACAAATATACAGTTTTGGAACCCCCATTATGATGCTTCATTTTTAATTAGGAAAATTTAGTGCTAACCATTGGAGAATACTAGATTTTGCTTGGGATAAAACTATAAGGTCTGGATAAAAGTGTTTACTAGAAAGTTGAAATCAGGTTATCACAAAAAGTTGGCCAAGCTTATGGGGGTTAAAGTGGAAACCATAGATTCTTTCTAAAGCCTAAAAGTGAACATCTCAATATTCATTGAAACTTCATCTGTAATTTTGTTTAAGAGCATCTAGATGATGATCAAGGCATGGTTATGTTTACTTTGGCATTGTATGGCATGGTGATCTTCCAAAAGATCTTAAGCTATATCGAGATAATGGTGGCAAACTTTTTTGAGCAAAGTAAAACCCAAGTAATTAATCCTGTGCCAGTAGTCTTAGTTGAAACCATTAGGTCATTGAATTTCTATCGATAGAATAAAAAAAGATGATTTATAGGGTGTACACTACCGTTACATGTGTGGATTAAAAGTCAATTCAAGTGTGGAAAGAATGCATTCTCATAGCTGTATCTTTGAAACAAGGCATCAATCGAAGAATTCTTTAAATGAAAAGCCATGTATCTATCTTTCTTTACTCTTCTTTTTTTTTTACTTTTTCTTTTTCGATTAACACACCATGCATTTAAAAAATTCAAAACTAATCCAAAAAAGGAAAATAATTTTTCAAATGGGGTTAACAGTCCAAGCAAGAAATTGTGTAATAAATGGGAACTCAAAAGATTCATGATCATTTTTCTAAGAGAAACTCTTCAATTTTAAGCCTTCATACTTGATCCAATATAGACTTTTTAAAGGTTATAACGTAGGTTAAGGTTCATGGTTGTCAAAGAAAAGGATATAAGGGCCTAAAAAAAAGTATTTAAGGGTATTAAAAACAAAGGATCATTTTTCCATTCAAAAGAAGCACTTTGAGCTCTATTCCTTTTTTTGCCTTTTACCCATTCATTTCTTCTTTTTTTTTCCTTTTTTCTATCATATATATATTTTGCATTCTTTCATTGAATGAATTTAGAACTTTTGTGAACTTTTATATTGGGCTTTTTCCCTTATCACATGAGATTCCATTCGAACATCCCCATTCTTAAACCTTAAATGTGTTTCTTTTTTGTCACCTAGTGTGAAGGGTAAATTAGGGTTTATTTTGAAAAAATTCAATCAGGCTCAAATGGGTAACAATGGATAAATTTATATATTTGTGAAAGGATAATGAAAGACGGTCATTTATCATTTCAGGTATTAAAATTTAAATTCAAGAGTAGTTCTCTTTAGAAAAATGATCTCAAAAAAATATTTTCATTTCAACAGTTTTTTTTGTTTGTTATTTTTTTATTTTAGGCTTTTTCGTCCCTTTTCCAAAGCTTTGAATTTGTCAAGATTTGTTTAAATTTCCTAAATGCATGATGTCATAACCATTTTTCTTTTCATTCTTTTTTTTTTGTCTCTATCTCTTTTTTTTTTTGTGACATTTGACTTTATTTTAGCAATAAACTTTTTGAATTCTATTTTCCTAAAATGTCATTCACTTTTTTTTTTTTACTTCAAACCCTTATTTTCAAAGTGCTTATTAGATATTCTCAATATCAGACACTTTCCTTAAAGTTGGACTTTTGAAGATATCCTCATTGTGCCCTCCAAAGTGATCTTTGACTAGGGTTCATTTTGAGAACAATAAATTTAATAAGCTCAAAAAGGTAATAAGTGGATAATTTTTTTATAAGTGAAAGATAGAGAAAGATGGCTGTTCATCATTTCAAACATGATCACTTGATTAAAAGAGCAATGTATTTGAAGAAATAGATAGATGTCCCATCTTGTCTTTCTACTCAAGGTTTTTATGAGGTTATATGGGATGTCCTAAATTTGGTTGCACAATTCACAAAAAGACTCATTTTGGTTCCAAATTGTCTATCATTTTGGTAAAATGAGGAAAAAGGTAATAAAGCATGGAACAAATTGTCTTAGGCAAGAAAGAAGTTTGTTTCTTTTAGTTAATGTACCTTAAGATATGAAATAATGGTTACTTGAGAAAGAAAGTTCAGGCATTTTTTGAATCATATTGGCAAGATTTGATACACATTGAATTACCAATTAAAAATTTGAAAAAGTATCTTGCTTGGTTTTCAAAATTCAAAATGACTTTTCTTTTGTTCATTGCCCAAGAAAAGACTATGGTTTCAATATATCAAATGACAACAAGGTTCACAAGTGAAAATTCATATCGCTTAAAGAATTATGATTGGTGAGTAAAATTATTCAAAAATATTGCAACATAAGAGTGGTCAAGGAAAAGTTTAGTGGTATTGGATGAGGATTTTTTTTTATAGTAATCACTAATTACTTTGAGATTCTCACTAGAAAAATTGTATATTTTCTTTTGAAAAGACCTATTTTTTATTTTTTGATATTGAAAACTATTTATATGGGACTTTATTACGAATAATTTTTTTTTGCTTTAAAGGTTTAACAAAAATATTTACACAATCATCATTCTTTGTCCTTAGCTAGTATGAAAAATAATGAATTCAAACAAATGATGTATGATATACAAGTCAAAATTTATTATTATTGAGGATAAGCTCAAATTCCCTATTATATTCAAGTCGGGTTATTTAAAGACATTTCTTCCACCTTAAAAGTATGGTGAAAATATTATTTACAACCATAATTCTTTCTCACAAACTCTTTTAGGCACACAATGTAAATAAAAGACGTCCATTCATAGAAAATTTAAAAGTTTTCCTTCATTCCCAAAAGTTTCAAGTTTATACATTAAGAACAATCCTATGACAAAGGATAAATTGTGCTAGACTATCAAATGCATGTGATATTTCTACATGAAATGCAATACTTGTGTTATATCAACCAAATGAAACTGACACTACCTTAAAATATGGAATGAAATTAAGTGTGTGCACTACCTATTAAGATACGCATATGAGGCATGTGCATGAAATGAAATGCATGTACTATTTACTGATGAGAATAGGATGCAATGCATGTATTATCTTAGTATAATGTGTATTAGATAGGGTGCATGTACTATCTATGAGGATGTATAGGATGGGGTGTATATATTATCTCATTATTTCTTTTTTTTTTTGACATGTTAAAAATATATGTAAAAAATCAAACGAAAAAAATGAAAGATTCAAATTTAAAATTCTTTTTTTTTCCTCCTTTTTTATTGATGACTACCATATAATGCCTATATGATGCAAGCAACAAAATCAAAGAAAATAAAATGATTCAATAATTCAAAACAAACAAACAATATAACAACCCTACAACAAAACAATAAAATGTATATAGTGTCCTAAGTTTTGATAATTTTCTCGAGAAGGATGGCACGGCTCTATCCTAGGTTGGATCTTTAGGGTTCATGATATGCTGGGTTAGGATTCACATATCTAAAGGTTCCTAGACTATTTTCTTACATCATTATCTATTATAGACTAGTAAGGCTCCCCGATCCTTACCCATTACAAGCTACTAATGGAAAGGGTTCAATTTGAATGGAAGTGTTTCGCTAGTAAATGTAGAAGTTATCACCTCAAGAGAGTGTAACTACTTCACTTTCTTCTAAAAGGATAGAGTCTGGGTCTAGAGTGCATACATATAAGTGCATATGCAGAGTGTGTGCAAAAAGACATATTAATCAAAATATCATAAATAAATCAATATCATAAATAAATCATAAGCACAAAATCAAAACAAAATAACTAATATGCAATTTATTTTATTTATTAACTTATGTATATATATATGTATATATATTTATTTTGAAAAATTAAAATAAAAGAAATTAAATTAAATATCAAATAAAATCAATTAAATCCAACAATTATTGATAGCATATAATTAAAACTTTTGGCCTGACTCTCAAAAGTCCCTAGCAGAGTTACCAAACTATTGTAATGTATCAGTCTGAAGACTTAATTGCTAGATGTAACAATTTAAAAGTTACCGTGAAAAACACGAGGAGTCACCACTAATCATTTTTTAAGGGTGTGATTGGTCATCCAAAAATTTTATCTTTTTAATAAAACAAAAAATCGGGTTGAAAACTTCCTTAAAAAGATGATTTTGGTCTACAAAAATAAGATCAAGTTCAGGAACGATTACATGTAGGAAATGATTAGCACCCCTACAATGCTAATAAAATTGGTACCAATTAATTATGCGTTATTTGTAATTTTAGATAAAAATGGTTTTCAATATGAAATTTAATTATAATTCCTTTTTTTATAAGAAATAAAAATTAGTTTTTTTTAAAAATCTTTTATTGATGAATATTGAGAAAATCTTCAAATTAAAGAAATACCCTTGAATTCCCCATTATAAAAGCAAAATTTTAAGAAAATTTTTTATATGGTAAAAAAAATGGAATGTTAACAACCATAACTAAAGCAAACATATATGTATGCATCGTAGATAAAGACATTAATTTAAAGCAAAACATATGCAAAATGATGATCAAGTGTGAATTTAAAAACCAAGATTTCAAATATAAAGAAATTACCTAAACTCTTCAACATCTAGGCAGAGTTTGGATGTGAATATTTAAAAATCTCATCCAATTATTATTAGTTAATAGGTATTTTCATAACCAAAATTTTAGCAAAATAAATTTATTTTTTTTAAGCCATGGAAATGTATGAAAATCCTTAATGAAATAAAATTTCCTAAATACCCCAACGTCTAGGCAGTATTCGGGGGCAAATTACTTTACAAAAGGTTTTCATACAAATTCTTATAAATTTAAAATGAGTTTGAGTTTTTAGGTAAGTCTGGGTTTAAAATTTAAGAATTTACGAGCCTCTTTAAAAGTCTCTAATATCTAAGCAGACTTTTGGAGCAAGCTCATTTTTTTATATATTTTTTAAATGAATAAAATATATCAAACATAGATTTAGGTATGAAAGATTAAATTTAAACAAGCATTAGGAATTCGAACAATGAAGAAATTAACAATGCATAAGATTAAGCTTGCAATTAAATTTAAACAATCATAAATAAATTGTGTGGGTATAATTACAACTAGATACATAAAAAATAAAATTTGTTTAAGTTGCAGAAATGTATGAAAATTCTTAATGAAATAAAATTTCCTAAATACCCCAACATCTATGTGGCATTTGGGAACAAATTACTCCATCAAAGGCTTTTATACAAATTTTGAAAAGAGTTTGAGGTTGTGAATAGGTAGATTTGGATTCAAATTTTAAGAATTTATGAACCTCTCTAAAAGTCTCTAATATCTAGCAGACTTTTGGATAGACTTTTGGAGCAAGTTTATTTTTTATAGTTATTCCAAAAATTAATTAAAATTCTTTATATAACTAATTATACTTTCTAGCACAAAATTATTAGTATTAGTAAAAATCTTTAAAATGTAAATAGCAATTAAGATACATAAAATGTATTCAAAAAGCATAAACAAATCAGTTTAAAAGCTAATAAATGCACAAAGGAACTCGACATTCAAAACCTTGGCATAATCCAAAAATAAACATGATTATCATGCTAAAATGAATATTACTGCTTAAAGGTTCTAATCCTTTAATCAAAACATTTTTTTATTATATTCTTTAGAACATCTAATAACCATTATGCTAAAGATTGACCCACCCTTACAACCATCATACCAAAAAGAACCATAAGAGAGCTAAGCATCAAGATAATGATGGGACTATGTGGTAACTGTAATATTTTCCCTCATCCAAAACTGATTCATGCACTGATGAAGTAGATAAAAATATAAATAACCAAGCAAAACAAACTTGGAGATGGGACAACCTAGTTCACGTGAAGCATGCACTACTTATGGCCTATTTTCAGCTTTCATTCCTTGTGTTTTCCTACATCTAGAATTTATTGTTCATGCATTGGTTGAGTAAGCAAAGTCATACAAAGAAAGTCAAGCAAAACAAAAATAAAGAGGGAACATTCACGTGAAGCTTGCTCTATATGTTAACCATTTCAACTTTTTATTTTTCATATAGTCAAATACAAGAATGGACTAAAGGCAAGACCCCATGTAAAGAAAAAGACCAGAAGATAAAAAAAACTTAAAGCTTTAATGTGTATAAGACCCCACTACATGAAACTAGGGATTAAAAGTGAAAGGAAACTAAAACTTTTAAACCTTTCTTCCCTTTCTAATGGCTTATCTCCTTAACTTTGAAATCATTTTCTATTGAAGCATTCTTCCCAGTCAAATGAAGGGCTATATTTATATAAAAAAAATAATCCAACCTATGATTGCCTATGGAAAATTAGGTAGCACAGTTTGGCTACTCCAAGCTAATTTCCTTATCTTTATTTGTCTTAGCTTAAGCTAGTTATAGGCTAGATATGAATGATGGAAAAGAAAGGTTAGAGGATTTATGGCATGGACCGAATAGTTACTACTAGAAAGAGAAGTAGCAGTTATTCGACAACACTAGAATAGACAATGATGTTCCAACCAGTTTGAAAAAAAATGAAACAAAAACATAGAATAAATAAGGCTTGAAATTTTATCAATAAATACACCAAACATGAGGCATGAAAGGAATAAATAAAAACACTTGCAAAAAAGATCATAACAGGTGCAAAAATAGTGTAAAACACATGATATAATTGGAAAAACTAAACATTGGTATGGGCTGTCTCACCTCTTGAATTTTTTTGTTTACAACTTTTCTTTTTTTTGTGCTCTCTTTTTTTTTTATTTTTTTCAGATGTTTCCTCTCTTTTTTTTTAGATGCCTCTTTTTCCATCCCCCCGTTCTAATTATTTCCCTCTAGCCTATATATAATCGGCCAAGCCTCTAAGATTAAGATCCTAATCTTGATCAATGAGGGCCTTTAGATGAAACTTATCAAAGGGCCAAAGTTTCTCCTTTTCTATTTTTTGAAAGAGCCACCTTTGGCCTTTGGATCAAGAGATAGCAAAAGATCCAATGGCCGACATCGAACACTACAAATGTTGAATTTTTATACTCCCAAACCTATGAAATAGACCATTTCATCCATAGTACAAATTTTTGGTATTTATGATCATTTTCTTAGAAATCAATGTTTCCATGGTCATTTTTTGGATTTTCAAGCACTAAAAATCATAAAATATTATGGAATTAAGATTTGAAAGTTTTTGTGAAATTCCAAGCTCGATAAAGCCAAATTACGAAAATACCCTATAAGGGCATTTCGGTAATATCACGCTTTTCAAGTACTATTGTGGCTTTGAACTCACCAAAAATCATGAAATATTATAAAATTAAAATTTGAAGAGTTTAAAAAAAAATCCGAGTTCAAAAAAGTAAAATTATGAAAATACCCTAATAAGGATATTTTGGTAATTTCATCCTTTTTGAGGTACCATCGTGATTTTAAATGCACCAAAATTTATGAAATATTATAAAATTAAGATTTGAGAAGTTTCAAAAAAATTCAAGCTGGAAAAGGTCAAATTATGAAATTACATCTATAAGGATATTTTGGTAATTTTACCTTTTTGGGGCACTATGAAAATTTGAGTGTTTTGAAAAAAATCTCAAATTCATTTTTAAAACCATGTTGATTTCAATTAGATTTTGAATTTTTAGAATTGATTTAGGCTCTCATACATTTTGATCAAGTTTTGTGCAATTTTGACTTTGTTTGATCGGATTTGATCCAAGTTGACTTTAGGTTTCTAAATAGGTGAATTTGTGAGCTCTTTATGGGTCATAAATGATCCTCCTAAATGGCCTTGGCCCATGTTTGTAAATGAGCCCTATGTCAATCATGTTGAAAAAAAGTCTTGAATAAAATTTGATGTTTACACTAACCATTAAGGAATACTCAATTTTGCTTGGGATAGAACTACAGTGTCTGGATAAAAGTGTTTACCCGAAAGCTGAAATGAAGTTATGATAACAAGTTGGCCAAGCTTATGGAGGTTAAAGTAGAAACAATAGATTTTTTTATAAAGCCTAAAGGTGAACATCTCGGTATTCATTGAAACTTTTTCCATAATTTTATTTAAGAGCATTTAGATGATGATTAAGGCATGGCTGTGTTTGCTTTAGCATTGTATGGCATGGTGATCTTTCCAAAGATCTTGGGCTACATTGAGATAATGGTGGTGGACTTTTTGAGCAAATTGAAACCCAAGCAATTAATCCTGCACTAGTGGTCCTAGTTGAAACCATCAGGTCATTGAATTTTTGTCGACAGAATGAAAAAGGATGATTCATAGGGTTTGCACTACTATTACATATATGGATTAAAAGTCATTTCAAGTGTGGAAAGAATGCATTCTCAAAGCCATATCTTTAAAACAAGGCACCAATCAAAGAATTCTATAAAAGCTAATGGTTGACATTAAAGACTAAAGAAGAATGGGTTCTTTTCTTACGAAGCCTTATTGGGGATGAAATAAAATGGATAGCACCGTGGATGCCCTATGTGCCCATGTTGTATCAAGAAGGAAATGAATCATGGATACCACTGTTAGGACTATGGGGTGTGGTAAGTTATGCTTCATTGACGGTATTGAGGTAATTCAGTGTAAAGCAGTTTGTTCTTGTCACTTATGACCTGGTTCAAGTAGAGTTCACATATGGGGAGTCCAATCCACCAAGAACATCAGGTGGTTGATCCAAGCATGGAAGAAAATGTGAAGAATGAGATTAGGGCCTTTAATCAACAAACTCACTTTGATTACCAGATTTGGAAAGAAGACTCAAAGACATAGTGCTCATTCCTAATGATGACTCACATCAATCGGCTAACATTTTGACAAAAATGCAATTATCAGAAGTTGAGCTTGTCAGGAAAGAATTAGAAGCTAAAACAGAGGAAATAAAAGGAGAAAATTTGAAATTTTGTGAGAAGATGGGACAATTGAAATACAAAATAAAAGTACAAGGGAATAGATTGGATAAGGTCATAAAAGAACAGCATGTGGCCAACAATGATTTGAAAGATCTATACCAAGAAAATAAGAGATTACAAGTCCAATTCAAGACTGAAAAAGTCATCAAGTCTTATCTTAGTTAGCAACATGAAATGGATAAGCTCTGAGAGGAAATAAACCAATAAAAAGGCAAAGCTCAAGAAAAGCAAGAAGAGGTCACTAGAATTTCTTAAGAATGTCAGAATTGGGAAAGATTATACTCTATAGTTTCAACAAGATTGGTTGAATGCCAAAAAGAAAAGGTTGAAGGCTATGCTTGCCAAAGAGAGTAAAAAGCACTTTGAAATACTAAATGAAAAAAAATCACTTTACTAGGTGATCTAAGGGTTGGAGCTACAATTGCAAGACCATAAGAACCATATTTTAGCAATAATAAATGAATGGTAGAGAAGGAAAAAGATTAGATCTGCACATGTGATTTGGAAAGAGTTGTTTGCATGAGATGGAGAGCAAAAACTTAAGAGGCAACAGTAAATATAGCACCTGACCAGTCAAGTTTGCAAGGCAGTGAAAAAGGCATGAGAGATGGTTTAAAAGGTAGATGCATTAAGAAGAGAAGTCAATCTAGTAGGAGAATATAGATAGCCTAGTGAACTTTCTAGATGAAGCCAAGGATCATTATGAGCAAGTCAAATGCTTTTATGAGTATAATTCTAGGATGATAAATCTCATGTAACAAAAGTTGTATGGAATCAATAAAAATTTCTAGTGTTGAAATTCGTCCAAGAGCAAATATCTATCACTTGCATTCATGTATCATGTGCATTGTTTTTGTTTTAATTACCATATTTTTTAAAAATCACAAAAAGAAGTGAAAAATAAAATTTTCAACACACGACATTCTAATTTTTGAAAATTTGTGATAAAAAATGTTCAAGAATAGCTCGTACATAAAAATTTTGACTCAACCTACTCATCATTCATATAACACTAGGGCTTAAACAAGAATCATAGAACAAGAACGGCCAGTTGATTTGAGAGGATTGAGAAGGTTTAAAAGGAACTAAAAGAGGATCTTAGTAAAATAATAGACATGCTCAAGAATCTTGACAAAGGAAAAGTGATGAAGAAAATCCAGCTTTCAAGAGCAAATGCCAGACATGGTGGATCCTGTACCCTTAAGATTTGATCCACGACTAACCTAACCTTATCAAGGAGCTAGAGTGCAAATCCTTACTCCTGGAGGATATTTCTATCCTTATCCAGGAATGACATCTATACCTATTCTAAGATAGTTTTAAAATTTGCTAATCTCATCATGGTAGAAAAACCACTTGAGCCAATCTTGATTCGTAACTTGGATGATCCCAAAGAGAGAGAAAAGCTAGGGATGAGACATTTAAGAAAGTGAAAGATACTAGTGCCAGTAGAAGATGAAATTATTAGAAGAAAGACTTAGGGCTGTAAGGGAATTGATTTTTATGGCTCCACAGATGAAGTCAAGCTTTGTTTAGTTCCAGACGTGGTCATTCCACCTAAATTTAAGGTCCCTAAATTTGAAAAATATGATGGTACAAAATACCCAATGACTCATGTCACCATGTATTTTTATAAGATGATGGCACATGTTCCTCATGAGAAGCTATTGATGCATGTATTTCAAGATAACCTTATGGATTTGCAACCAGCTGGTATGTTCAACTAGACAGGACTCATATTCATTTCTGGCAAAAACTCATGAAAGCATTCTTTACACAATATCGACATGTTATAGATCTAGCATGAAATCATCTATCTCTACAGAGCATGAAAAAAAAGGCAACAAAAAACTTTAAAGAGTACGCATAGAGATGGAGAGATGTGGTCGTACAAGTATAACCTTCCTTCACTGAGAAAGAGACAATTATCCTATTTGTAAACACCTGGAAAGCACCTTATTATAAAAGACTAATAGGCAATGCAACTAAGAACTTTGCAAATATGGTGATATCAAGTGAGATTATTGAAAACGTCATAAAAAATAGCAAGCTCAATGTAAAAGAGACAAGCGAAGCAAAAAATGTGGAGCTCTCAAGAAGAAAGAAAATGAAGTCTAAATAGTGAACTATGTGGGGCAATAGTTCAGAAGTTTCATGCCATACCCCACACTAGTGTACCAAATCCATTACCCTCCATTAACAATGTTACATCCATCCCTCATCCGTATCAATTGTTTCAGTTGCTACAACAACCAACTTATCTCCCCCACTTTTAGCCATCTTTCAAACACCCATCTATTTTCACAATCGTCTTGCTATACTACTAAACCAGAATGGAGACCCAATCCAAGTAGTGGTTTGAGAGCCCCAAGAAATACCTAAGAAAAAAATCACTTTCAACCCTATCCCATGACATATACAAATTTGTACCCTCAACTTATTGAAAAACATTTACTAGCCTTTGTTATTGTTAAACCTTTGAAACCTCCATTTTTCAAATGGTATGATCCCAATGTGCTTTGTGATTATCATTAGGGAAACCCAAGCCATTCTATAAAAAATTGCACTACTTTGAAGCATAAAGTGCAAGCGTTAATCAATGAAACGGTGTTAAACTTTGATACCAGCCAACGGGGACTCCAAATGTTAATTAGAACCCTCTATCGAACCATACTAGACCATCAATAAATGCTTTGATTAATGGACAAACGAGTTACATGAATAAGGGGATAGATGAAGTTAAAACTTTGATGACTAAGGTGTTTAAAGCTTTAGTTAAGGCTGATATGTTGAAGTCAATAAAGTCTTAAAATTGCTCTAGAGTGATTAACTCAACCAAGAGCTATGACTATCACAAAGGTGCTTTGGGGCATTCTTTCGAGAATTTTGACCAGTTTTGTCAAGAGGTGCAGAAGTTGATAGATATAGGTTTTACGAAGAAAAAAAAGTTGAAGTGTTTACTATTGATTTGAAGAATAAGTTTATATGTATATCAATAACTATCTATTATGATGAGAAGCCAATCTCAAAGCCAAAAAGCTCATCTCTCGACCAGTAGTGACAATTAAAATTTTTGGCCTTTTTTCATACCAAAATGACAAAGTAGTACCATAAAAGTACAATTATGACATTGTAGTCAATCTAGATGCTGCAAACATAACAGGTATAGGAGGTATGACCTAGAATGGGTGATGTTATACCCTAGAAACGTTAGAAAAAGCTAGGAAAGAAAAAGCAAAGGTTGGGAAGAAAAGGGAAATAAAAGTAATCTTGTGACAATCCTGATAAAGATTGTCAGAAGCCAATCTTTGAAAATGAAGCTTGTGAATTTTTAAAACTAATAAAACATAGTGAGTATAGCATGGTAGAATAGTTGAACAAGTTGCTAGTTAGAATTTTGCTATTGTCATTGTTACTAAGCTCAAAGTCGCACTTTAACTCTCTATTGAAGATGTTCAATCAAGTATATGTGTCCTATAATGTATCTATTGAGTATATGGAATAGCTTGTTGGTAATCTAGCAATTTCAAACTACATCTCTTTCAGTGATGAGGAGATTCCTCTTGAAGGTCAAAAAAGTACCAAGCTCTCTACATTACTGTAAAATGCAAGAGTCACATAATGGCTAAGGTTTTGATCAACAATGGCACATCAATCAATGTTATGCCCATGACTACTTTGACAAAATTACTTGTTGATGGATCTTACATAAACCTAGTTATATAGTAATTTTAGCCTTTGATAGGACTCGAAGAGAGGTGTTAAGAGATATAAAAATGTTGCTGCAAATTGGCCTTTGCATTTTCAATATGAAATTCTAAGTTATGGATATCTCTCCCTCATACAGTTACTTGTTGGGTAGGCTATGGATTCATATGGCAGGTGTTGTTCCATCTTCATTGCATTAAAAGTCATATTCATTATTGATGAAAAGCTTACATGTGTGGCAAAAAAAAGATTTATTGATAACCTAATCAGTAAATACTCTTTATGTAGAAGCAGTAGATGGAGCCTCAAAGTACTTTTATAGATATTTAGAGATTGCCAATACAACATATGTAGCTAAAAGATCTAAATTATATTTATCGCACCTATCTATGACTACTAAAATAATTGTTAAGTAGTTTATCAAGATGGAATGGCAACTTGGAGCCAAACTTAGGAAGAATCTGCAAGAAATCACGAAGCCTCCAACAATACATGATAAGAAAGATAGACTTAACTTGGGTTATAAACTGACAAAAAAAAAAACACAATGAAAATCATGAATGAGAAAAAAGAAAAAACAATGGCTAATCTTGGGGGATATGAGCCAAAGTCGAAGTCGATGATCATTCTTTATCTCTATGATTCTTTTCATTTAGGAGGTTGTATTTACCTAGATTCAGTTGAAACCCCAAATGTGGAGTTGATTGAAACTTTTACTAAGCTGGCCATTTAGATGGTAGATGGGGAAAAAAAGAAGAGTTAGGATGAAGAGCTATTTGTGCATCTTTGCCCTTCAAATTTTGAACTAGATAATTGGAAAGTCATGGAGTTGCCTATTATCTTTAAAACTTTTAAAAAGTAATTTACTATGAAACTTTAAATCCCTAATTGCTCTCTATGAGCATTATGAGATCTTTTGTGGTGTATTTATGTTTGTCGTTTTAATAAAAGACTTAGAAGATGCATTTGCATTTTTTTATTTGTTTTTATTTTCATTTATTTGATCCATTTCTCTTTTCATTCTACCTTAATCATTTTCTTGCCATTCCACTTTTGTATGCCAATATTCTCTTCATTCACCCCTTGCAGTGTCTCAAATAATGAACATGAAAATAACCATGGTAATAATCTCAAATTCGATTTTGAAAGCACAATTCATGTTGATGAACTTGATAATGAAAAAAAATAAGATAATTACACATTGCCTCTTGATTTGTTGAAATTAATAGAACATGAAGATAAGCCAATTGAGCCTTACCAAAAAATTATCGAATTAGTGAATTTAGGGGATGATAAAATAGAAGAGAGGTTAAAATTGGTATGTCTTTTTCACCAACTGATAAGCAAAGGCTAGAAGAACTACTCTGAGAATACGTAGATGTGTTCACATGGTCTTACCAGGATATGCTAGGATTCAGTACTGATATTGTATAGCACAAATTGCCTTTGAAATTAGATTGTAAGCCAATATAGCAAAAGCTAAGATGCATGAAGCCAGAGATACTACTGAAGATTAAAAAAAAAGTGAAAAAGCACTATGATGCTAGATTTTTAGAGGTAAAAAAATATCCTGAATGGGTAGCTGATATAGTGCCTGTTCCCAAGAAGTATGAAAAGGTGAGAATGTGTGTCGATTATCATGATCTAAATAGGGCAAGTCCTAAGGATAATTTTCTCTACCCTATATCGATACCCTAGTGGATAACACTGTTGGGCATTCTATATTTTCCTTTATGGATGGCTTCTCAAGCTACAATCAGATTAAGCTGGTTCAAGAGGATATGGGGAAAACAACATTTATGACCATGTGAGGGACATTCTGTTACAAAGTCATGCCTTTTGGATTGAAAAATATTAGTGCTACTTATCAAAAAGTGATGGTGACTCTCTTTTATGACATGATGCATAAAGTGATAGAAGTGTATGTGGATGATATGATTGCAAAATTTCATAAAGGAGAAGATCATGTAGTCAATCTCAAAAAGTTGTTTGATAGATTGAGGAGATTCCAACTAAAGTTAAATCTTGTAAAATCTACATTCGATGCTAAATCAAAAAAATTGTTGGGCTTTGTAGTTAGTGAAAGGGGAATACAAGTGGATCAAGTAAAATATATGCTATTCAAAACTTATCCCCTCCTCTTAACTTAAAAGAAATGTGAGGCTTTATGGGAAGATTGAACTATATTGCTTGTTTCATCTTTCAACTCATCGACAAGTGATCTCATTTTCAAGCTTCTTAGAAAACATGATCCAAGAGAATGGAATGATGAATGCCAAAAAGCTTTTGACAAAGTCAAGGAATACTTGTCAAATCCACTCGTGTTAGTGCCATTAGTTTTAGAAAAACCTTTGATTTTATACTTAACCATGCATGAAAATTCAATAGGATGTGTATTGAGGCAAATAGATGAAACCAACAAGAAAGAATGAGCAATCTACTACTTGAGCAAAATGTTCACTGATTATGAGTCTAAGTATTTGCCATTAGAGAAGCTATGTTATACACTAGCTTGGATAGCTCAAAGGCTCAAGCAATATATACTTTATCACACTATATAGCTTATAGCAAAGTTAGATCCTATCAAGTATATCTTTAAAAAGCCTTCATTAATAGGAGAATAGCATGATAGCAAGTTATGCTTTCAGAGTATGATATTGTCTATATAACTCAAAAGGTTATTAAAAGGAGTACAATAGTCGAGTTCTTTACTGATCGTGTGGCTGAAGATTATGAACCAATAAAGCTTGATTTTTCTGATGAATATGTGATAGTCATTGAAGAAAATGAACTTGTCAAGAAGTCTTGGAGGATGTATTTTAATGGAGCTATTAATGCTTTGGGTCATGGTATTGGAGCAATTTTAACATCTCCAATGAACACTATTATCCCATCACAGCTAGATTGAATTTCAACTGCACAAATAATATGGCTAAATACGAGGCTTGTGTTATGGGTTTGCAAGCAGCAATTGAAAAAAAATCAAAGAGTTGGATGTGTTTGGAGATTCAGCACTAGTCATCTATTAGTTACGAGGTGAATAAGAAATAAGAGATTCAAAATTGATCTGATACCATAAATACATCTTGAGTTAGTCAAGTAATTTAAAGAAGTTTAATTCGAGCATTTGCTTAAAGAGGAGAACCAGATTGTTGATGCACTATCTACTTAGGCTGTAATGATCAAAATAGATGCAAATACTAAGATCCAACCCATCAAGTTAGACGTGAAAGATGTACCAACACATTGCTCAGGTATCAAAAAAGAAGTGGATGGGAAGCTATGGTATCATAATATTCTTTAATATATCAAAAGTCAACAATACTTGGAGCATGCAATAGAAAATGATAAAAGGATCATCAAAAGGTTGGCTATGAGTTTCTTTCTTGATGGAGATGTTTTTTACAAAAGAAGTCGAGATTAGGTACTTCTAAGATGTGTAGATGCAATTGAAGTAAAAAAAAATTACTGAAAAAATACATGATGGGGTTTGTGAGGGCACATGTGAATTGTCACATAATGGCTAGACAAATTATGAGGGTTGGCTATATTGTGATTGTATTGATTATACCAAAAGATGTCATAAGTGTTAGATTTATGTTGACAAGATTTATGCTCCTTCATTAGCTTTGCATGTTTTAGCACCTCTATGGCTATTTTCTATGTAGGGCATAGATGTCATTGGTCCTATGACCTCGAAAGCTTTAAATAGGGATAAAGTTATTTTATGATAATTGATTATTTCACAAAATGGGTAAAAGCTACATTGTATGCTAGCATGACCCAATTGTGGTATACAAGTTCATAAAGAAGGAGACAATGTGCAGATATAGGCTTTTAAAGAGGATTATTTCTGATAATACCAAAAACTTGAATAGAAAAGTGATGAAAGAAGTGTGCACTCAGTTCAAGATTCATCATCATAATTCAGCACCATATTGTTTGAAGATGAATGGAGTAGTAAAAGCTGCAAATAAAAATATTAAGAGTATCCTAGAAAATATGACTGATACTTACAAAGATTGGCATAAGAAATTACTTTTTGCTTTGCATGCTTACATAACATTAATCAAAACCTCTATTGGGGCCATTCCATTTTTGTTGGTCTATGGAATGAAAGCTGTATTGCCAGTTGAAGTGAAAATTTTCTCATTGAGAATTTTAATGGAAGTAGAGCTAGATGAAGTAAATGGGTTTAAAATCAGTACGAACAGTTAAACCTCATTAAAGAGAAAAGACTTATAGCACTTTACCATGGCCAACTGTATCAGAAGAGGATGATGAGAGCACATGATAAGAAAATTCACCTTCATCACTTTCGAGAAGGGGATTTAGTGCTAAAAAGGATGTTTCCAAATCAATATGACAATGAGGGAAATGCACACTAAATTGAAAAGGTTCATTTGTGGTGAAAAAAGCTTTTTTCTAGTGGAGCATTGATTTAGGCAAAAATGGACGAAAATGATTTGCCTAATTCGATAAACTCAGATGTTGTAAAAAAATACTTTACTTGAAAACAAAAAAAAAGAGAAAAAGAAAAAAAAAGATATATCTTAGTTGCAAACATGAAAAGGTGGCTTAGATATAAAAGAGAGGTAGCATCATGAGATGACCTTAAAATACAAGGGCAAATGATGTTTGATGAGTTTTGAAAGATCAAGGATGTCATCTAGTTGAGTTTTAGAAAAAGAATCTAGGAATAACTTGTTCATGATTATCTTATAATCATTATTTAGATGCTTTTGTTCCCATCCAAACACTTTATGATTTTGTTATCTGTTTGATGAAATGTGTTCCCTCTTCTCATTGAAATAAAGATAATATATCCATTCCTTTATCTCATTTGCTATCCCATCTTACAAATGAATAAAAGAAATGTATGATGCATTTTATTTGTCTTGAACTTAAAATGATGAAAAACTAACCAATAACATGGAAGATCTCAGCATTACTTTTTAAAAGTTGATAAAAGCAGGTAGAAAATGACAAGAAAAGCATGACAAGACATTGATGTTGCAAAAAGAGGAAAGGATATTGTTGAAGAAAATAAAATGATCATATGTCAAGGATAAGTTGGTTATATGACAATTGTTGAGAATTTTTATGATTGAAGCATAAAAGGTAAGAGATTCTAAGAACCTTTTACCATAATTGGAAGTGAATAATTTGATTGCATTACATGCATTGCATTTAGTGCATTTGGTACATGCATTCATTAAAGGTTAATATCACAAGTTGTAAAGATTTTTCATTCCCTAATGAAAAAACAGATTTTTGGCCTTTGTAAACGGATAACGATCTAATATAAGAGTTCTTAAAAAAAAAAAAATTTACTTTTTCAAAGATGAGATCTCAATTTTGAGAAAAGATGAATTTTTTTTAAGTTGTTAAGCCTCTGTTTAGAGGAACTTTTTGAGATGAAATTTTTAAAGTTGTTGAGTTTTGCTTAGATGAGCCTTTTTCAAGATGAATTTTTTAAAGTTGTTAAGCCTCTACTTAGAGGAGTTTTTTAAAATGAAATTTTTAAAGTTGTTGAACCTCTGCTTAGAGGAAACTTTTCAAGATAAAATTTTTAAAGTCATTGAGCCTTTACTTAGAAAAGCCTTTTGCATGATAAATTTTTTAAAGTTGTTAAGCCTCTACTTAAAGGAGCTTTTTTGAGATGAAATTTTTAAAGTCAATGAAAGTTGTTGAACCTTTACTTAGAGGAGCTTTTCCAAGATGAAATTTTAAAGTTGTTAAGCCTTTGTATAGAGGAGCTTTCATTATCAAGATTCATAAGTCTTGAGGGTAGAATATTTTAAATTGACAAAAAGTTATGGAGCCTCTTTTTAGAGGAGCATTTTAAAGTTGTTAAGCCTCTGTTTAGAGGGGCCTTTTAAATTTTTAAAAAGTTGTTGAGCCTCTATTTAGAGGAGCTTTTTAAAATTTTAAAAAGTTGTTAAGCCTCTGCTTAGGGGAGCCTATCAAATTTAGCAAAAAAAAAAAAGTCGTTAAGTCTCTACTTAGAAGAACCTTTCAAATTCTAAAATAAAAAAGGAAAACCTTGTTGAAAATAAAAAAACTCAAATTAAAAAAAAAAGGTTCTACCAGATTAAAAAAAAACTAAAAAAAAAATCAAACACAGAAACACAAGAAAAAAATCCTTTTGATGAGGAAACCTTAACGCTAGATTCAAAAATCAAGATCCACAATAAAAAAAAGAGTTTTGGCCAAAACTTTTAGCCTTGATCTAGACCATTCATGCCATTTTCTTGCAAAAAAGAGGTCAGATTGAGATTTAAGAGGCCAGAGGAATTTTTTTGGTGGGTTTTTGAAGTTTTTCAATCACCAACGACTATTGCTAATGATCGATGGCATGACGACAACAGCGACAAACTAGCCCCCTATGGGATTTTGGTATAGAGAAAGGGAAATAGATTTTTTTTTTGAAATAGGGGAGAGAATGAGCAAAAAAAAAATTGAGCTTTTATATAAGCAGCTAGGGGTCAAAACGACATCGTTTTGAACCCCTAGGATCAGTGTGTGGACCTACGACTCTACTCGGGTTCCATACACCTAACCTAGTGACCTGACACCCCTCAACCCCACCGATCCAATTGAACCAGTTTTGAACCATTGAATCACTTTTGACTAGCCCAACCGAATCAGCATTGACCGATCCGGTTCAGGAAAAATTTTTAAAATTTTTTGAATTAATTTTTTAAATATTATTATTATTATTTTAAATTGTGTTATTAATATTTATGGATGCTAAAATGTTTAAATTTGCTAGAATAATTTTTTGTTATTTTTATAATAATAATAAATAAATAAATAAAAATAAAAAATAAAATATATAGTTAAAATTTTTGATAATTTTGTTAAAATTTGGAATAAACCTTATAAAATAATGATAAAAAATAATAATTAATAATTAATGACTATGATACCAATAATAAAAAATGGTTTCAAACTTTTGATAAATTTTTAAAATTAAAAATAAAAAATAGTAAAAATTTTTAATAAAAAATAAAAATAATAAAAAATTAGTAAAAATGTAAGAAAAGGAAATGTTTATCCGACAATAAGATTTAAAGGTACTCCGAGTAGCGATACCTACGAAATTTTTAAAGGAGAAAATTTTTTTAAAATACGACCAATGTATTGGAGTATTTATGAAAGGTTTTTAATACAATTAAAATTTTCTTTTTTTTGGTATAAAATAGTAAATAAGAATAACTAATTTGTTAAAAATAATAAAAAATGAGGAAAAAGGAAATTTTATTTGATGATGGGATTCTAAAAGTATTTCGAGTAGTAATGCTTTATGAAATCCTTAGGTAATAAGATTTTTTTTTAAATATTACCAATGTATTTATAGAAAATCTTTAATATGATAAAAATTATTTTCTTCAAAAATTTTAATGAAAAACCAATAAAATTTCTAAAAGTAAAATAAAATGTGTGCATTCAATATATTGTCATTCGCATTGCATGCTTGATATTAATTTTATGAAAAGTAAATATGAATCTTCGAGGATAGGATTCTAAGGTATTTTGAGAAGCGATTTCTAAGAAATCTCTAGGTAATAAAGAATTCTTCTAATGTTACTAATGTATTGGAACACTTTAAAATTATTTCAATAAAAAGGTTCTAATTTATTTTTCTTAAATAAAAATGGAACAATAAATATTGAAAAAAATAACAAGAATCAAAATTTTAATAAAAAAAAGAAAATAAGAAATTACTTTTTAAACACTGAAACTAAGACTATTTTTTTCCAGATTAATGGATAACATGCAATTAATTGGAATTGTTTTAAATAGCGCTATAGGGGTACTAATCCTTCTTTATCTATAATTGGCTTCCAGACCTAGACTATTTTGTCGACCCTAAAATCATCTTTTTAATAAATTTTAAGATTTTATTAAAAAGATAAATTTTAATAGATGGCTAATTACACCTAGCCAAAAAAAGATTGGTGGCGACTTCGTTTCCATTTTTTCATTTTTGTTTTCAAATTCGTCAAGTGGCTCTAAAACCATTATGATATGGTCGAACCTTTTATTGGTTTATTTCATGTTTTTCTTGCTTTGAATAATGAATTTGGATGATTTGAATGTTATACTATATGTTATTTGCATGATTGTTGATTGTTTTAGTGGTTCAAGCTAAATGAAAGATGTGTATTTGGGAACGGCCATGTTTTTGCCAAGTCTTTCCTAATGCTTGGCCAAACCTGCCACATATGTTTGATGGCTAAATGTTGCTCTTTCCATGCTTGTTTTATTATATCTTTAGTTATTCCTTTATGTTAGCTATGTGTTAGATGAAATCCTTAATGAATAAAAGTGTTGAATTAGTAAACTTTTTTGGAGATTTTATTTTGTTTGCATGTGTTTGGTTTAAAACAAAAATGGTAGAGCCATTTCTATTTTTTTTAGCCAATAATGGAGCATGAAAAATGGCCTTAAAGTTTCAATTATGCCTTTAATCATAGCTTGGCCAAACCTCTCTTGTCTTTAAATCCTTGGTGTTTGATCCATTTTTACTATGTTGTTACATGCATGTTTAGTTTGTGGTATGTTTGTAAATATGCCAAGGTCTTGGTCTTCACATTCATCCATTTTTCATGCATTAAAGGTTGCATTTTTGTTGATTTTTTTTACATGCAAACCCTAAACCCTAAACCTAAACCCTAAAACCAAACTCTAAACCCTAAACCTTAAACCAAAACCCTAAGCCAAAACCCTAAACCCTAAACTCTAAACCAAAATCTAAAACCTTAAATCAAACCTAAACCCCAAACACTTAAACCAAACCTAACCTAATTAAATCCTAAATCCCAAACCCTAAACCAAAACTCTTACCTTAAACCCTTAAAACCCTAAATCCTAAACCTTAAACCCTAAACCAAAACTCTAAACCTATACTAAAGCCTAAACTATAACCATGACCCTAAACCAATTCTAAACCCTAACCAACCTAAAACCCTAAACTTTAAATCGAATAGAACCAACCCCAAAACCGAACCAAACCAACCAAAATTGAATCAAACCTACCTTAACCCTAAAAACCAAACCAATCCCCAAACCCTTAAACCAACACTTGATCCCATTCATGCATTTGCATCAATGGGGGATCTTGACATATAATTTAGAAGGGCTAACTAATAATATATAATATTTTTTTCTAAGGCATATTTTATTATACTTATTAATAAATATATAGGCAAACAATATACTAATAAAAACATGATAAAAGTATAAAATTATAAAATAAAAATATTACTATGACAATATTATACTTTTAATAATAACATGATTTATAATTAACTGTTGAATTACTAATTAAAAAAATTAGTTTTTTTTACTATATAAAAGTGAAATAAAAAAGTATGAATAAATCAATCATTAAACATTCATCAAAACAAGAAAACTAAATATACTTTTAAAAGAATAAAAATGAAAACTTAAGAGTAGAAGTTTGGTGTTTTTCTATCCTTTTATAAAGTAGTTCAAATATGATCTTTTTGTTGAAAAAAGAATTACAACATGTAATAGAGATCTAAAGTAAAAATAAAAGTAAAAAATATATGAAGGAAAAGAGTTTTTAACAAATATAAATGTGAGAATTTACAAGTAATAATTGTTAGATATAATAAATAAACAAATATAAATATAATTTAAACATCTCTTAAATTACAATACATAAATTTAATTTATAAAATACAAAAAAAAGAAAATTAACATTTTTTATTAGAGGACCAATTTAAATGTATCGAATACAAATATATATATATATATATACATATTAAAAGGGTTTCAAATTTTTGGGGGGCTTTGCATTACGAGCCACCCCTAATTTGCATCTCATTTTACTTTATTGTTACATGCATTCTTGAATTGTCATACATTTACATTTTATCATTCATTTTCAACTATCATGCATATATTATACATTGTTGTATTCATGCATACCATGCATATATTTTATAAAAAAAAGTCTTTTTAAGTAAAGTGTTTTAAAATAAAGTAATATTTCATGTAAAAATAACCTTCGAGATCTGGGCTAAATATAGAAGGATTTTCAACGGTTATCACTCATGCGAAGTGTTACATTAGTTTTCATAGGACAATTTAAAAACTCCTAAAGTTAGAGGCACTTTTCAAACTCTGCCAAAATATAGGGAAGTGAAGGAAGTATCTTGATACTTAGGATTTTTTATCTTGATCCAAAAATAAATTATTTTCTTTTTCAAAAAAAGATTAAAAAATATTTCCCTTCAAAAGAAAATTAAAAAAAAGAGATTCAATTTTTTGAATAAACAAGTAAAAGAAAGGAATTAATTTTTAAACATTTAATAAGACCATTTTTACCAAAATTCAAGGATGACATGCAATCAATTGGTACCATTTTCATCAAGCACTGTGGGGTGCTAATCCTTCCTTATGCATAACCAACTCCATGACCCAACTCTGATTTCGCAGACCACAAATATTCTTTTAATAAACTTTAAACTTATTTTAAATGTTTGATTAAAAGGATAAGTTTTTTTAGGTGACTAATCACATCTTAAAAAAAATTAGTGGTGACTCATCAATTTTGATTTTATTGAAAATACTTTTTGCTTGCCTTTTTCCCTATGTCTAATGACTCGATTCTTGGACCCGTATGTTGCGACAGCTTGAGACTTCTTTAGGGAATGCATTTTTTGATAGTCAAGCCAAAGAACGATTACAGTTTATCCTAAATTTTAGATTAAAGGTCTTAGTTAATATTTAATCTTAATTTCTTAATTTTAATTTTCTTATTTTCCAAAAAGTAAAAAAATCAAAAAATGTTTTGACTTTAATTTTTTGTCTTTAAAGAGCATAAAATCCAAAAAACATTATATGTGTTTTACATTCATGCATATTTTAATCATGTCCTTTATTTTAAATTGTTGTTGTTTATTTTACTTTTAATAATTGTGAGGCATTTAAGATAGGGGTATTTTAGGAAAATGTGAAAGCTTTGTATGTTCTTCCGCACACACTCACATTTGTATTACATGTATGAGCTCTATATGTGAGCTCTAGTCCTTTCTAAGAAGAAGTAAAATAGCTATGCTCTCATGAAGTGTAAACATCCGTAATGGCTAGTAAAACTTTCCCACTAATAACTCTATAAAATAGATTTATTTAGGCTTGTTTTTAGTGCTTAAATGATTGATTTTTGCTTGATTCTTAGCAAAATAATATGCTTTTTACTCCTAAATGGCATAATTTTCTGTTTTGTAGGTTTTCTTGAAGAAAAGGGTAAATTTGAGAGATTCTTGATGATTCTTAATCAATATTGATGATTTTTTATGTATAAGAAGGAATCTTGTGATGTTCTTAGAAGTTCTTGATTTTCTTGAAAATCTTGAAGCTAAAGAATAGAAAGAAGTTCAAGATTTATTTTGTGAAGTTTAATGGAGTTAGAATGATGCAATCTTGAAGAAAAATGAGAAAAATTCATGCAAGATTCAAGTTGGTAATTTAGGCTATAAAGAAGGTTAGAATTGTAATTTCAAGTGATTACAAGTCTATGGTAGCTTATATAGGTGCACATGCATAGGATTACTATTGGATGACATGGTATAAAGAGTTTCCTTATTGGTTAAGAAAGATGATGTGGCACAATGAGGTGGCAATTCTAATTACTTATCCTACTTGGATTTGGATTTCCTATATGGATTATGATTTGGTATTCTTATTCCTACTTGGAGTAGGATTGCATGAAGTATTTAATTCCATTCTTTATGGGCGACGTTAACGAAATGTTCTACATGGTTTAAAACTCTAATTTTTCAAGCAAGAAGTCAAGCAAGCATGGACTACGTGATGGATATAAGATCAAGGCAATTTGAAGCAACATTTAAGAAGATTATGTATTTTGTTCGGATGCAATTCTTTGGGTATTCAAGATTCGGCTATAGTATTGTTTTATGCATGATGTGAGTTGCTACATGATTAGAATGAGGATGAATATGATCTAAAAGTCAAGATTGATCTATAAGCTTTCTTTTTAAAGAGTTCTTGTTGGATTCAACTACAAGAGGCATTCTTGGATTTAAGAGTTCAATTCCAATAGAAATTGTGCAAGCTCTTTTCAAGATCTCTTGGTCAAACCTATCTAGGGTTTTTTTAGCCTATAAATACATCATTAAGTTTGAGAATAAAGGGTGTAAGGGGTTGGGGTGACAAACCAACTTATTAGTGATTTTTAGGGTTCTTGTTTCTAAGTTTTCTTTAAGTTGTCTTTAGTTTTCAAGTTTTTATTTTAAAGATTTTATGGTATTTTGCTTTTCTGGTTTTCAAGATTATTCATACATATTGTTTTTAATTTTTCAAGCAATCAAATTCTGGTTTTAAGTTTCTTTTCATTTGGTTTAGTGTTATTAGTTTAAAGATTGAATCTTTCTTTTTTATTTTGGTTCTTTATGTTTACAAGTTGCTTTTTTTTTTCATTTAATCTTTTTGGTTAATTTTTTGTTCTAGTTCAATTTATTCAATTGCAACTTTAATTCAAATTAAAGGTTTTGGTTATCAAGTTTAAGGTTGGATTTAATTCAGTTTTAGCTTAATTTGTTTAGATTGCATGTTTAGGATGAAATCTTGATTTATTTGTTTAAGTTCTTACTTATTCTATTTGGTTTAAGAGTTTTGAATTTAATTAAGTTCTGTTTTAGATATTTTAATTGATTTTAATTTATTATTGCATATTTAGGGTTCATTTAATTTGTTTAGGATTTTTATATTAGGGTTTTAGGAAATTGCATAAGATTACGATTTTGTTATTTTTGGTTTTCATATATTGGCTTAATTCGATTTCTATTTTGATTTAATTTGGTTTAATTGCATGTTTAAAGATTAATTTAAGTTTATTGCATGATTTTAAAGATAAGTAAGGTTTTGGTTTAAGTTGGTTTTATTGAAATTGCATGTTAATTGTTTTAGGGTTTATATTTAGTTTTGCTTATTGGATCTTTCAGTTTTCATTGCTTTTGATTTATATTGCATGTTTAGTTGATTAGTTGATTTTAGTTTACGATTTATTGTATGTTAGTTGGTTTATTATTGCTTAGTTAGTTTGTGTTTTGTTATACTTGTTTATTTGGTTTTAGTTTAATCTATTTTTAGTTATTTTTTTAGTTTGATTTAGTTTGGTTTATATTAGCAGTGCATGTTTTATGTTTTATTTTATTAGTTTATATTATCTTTGATTTGATATATCTAAGTATAAGTGTGAAATATACAATTTTGGTACTTGTGATCTCATATACACAATATCTGTGGGATGGTACTCTTATTCTTATCATTATATTACTTGAACAATTTAGTGCACTTGCAAATTACCTATCAAGTTTTTGGTACCATTGTCAGGGATTGTTGAAGGAGTATGTGCAATATCAATACTAATTTCTCTATTTGTAGCTTAAATTTTATTTTTCTTGTTTTTAATCTGTTTGGTTATTCTTGTTTTGTATGCCAAGGATTAAGAGTGCTAGTTTAGTACCCTTAGATAAAGAAATTGAGAAAACACTTGAAAAGATAAAAAGGTAAGAAGCAAACAACTCTTGTTTCATCTATGATTGATTAAATACAAGAAAATCAGAGAACACTTAAGGACTATGCTATCCCTCAGCTAGATGGTTTTCAGTCGAGCATTAGTAGGCTAGTCATTCAGGCTAACAATTTTGAATTAAAACCATCTATTATCAATATGGTTCCAAACTCTATTTGGTTTTGTGGGTTACCTAGTGATGACCCCAATATTCATCTTACTAATTTTCTTGAGATTTGTGATACTTTTAAACAAAATGGTGTTACTAATGATGCCACTAAACTAAGACTTTTTCCATTTTCTTTCAAGAATAAAGCAAAGAGTAGGCTCATATCTCTACCTCTTGGTTCAATTATTACTTGGATGGCTTAGTTCAAAAATTCTTGACCCATTTCTTTCCTCCATTTAAGATAGCTAAGATGCGCAATGACATTACATCTTTTAAGCAATTTGAGGTCGAATCTCTTTTTGATGCATGGGAGAGGTACAAAAAGCTATTAAGGAGGTGTCATCACCATGGCCTACCTAAATGGTTGTAAGTTCAAATTTTTTATAATGGGTTAGTAGGTCCAACTAGGACCACCATAATGCTGCTACTGGTGGCACTTTAATGAGTAAGTTCATTGATGAAGCTTATGATTTGAATAGAGAAATGGCCATGAATAAGTATGACTGGGCCAATGAGAGGTTTGTGCCTAAAAAAGCAACTGAGGTATATGAACTTGATGCACTTAATACTTTCACTTCACAAGTTTCAGCCTTAGCCAAAAAGATTGCAAACTTAGGATCTAACCTTTCTGTAGTCCTATTAATGCCATTCAAAATCCTTTTGTTTCTTATGATAATTATGGAAGGAACTATTCTTTAGATAGGTGTCTGTAGACACCCATCTATGTCTGGGGTCAATACTATTAGTATTAGTATTATTTTATAATTGTTACTAGTATAAAATAGTGTGGTATATTATATTATTATTATTATATTTTCATATTATTTTATTATCGTATCATATTATATTATATCATATTGTATATATTATATTATTATTGTTATTATTATATTATTATATTATATTATAGTATCTTATTATTATTATTATATTATATTATATATATTATATTATTATTATTATTTTATCATTATTTTTCCTTTCTTTCTTTCAATTTGCGATTGTAGAATTAGGAAACTAAAATTTGGAATTAATCAAATCAAAGGAATTCAATCTACCCGGTCAAAGAGTCAATCAGAACCAAATCAAAGGATTTTTATTTAGTCCAAACAAATCAGCAAAGAATTAGTCTTAAAATTAGGTTCGGGCAAAATCCAATCCCAGGATTCAAGCCTGGATTGGTTCTAACCGATCCCTAAAATCTCTACTAAGGATGGCTATAAATTGAATAAAGGACTAAAGGAACAAGACGATTGATTTTTGAGAAGGAGAACAGGTTTGGTGTTTAAAATTCTAGAAAGTTTTTTGGGTGGTCAGGTTTTGAGATTTTGGTTTTGAAGTTTAGAATTAGAGGTTCTAGGAAGGGTTTGGATTTTGAAATTCTGTTCTGGAGTGTGGGGGTTGAGATTATGAGTTTCTTGATTGAAGATTAGATTTATGGAAAATTTTGGGAAAGATCTGGAAAAATCTAGGTTTGGAATGAAATTTTGAATTTTTAGTTGAATTTTTGGCAATGTTTGAAGTTTTTCGATGGGATTCTGGCTATTTTTCTAGAAACTGGCAAAAATTTCCAATTTTCGGTTGAACATTCTTGGTTTTTCTAGAGAGAGGTCAGAGCATTTGAGGCTAGAGAGAGAGAGAGGAGACTGAGGCTTCTGAAGAGAAAACAGGGAACTTGGTTTTTATAACAATCTAAAATGACAGCATTTTGAAGGTCCCAGATTCACACATGACCCGTTGACCCATGTGCTGACCCGCTTCAACCCAACTCGATCGCTGGTTTTTTTTTTCATTTTATTTTTATTTATTTTATATTTTGAAAAATTTTTATATTATTTTATTTCAATTTTATATTTATTTTATTGACTTTTATTATTTATTTATTTTTACTGAGCAATTTATTATTTGTTAAATATTTTATAAAATTTTATTTTTATTTAAAAAAAGAAATAAAAAAATAAAGGAAAAAATCTTTTCAAATAAATTCATGAATCGTACCAAACTATTGGAGAATTTACATGGATTTAAATTTTATGGAATCCACCAAACTATTGGAAAATTCCATAAATAAAATTAAAAGAAATGAAAAAAATAATTTTTTTATCCTACCAAACTATTGGAGGATTGCATCTCAAGTTAAATCTTACCAAATTATTGGGAGATTTAATGAGTTTTCTTGAAAGAATAAAATTTTTATAACCATTTTCAAATAAAATCTCACCAAACTATTAGTAGATCTGCCTCAAAGTAAATCCTACCAAGCTATTGGAGGACTTTACTAATTTTAATGAATAAAATACATTAATAAATTTGACAATGGAGCCTTTTTAAAGTGGGACACTAGTTTTCCATGATACTCATGAGGTGAGAGAATTATCTTAAATTGCTGCCAAACTATTGGGGTAATTTTAAGATTAATTTTCAATATATAAATATTTTGGTAAACTATAAACATATTTAAGGCTTGGATAATTTGAAATCAAACTGGTACCATCTTTTGGATAGGTGCTGTAAGGGTGCTATAACCTTCCTCACATGTAACCGTATTCCCAAACCTAAAATCTAGTTTATGGATCAGAATCTACTATTTAAAGATAACTAAGTCAATCTTGGGACTCCTTTTTAAATGGGATAGATTCGATCAGGTGGCTAATCACACCTAAACAAAAAAGATTGGTGGCAACTCCTGAAAACCATGTCTAGCGGTAGGTCCACAGATTTATATATTATGACAGTTTGACGATTCCACTAGGGACATCAAGAGTCAAGCTAGTAAATGATTTCTTATTATTCAAGCCTTGCTTAAAAAATTGAAATTATTTTCTTATTTATGTCTTTTCATTGCTTATATTCTATTTAGTTATTCATTTATATATATATATATCACTCACTTGCATGGTGCATAACATAAGCTCTCCACCTGAGCTTTATCTTTAGGAGGGAGTCAACTACCTATGCTTTTGTGAGATTTCATGTCTCCACTTGGGCCTAAAAATACTCTCATTGAAATTGAACCATTTTCGTTTGTAGCTTATGATGGGTGAAGATTAGGGTGCCTTACTAGTCTGTGATGGACAATGATGTAAGGAACAATTTGAGAACCTTTTAAAAGTAATCCAAACCGCATATAGTTAACTTTAAAAGCCTAACCATAGATAGAACCATGCCTTCCCTTGTGTTAGAAAATCCTGAATAGGACATATGATTGGATGTTTATTTTACTTGTAAGCATTTTGTATCCTATATAATGGTTTTTGAATATTATTTTTTACTAACCCTTTTCTTTTATCATGCATTCACATCATTAGATTTATCATAAGGAATATTTGCCACAAAATAATTTTAACAAGGAAAATCTCAGTTGCATCTATGGACAACCTAGCAAAGTCTTTTACTAGTCTAAAGAGGGAGTCTAAAGAGTTGAAACTTGCAAACAAGAGGCTAAAAGGGGAAGTTCGAGCATTTGAACAAAGAAACGATGCATGGAAGAGTTTGTTCATTGACCTTAACACAACATGATCATCCACTAATTTAGAATTGGCCAACTTTTTACACAAAACAAACAATTGCAAGCAAAGCTACAAGAAAGGGATGAAATGCTTTTTAAAGCACAAAAGCACATCCAGATGCTAAATGGAGTAGTGGTGGGAATTAGAGCACAAATAAGGGCTGTGACTAAAGAATGTGAGCAAATGTATGAAGCATATGTAAAAAAACATAACCAGTTGAAGTCTCTATTTGATCGAATCACTGTGGCTATTTACAAAGCCAAGGACATGATAGAAAAGATTGAAAAATGGAAGGCAAGGGTGCCACCAATGGGAGCACATGGTCAAAAATTGATAGATTTCTTTAATGAAGTGCAAAGCCAATATCGATGAGTTATGGGTTTCTTTTCCCAGTAGTTCTAGACTTTTCATGGATGTAATGTTGGATTTGGTTAAAAATGATTTTTAATTCAATAAAGATTTTCTTTGATAACAATTGTTATGTGGTAAATTCTCCTTATTGCATTCATACATTTTGTTTTTACATTCATTTTCATGCAATCTGAGGGTTATGTGGTAAATTCTCCTTATTGCATTCATGCATTTTGTTTTTGCATTCATGTTCATGCACAATCTGAGGGTTCCATAGACATCATTGTAAATTTACACATTATGAGAAATCAAGGTTTGAGGATAGCTCAACACTAATATTACCCCAGGCTAGAGCCAAAAAGATGGAACAGGATAACCTAAACCATTTTGAAAGGTTGGAAAAAGCTTAGGAGATAATTGAGGGGAAGCTAAGTAAGATCTTTAAAGCTCTAGAAAAGATAAACAAAGGAAAGTAGTGGAAGGAGATATTTCACATGAAATTACTGAGTCATTGTATCCTCCAGGGTTCGATTTGCATCAAACCTAAATCACTTCAAATCTTCAGCCACAATAGACCATGTTGCCAAGTTACAGTTACCTGAGAATGCCTTGTGCACCTAGTCAAGGGAATGTTCAGATTACACTAATCCTGTCTTCACTGAAAAGGTAGTTGAACCCATCCAAATCTCCAATCTGAATGAGATAAAAGAAACAATGAAGTTGCAAATGGTTATGTCCTCAGAAGACTCTAAGACTGATCAAAAATAAGCATGATTGAAGAAAGATTGCAAGCTATTGAATGAATAGATTTTTATGGCTCCATGAATGCTACCAACCTTTATTTGGTCCCAATGTTATGATTCTTCCAAAATTTAAAGTACCAAAATTTGAGAAGTATGATGGTACTAAGTGTCCCATTACACACGTCACAATGTATTATCGTAAGATGGCAACACATGCCAGCAACAAGAAATTACTGATGCATATGTTCCAAGATAGCTTAAGCAAGTTTGTTGTAAGGTAGTATGTTTACTTAGACAGGACTCACATAAGATCGTGGAAAGATTTAACTCGATCTTTTATCAACCAATACCATCACATCATAGATATGGCTCTTGATCGCCTTTTGTTACAAGGTATGGAGAAAAAAACATTTGAATCTTTCAAGGAGTATGCCCAAAGGTGACAGAATGTCGTCACTCAAGTACAACCACCACTAACATAGAAAGAAACGATGGTGCTATTTATAAGCACTTTAAAGTTACCATACTATGAGAAGATGATAGGGAATGTGACTAAAAATTTTACTGATATGGTGATTTTGGGTGAGATCATTAAAAATGCAATAAAAATGGTAACTAGAAGAAAAGAATCCTTTGCTGCTAAAAGGGTGCCTAAGAAAAATGAAAGTGAGACTCAAGTTGTGAGTTTCGAAAGACAACAATTCAGAAACTACCCTTAGTCGATCTATCCTACATATCATCCTACTGTAAGTCATGCTTCTACTTCACCCTACCAATAAACTACACGACCTTTTTATCTATCTAGAACTAGGCCCTCTATTCATCCAACTACCCAACAAGTGGTGTTCAAGAATCACGAAATCAAAAAAAACCTACATTTGATCCTATTCCCATGAGCTACATAAAAACTATACCAAAAACTTTACAAAAATCACTTGATTGCTCCCATTCTTATAAAAGAATTTGAACCTCTTTATCCCAAATGGTATGATTTCACTGCTCATTGTGACTATCATTATGGGGTGGTTGGTCATTTTATCAAAAATTATATCCCTTTGAAACATAGAATACAAAGTCTGATTAAAGAAGGGTTGATAAGCTTTGACACCGATGTAAACACAACACCTAATGTCAATGGTAACCCATTGTCCAATCACCTAGAGGCATGATTATGGGGAGGCTGATTGAAATTGATTATCATCTTAGGATTTCTTGAGCATATGGATCTCTTTTATGTACTTGGATTTCATCTTATTTTTCATCATTTTAATAAAATTGGCAGATTTGATGCATTTTCATGACATTCTTTTTTGTGCGAGTCACCATTATTTACTTTTACCTTCTTATACCTTTTTTCCATATCTATTCTTTGATTCCAAATAATGAATATTTAGATAGTCATGATGATAATTCAAGATTCATTTTTGAAGACATCATTCATGATGATTTGATTGATAAAGGGAGATTGCTAATTCATTAGGACTACTGAATAAAAAAAAGACAAATCTAGGAAGAATTTTAGAAGTGATGTAACACATGATCTTTACAATTGTTCATTCATAGGCTTGCTCTTGATCGATAAATGTTCTTCATTAAGAGTATTTATGTTTGAGATAAAAAATGGTCATCTTTTTCTACCTTTAAAAAAAAAAGAATAAAATTATCCTTTGCTACCCCATTTGAACATGTTGAAAATTTTTTTTAAGAAATCCTAACCAAAGATCACCCCTACACTAGGAGGCAAAGTTTGAAAGCTTGTTTATCCTTAGTGATTTCAAAGGCAAAGCCCTTTTGTGCTCAAATTTTTCTTGAAAAATAATGAAAAAGAAAAAAAATGAAGGAGAAATTGATAGGGCAAAATGCTAATGTGCTCTACATGAAAAATGATTCTTGGTTTGATAACACTTCAAATACAATTTGGACCTGTTTCATTAATTTCTTTCATAACCCCTCACCTTAGCCTATGTTACATCCTTTAAAAGTCTATTTTGATCGAATGTGAATACTCAATTGGAGAATCATGAATTGAATTAAGGCAGATTTGTTGTTAGATTATTTAAAACTTTGATCGAAGTGTCATTGATTGATAAAGAGAAAAGAGAAATGAAAAGAAAAGATGAGAATGAGGTGTGCAAAAAAAAAAAAAAAAGGGAGACTTAAATTGAAAACCTAAAAAGGCAATTTAAGTAAAGATGGAAACTTGAAGAAACAACATCATGTGAGGGTCCTAGGAATGAGGATGATGATTGGCTCAAAGATTGAAAATATTGATGGAATGTGTTTTTTAAAGAGAATTCTAAGTTAGAGTTCAAAATTGTCTAAACTGTTATTATTCTAGATGTTGATATCCTTTTACACAGTCACAACATTTTGCTTTCATTTATCTTTGAGTTGTTCTTGACCATACTTTTCTTTTTCTTTCAATAATAAACATCCATTTTTCCTATTCATTACTAAGTGTACATCCCCTGAATGAATCAAGAAAATGTATCATGTTTGTCACCAATTTGAATGATGGTAAATAAATGAATGACAATGTTCCCAGTCTTTTGAAAGAAATCTAAGATGAGATAAGTGAGAGAAGCCTAAGAAAATACAATAAAAAAATGAAAACAAAAAAAGGGGCAAACACAGATGCAAATACAATGATGGATTGATCAATATAACTTGTGAGTTGTGACCAGATGAGGACAACAACATAGATCGAATGATGGGGTTTGTTCTAAGATCATTAATGCTGAGAAGTTGAGATGGAATATATGAGATGATGGAGTTTTGAGAACTGTGTTACCATAATTGAAATTTCATGGCATTGATTTAGTAACATCTGCACTACATTGTGTTTACATTGTATTTACATTTGCATCCTAGATAGGACATGCATTTGTGTCATTGCATTATCATTCATTTTTTACCTCAGCTCAGTCCAAATAGTTTTTTTGACTTGTGGTTCAATCCTGATCACTCGATCTTGGCTTAATCTAGATCACTTTTCAGACTTGTGGTTTAACCCCGGTCGCTTGATATTGGCTCAATACAGATCATTTTCTAGACTTGCGATTCAATCCTGGTCATTTAATCTCAGCTCTGTCTAAATCATCTTTTAACCTTGGCTTGACCACGATCACCTAGCTTCAACCTCGACTTGGTCCAAATCAACTTTTTAAACTTGTGGTTTAATCTCGATCACTCGATCTTGGCTTAGTCCAAATCATTTTCCAAACTTGTAGTTTAATCTCGGTTGTTCGATCTTGGCTCAGTCCAAATCATTTTTCAGACTTATGGCTTAGTCCTAGTCATTTTTGTTTATAGATTTGGCTTTTGTTTTTAGACTGGAACAAAATGGATGTCTAGGTCTTTGTATCATCCCTGTCTAAAAAAAATGTGTAAAGAGGGACACTTATAGATACCTATCTGTGTCCAGGGTCAATTGGAGTCTATTTTTACTATTATTATTTTGCTATTAGCATTAGTATTATTTTGTTATTGTTACTAGTATAGTATAGTATGGTATATTATATTATTATTATTATATTATCATATTATATTATATTATACTATATTATTGTTATTATTATATTATTATATTATAGTATCTTATTATTATTATTACTATTATATTATAGCATTATTATATTATATTATTATATAATAATTATTATTATTTTATTTTATCATTTTTCTTTCTTTTTTTTTTTTAATCTATGATTGCAGAATTAAGAGTAAAAGAAATTTAGTCTACTCGATCAAAGAGTCAATCAAAACCAAATCAAAGGATTTTTATTCAGTCTAGACAAATCATCAAAGAATTAGTCTTAAAATCAGGTTCGAGCAGAATCCAATCCTAGGATTGGTTCTATCTTATCCCTAAAATCTTTACTAAGGATGGCTATAAATTGAATAAAAGACTGAAAGAACGAGATGATTGATTTTTGGAAGGAGACAAGGTTTGGTGTTTAAAATTCTGAAGAGTTTTCTGGGTGGTCAGGTTTTGAGATTTTGGTTTTGGAAGTTTAGAATTAGTAGTTTTAGGAACGGTTTGGATTTCGAATTTCTGTTTTGGAGTGTGGGGCTTGAGATTCTAGATTTCTTGATTGAAGATTAGATTTTTGCAAAAATATGGGATTTTCTAGGAAAGATCTAGAAAAATCTAGGTTTGGGATGAATTTTTGAAATTTTCAGTTAAATTTTTTAGCAAGGTTTGAGTTTTCCATGGGATTTCAACTATTTTCCAAAAATCGATGAAAATTTTCAGTTTTCGATTGAACATTCTTAGTTTTTTTAGAGAGGGGTCAGAGTGATTGAGGCTAGAAAGAGAGGAGACTGAGGCTTTTAAAGAGAAAATGGGGAACTTAGCTTTTATAGCAACCTAAAGGACATCGTTTTAAAGGTCCCATATCTGCACGTGACCCATTGACTCGCATACTGACCTGTGCTTTAACCTGACCTAATCGCAGGTTTTCTTTTTTTCATTTTATTTTTATTTTTTGATTTTATTTTTATTTATTTTATATTTTGAAATATTTTTATATTATTTTATATTCAATTTTTTATTTATTTTACTAACTTTTATTATTTATTTATTTTTATTAAGCAATTTGTTATTTGTTAAATATTTTATAAAATTCTATTTTTATTTTTTAAAAAATAAAGAAATAAAAGAAACAAAAAATAAAGGAAAAATCTTTTCAAATAAATTCATGAATCCTACCAAACTATTAGAGAATTTTTATGAATTTAAATTTTATGGAATCCACCAAACTATTGGGAAGTTCCATAAATAAAATTCAAAAAAATGAAAAAAATGATTTTTTATCCTACCAAACTCTTGGAAGATTGCATCTCAAGTTAAATATTACCAAACTATTAGGAGATTTAATGAGTTTTCTCGAAAGAATAAAATTTTTATAACCATTTTCAAATAAAATCTCATTAAACTATTAAGAGATTTACCTCAAAGTAAATCCTACCAAACTATTGGAGGATTTTTCTATTTTTTTTAATAAAATACATTAATAAATCTGACGATGAAGCCTCTTCAAAGTAAGATACTAGTCTTCATGAATACTCATGAGGTAAGAGAATTATCTTAAATTACTACCAAATAATTGGGGTAATTTTAAGATTAATTTTCAAAAATAAATATTTTGGTAAACTATAAACATATTTAAGGCTTGGATAATTTGAAATCAAACTGGTACCATCTTTTGGATGGGTGCTGTGGGGGTGCTATAACCTTTTTCATAGGTAATTGTACTCCCGAACCTAAAATTTGATTTCATGGATCAAAATCTACTATTTAAAGAGACCTAAGTTAATATTGGAACTCCTTTTTAAATGAGACAAATTCAATCAGGTGGCCAATCACACCTAAACAAAAAAGATTGGTGGCAACTCTTGAAAAATCATATCTAGCGATAGGTCCATGAATCTATACGTTATGATAGTGTCCCATTAGAGTAAAGCCAATCCATTATGTTGCTAAACCCAAGCAACAATACAATCCATACTCTATACATACAATCCAAGGTGGAAGCAACATCCTAATTTTTCATAGGGTAATAACTAAGGGCAAGTTTTTAATTCCTATAATAGACATGTTAACCCACTTAGTTTCCAACCACCACCACCACAACATCATCCACCTCTATAACCCCAAGAAAAAAAGCCATCCTTAGAAGAAATGTTCACTTATATTTTACAAAACCAAGTAACCTTTATAAAGAACCTTAAAGTGCAAGTTGGTTAGCTTGTAAATGGCCTCAATAATTGCCTTTAGGGAACCTTACCTAGCAATACTGAGCACAACCACAAAAAACAAGGTAAGGAACAAGTTAGTAACATTTTTACCCTAGAAGAAGATGAGTCAAATAGGGTTTTGAGGGAAGTTTTTTATTTGGAAGAGTCTATACATGATGAAGTAAAACAGGATCCTAGTGAGAAAGAGATTAAAGAAGAAGACGAAGATAAGGAATATGAACCAACTGAAGAAGAAGAACATCAAAGACAAACTTTAGAAGTAGCATCATCAATACCTAGATCCATACTGAAAGCGCTACTTAAGGAGTTAGAGAATGCTATTTTTGTGAAAGAGTGTAGTCTTGCACTTCAACATCTCTTTCCTAAAAAATAAATAGATCTAAGGAGTTTTACTATTTTTTGTAGAATTGGTCATTTAAAATTTGATGAAGCTTTTTATGATCTTAAATCTAGTATAAATCTGATGTCTATGAATGTTTTCATGCAACTAGGAAATGGTGTTTTGAAATATCCAAATTGCACTATTAAGTTTGTTAATAGATCTGAAGAAATCGCAAAGACTATTGGAGAATGTGTTGGTAAAGGTAAGAAAATATACATTTTATATGGATTTTATGGTACTAGAAATGGAAGATAATGAAGCATCCTTGTTGTTTTTGACATCCAAAACCTTGATTGATGTATATAATTATGATCTTACACTGAGATTTAAGGACAAGAAAATGTAATTTATAACTGATGGATATGGTATCCTTAGAGATGAGAAGGATGTTTAAGCAATAATAAGAGTTAAGGAAAAGGATAAACCTAGGGAGTTGAACTTAATTTCTAAACCTCCTAGTCCATTATTGCAAGACCATTTGGCAAAACCCATGAGCCTTAGCTTTTACAAGCACGAACTTGAAATTTCTAGGCCAAAAATGAATCCAAGTTCAACTTGATTTATTCTTGCAAGGAAAATGAGTACACCTCCTAAACGTAACTCAGTCTATGTAATACCACAAAGGAGAATACAGTAAGGTAAACTCCCTCCTAAAAGGATAAAGTGATTGAAGAGTTCTAGAAAGAGTTAGTCAAGCTTAACTCTAACTAGCACTAATTGGGAGACAACCCAAGTTTTTAATTTTCAGTTTGCATATTTACTTTTAGTTTGATTTGTTAAGAACATGTAATGCTTTGGTTTTCTTTATTTTGTTTTTGTAGGAAATAAGAGCAAGGAAGCTAGAATAAGGTTTAGCAATGGTGGATTTCTTTAATGCAGTTTCAGCCATTACCATTTAGGGGAGTAGGAGTATCTTTTTCTCTTTCATGCTTTTATGCTTTATTTTCACAAATTGGGGACAATGTGTCATTTAACTTAAAGGGAAAGAAAATTTATGCCAAATTTTTTTAAATTTTTTCAAATTTCTTTTTGAGCTTATTTTGTCATGTTAGAATCATTACACTTCCTATGATTATTTTCTCATAATCCAATGATAATAAACTTAATTGACTTTAAATATAGCCTTTTAAAAAAGTTTGAATGTAGTAAAGGCATGAGATGAATTCTTGAAGTAGTTTCTTTTTACTTGCAATATTTTCATATTCTTCAAACATACTTAAGTCTTGATCATTGAGATGTAAGTATATTTAGTTGAAGTTGTGTAGATGTGAAGTTGCATTGATCTTGAAGTCATGTATTGATTTTAGAATTTGTTAGAGCATCTTTTGAGGTGAAATATTATACCACACTTAACTAGGGAGATGATTTAGGCCATCTTTGGATCATTTGAGCCTTTTAAGCTAACCTTTATTATATTTATCCCTAGTTACCCCTGTTGGAGCCTAATAAATATATATTTCTTTCTTTGTTTTTCACCTACATAAATTAGCTACCCCATTGATTTATTGTTTTTTTCTTTCTACCTTACCCTATGTGTATATGGATTAATCAAAGAAATATAAGAGTTATGTTACATTTGGGAAGAAGGGTGGAGTCTGAAGTTGAAATTATTGTGCAAAATTCAGTTTCAAGCAAAGGATAGAAAAAGCAAACGCTAAAAATAGCTTTTCAACAAAAGAAAAAAAAAAAGAAAAAGAAAAAAAAGTGAAAAATAGTAAGGTATTCATGTAAATCAATAAAAAGTTGTTGTTTGAAAAGAAAAAGAAAAAAGAATTTAAGTTTGGGGGTATTATATTTTCTTGGAAGTTCTTTCATAAAAGTGCAGATCCTATGTAATGCATGTTTGGGGTTTATGAGCCTAAATTTTCCTTTATCATACCTTAACCCTAACTTGGCATTACAAGCTTAATAAAAACCTATTGATCTTTGGTTAAGTTGTGGCGATATTAGGGGAAAGAGTATGTGAAAAGCAAACTTATGAGATTTGTGCATGCTTTGAGGTGATTTGTTAATTTCATATTTGCTTAGCTTTAGTTAAATATCTCGCATTAATTAGAGATAGATTATTTACACACACATGAAAATTTGTGAGTGGAATGCAAGCTTATTCTTAAATGAACTTTGTGTTGGATATATGCTTATGATTTTCTTTTAAGATAAAGTTATTATGCAATTTTTGAGGAATCATAAGAATCTAATATTGGGAGTGTGTGATGATGTCTAACATGCTATCTAGTTTGGTTTTATTTTTGCTTGAGGACAAACAAAAGTTTAAGTTGGGGGGTTTGATAACTCTATAAAATAAAGTTGTTTAGGCTTATTTTTAGTGCTTAAATGATTAATTTTTACTTGATTCTTAACAAAATAATGTTCTTTTTATACCTAAATGGCATAATTTTCTATTTTGTAGGTTTTCTTGAGGAAAAAAGTAAATCTGGAAGATTCTTGATGATTCTTGATCAATCTTGATATTTTTTGTGCATAAAAAGGAATCTTGTGATGTTCTTAGAAGTTATTAATTTTCTTGGAAATCTTGAAGTTAAAGAATGAAAAAGAAGTTCAAGATTGGTTTTGTGAAGTTCAATGGAGTTAGAATGATGTAATATTGAAGAAAAATAAAAGAAATTCATGCAACATTTAAGTTGGTAATTTCGGCTATTAAGAAGGTCAAAATTGTAATTTCAAGTGATTGCAAGTCCATAGTAGTTTATGTAGGTGCACATGCATGGGATTACTTATCAAAATTTAAGAATAACATGTAATCAATTGGTATTATTTTCAACGGGCAATGTGGGAATACTAATATTTTCCCAAAGCGTAATTGACTCTCGAACTTAATTCTGATTTCGCATATGATAATTTTTTTTAATAAACTTTAAACTTGTTTTAAATGTTTTATTAAAAAAATAAAATTTCTTGGATAACCAATCATATTCAAAAAAAATTGATGACGATTCCTCAATTTTGAGTTTATTAAAAATACTTTTTATTTGCCTTTTTCCCTACGTTCAACTATTGGGTTCCCAAATCCGCCAGTGATTACAAAACCCTATCTAGCAGCCTTAAATATTGAAGCTAAACTGTCGCAATGTATTGTGTTCTAACTTTTGTTTGAGGTCCAATATGATCTGGTGGAGCCATAAAGGAGTTGGAGTTGAGTGATTCCTCAACAATGGGAATTTGGCTCACATGAGACCAACAACGGACCCAAATTATTTTTAGGGTGTCAATTTATAATATATGTAAAAAATTTGTAAATAAAAATTTGAAATAATATAATTCTATATTATTACAATTATCCTCATGTCTAAAGAAAAAAAATATAATTATATCATTATTAATATTATTAAATATATATTTTTTCGATATACATAAATAAATAATTATTTAACAAAGAATAAAAAATTTTAGGATTACTCAGGAAGAAGAATAGTTGGCGGATCATTTTTCTTGCTTGATATTCGTAAGAAAATAGATGATTATACTCACTCTTCAGACCTTTTAGTCTAATTATCAAGTACTCCATTTCTACTGTTCATTTGTCAAGAATTCAAGCTGATGCTGCTGCAAGTCATCATTTTTTTTTTCCACATGATGTGCTCATCACTATTTTTATTAGTTATGGCGGTTTTCTCAACTCTCTCAAATATTGATACTTCCTTCGCACTCTCCCTCTTAAACTCACAAAAGGAACTTCCGTTAGCACACAGAATCAAGATGAATTAATGGTCCTTCTATTTTAAAAAATGGCACTAGTATTCCATATATAGGCACTGGAATAGTCATAAAATTGTGGTTTAAAAAATAAAAGAGCTGAGATGTGCAAGTGAGACGATAGTAGATAAATAATTTAATGTGTAATATATAATACACAAGTCATTCCTTCAGTAATTCCTTTTTCTTAGAAAATACAAGCACATATAGGATATTGAAAGCAGACATCATAGTTCCTATTGGTCTCGTGTTTGTTTTAAATATGTTTATATTACATCGAGAGCAGAATATATATATAGGCTATGGTAATGAAGTTCAAGCAGTAGGGTAAGAAGCTTGCATTGCTATGCCACAAAGGCCTTCCTTTGCGCCAACATCTCTCTGCATCCTAATGTACCCTTCTTCACCCCAGCTAGTGCCCCAAGAGTTCTTTACTAACCAATACTTAGTCCCATCAGCATCCACTCCATAACCAACAGCAGCAACACCGTGATCTAGGTCAGTGCCACAATCTCCTGTAAATACACCACTTGAGTAGAACTGGAATTCAAACCCCCCAGCATCAATAGCAACAGAAACCGGCTGGTTTGCAACTGCCTTCTGTAATGCCTCTTCATTATTGGCTGGCACATCTTCATGTCCATTAATATTGGCTGCATGGTTGGCTTCCCTGTTGGTATTGCATGTGCCATCAACTCCCTTGTAAGGGTAATTCGATTCAGTTGTGAGGCCTTTGTTTTTCTGGATGAATTGGAAAGCATCGTCCATCAAACCACCCTGACAGCCTTGATCTTCACCTTTGGTATCACAGTCAACCAACTCCTGCTCAGACAAGGAAACTAGCTTACCTGTTGCTAGTTTAGTAACCCCTTCCATGGCTGCCACAGCCGAAAATGCCCAACAACTTCCTGTATTTCAATCATACATCGACAGTTAGAACTAATAATTAGCTAGAAGAACCAAAAACCATTATTTCTTATAAAAACTTTGAACATACCACATTGGCCTTGGTCCTTAATAGGTGTTACAGCTCCTTTATTTCTCCAGTCCACGGTAGAAGGTAATGCAGTGAAATTTTCATATTTGAAAGTCGTAGCCTTGTTGGAACACATATGGCCCTTGAACCTATTTCGAGAAGCAATGAACTCTTCGTTTGTAAGATCTGCAAATTGATTGACACCGAGCTTGTAAGGTTTGTCATTGGCACTATTGAAAGATTCTATGCGAGCCACATTTTGTTTGAAAATATTGAAACGTCCCTCCCTCTCATTGTTGTCCTGGTACACTCGTCCATAACGGGCCATCCATTGCTCATGCCTTTCATACATCGATGCATCTTGAAGAGAGCGTGATGTGGCTTGACAAACTAAAGCACCAACTGTGAAGATTAAGGCCAAACAAATGCATTGGTACTGGCTTTTGTATGCCATGGCGGGGTAGCTGCTAGGATTGAAGAGTTGAAAATTGATAAGGCACACTAAAATTTGATGAATCCTTTCACTTATATAGTAAAAAATTTCCTGAATAACATACTTGTTTTAGGAACTTTGAGATCACTTCTTGCTTATCTTCGTGCCCTTGAAGATATTCTGATGAAGACTATTATCAGAATTGGTCTGATAAATATGGTAGAATGAATGGAGTTAATGTTCAAACTTAAATCCATGTACAGGTATGTTTTAAGACAGTTTTATCGTTATGATAGTGGTTTGGAAGGAGTTGGTTTGTATTAAAAAAATACATATATATTAACCGAACAAAATTGTGTCATCGTGCGTTTCATCATTGACAATTTAAAAGCTGTTCAAATAAATTAAGCAATATTAACACAATTAGTGAAAAGATTTTTATTGGTATTAAATTAGTTATAAAAAAAAATAAACTTTTGTATGAAGCTTTAACCTAAGCCTAGACTTTTGCTCTTCGGTTGAAAATTGTCAAGAAACAACGGAAAATCACACAGATAAATAACAACAAAATGCACTATAATATTACATGGCGCGCCACTTATATAATTTACGATTAATAATTTTCTTACTATTAAAAAATTAAGTAATTAAATCTTTTCGATGGCTACCCAAAAGTGCAATAAAATTAGAAGGTCTTTCCTTCCAAAACTCCCAAAAGTATTATCTAATTTCTAAAGTTTAAAAATTACTTTTATCTTATATATATATATTATGTAACAAAATACATAAATAAATTTGTCACACAAGCATCTATGTGAACAACTCTCTTAAATGATACGTAAGATAGTTTTTTAAAAAATAAAATACTTTCTTTTAATTACAAATTAAAAAATTTTAAATTTCAAAATTATTTAAATTAGAATTGAAAATCAAATCAATTTAGAGATATATATATATATTCTAAAATTAAAAATATGAAATATGGATTTTAGTTTTTAATAAATAATTTTAATTTTTTACCAAATAACTTTATTTAAAAAATTATTTAATTATCAAAATCTTTCAAACATGTTTAAAAATTATAAAGATTAAGTTTATCCAAATATTTCAACAAATTTTTTATCTTGATTTAAAAATTTACGTAAGACATTAAAAATTCAAACAATTTGATGTAAGATTTTGAAATTTCAAAAAATTTTTATTTTAAATCTTTAAATAATAAGATTATCAAAATGATTATATCTATTTTAACTCTAATTATGAAATTTATATTTCAAATAAATACAAAAAATTTAATATTATCTTTATCACTTATTATATCCATTTTAAGTTTTAAAAATTATCTATTTAATCCTAATTGTCACTAAAAAATTTTTCTACAAATTTAAGATTACAAATGTAATGTGTTATACATCAATTTTTTTTTATTTTTTCAGTAACTTTTTTAAGGTATATTCTATTACTATTGCAATTTGATTTTTTTTATTTATATATTTTTTCTACGATATATTTTATTATTATTATAGTTTCATTCTTATAAAAAAAATTTTCTTTTTTCACATATTTTCTAACATTTTTCATATTTTGTATAATAATTTAGTTAAGATTACTAAAGTGAAAATGTGTTAATAATTCTTTTATTATTTAATTTATCATTCAATAATATATATTTTTATTTTTTAAAAAGATAATTTTTTTATTTGATATAATTTTATAGGTGTATAAATATTATTGTAAACAAAATATCCAAAAGAAAAATAATTTTTTTACTATTTTAGAAAGTTTATTTTTTAATGACAAGTCAATATTTATAAATTTTATATGTTATGAGTTTTAAAGATTTGAATATAATTTTAAAAGAAATTAGTTTATATATATA